>OX459049.1:5268419-5868419 GCA_949775005.1 Orthosia gothica
TTGTAGTTGAACGTCATACAGGCAACTATGCAGGTATATGGTATAACCACAAAGTACATAAGCGGCGGCGCGCCGCAGACAGAGGGGCCACTCTCACTTTGACATTTCGGTTTTACAGGGAATATTGGGCAATATTGGACCGAGCTCAGTCGCGGCTGTCATGATTGCTTTGTGCATGCGTTTGTCACGTCATTCATACATTAAGTATTGTAACGAGGTTGGTTGCATTGGATGGGTTACCTTTATTATTTGTTACAGACCGAATTTACTTTTTTGTTTTTTATTCTTTCTTTCAATTATTTTTAAGTTATAAAGGTCATTAATCTTTCAAGATGACAAATTAGAAATTCATTATCTAGGATTATAATAAATTATTTTAAGCCCATAGATAGAATTGGTAACTTGTCATAATAATGAGGTTCAAGTCATACAGCTTACAAATATGTTTCCTCCGACTGCACAGCATAATTTTCTTCTTGTTTAAGATCATCTTTGGTTTTTTTTCATTTTATTAGGTACCTGTTTTTCACATTTATATTTTTGTCGAGCTTGGAGCTTTTTACAATTTATTTTTTTAAGTGGGATCATTATTACACTATTACTACGTCTTTTTATTCTCCAATATTCATCGTATGTGGTGTAATATTAAACGTTTTCGTTTTCGTTTCGTTTCGTGTTTCGTTTTTTTCTATGTATTTATGTTTGTAACTTGGGCAACCTACTCTTTTTTTTAATTCGGAATCAATATAGTAGCAACCCTTGTGTATCTGTCAAGTTTAGCTGTCAATTTTCTAAACGGCGGGAGTGGTCCTTCTGTATACTTACTATTCTGTGGTATAACTATGGTATGACGTTAAATTACAAAAAAATGCTTATACGTATATGCGTATTTTTTTTTATTGGAACTGTCACCCGCACCATGCTACAGCGCAAAGAGTGTAACTAGCCAGTATTGTCCCGCCTATAACAATAATAAGTAGGGAACGGCGTTATAACAAACTTATAATCTCAGAAAATCTTTAGGTAGAAAGGAAGCACTCTGCCACGGGGTCTCAGCGCTAACAAAGAAAATTTGTCTCAAATAAATGTCAGTAGATGGCGTGATATGCATCGAGTTGTTATTGAATTTTGTGCAAAATTAACATTTTCTAGAATTGATCATATATATTTTATGTTTAATCATAAATCTTTTTTAATCAACTCTCCTAAGAACAAAATTATGGCATATTGGGCTCTTAATTCACATTTCAATGATTATTTTAACGGATCGTTTAATATTGATTCCAATAGATGGCGCGGTTTAAAATTTCTGAGGCATGCCACTCGATTTTTAAATTTGTATTTGTACACATTTTGGCACAGTGAAACTGTAATAATGCAAATAAAATACTATTAAACAAATCATCTCTTTATTTAAATAAAATAGTCACGAACCGTTTAAACCCCTTTTCTTGCAAGTCGCTGCTAACACCATCTATAGCCGTGGAACGCAACCGAACGCGATCGAAGTACTTATATAAATAATCATCTTAATCAGACGAAAAACGCTAGTTACGTCGGCACGGTTTCTTTGTATGGGATGAGGCATCCGTGTGCGAGTATTATATTATCTGTGACTCTGTGATCCACTTTTCGGTTACTAGTTTGGTTTTAAAAACTACAGCTAAAATTCAGTCTTACCTTTTCAGGAATCTCAGCGCTCCGCCGCGTCCTATGCGCGTACGCACTAAAGAACCCACAGATCGGTTACTGCCAAGCCATGAACATTGTGGCGTCAGTTTTGCTAATATACTGCCCTGAAGAACAAGCCTTCTGGTTGTTGGCTACTATATGCGAGACCTTGTTACCTGATTATTATAATACAAGGGTTGTAGGTGCGCTGGTAAGTTTTTGTTGCTTTATTATTTAATAATTGCAAAGCTCTTAATTATGCCAACGTTCGTGGCAGGGGTGGTCGTAAAAGGCGGGAGGGAGGCGACATGATTATCAGTTGCCGTGGTGATCATTTAATGTCCTACTTGCACTTTTTACCCGACTGCCGAAGGAGGGTAACAGCATGATTTTCTTCTTGTTTACGTCTTTTTAGTTCGCTTCTTAAGCAGTCGGGTTTTTCTTTAAGTCAAGAGTGAATAGGTTACTTCTAGGCAAGCGTGCTTCACCGTCGACCACATCATCGCTTACCATCAGGTGAGATAGTGGTCAAGCGCGAGCCTATAATATATAAAACAAAAAAAAAAAAACTGTTTTCTACGAGTGCAACTGCAGTCTTGACCTTTTAGCCTTTTGAGCGCCACGGTCTTCTATAGAAGACAATATATAATCTTATCGTTGATTACATTAAAATACATGAACTTGCTTGCATGCTTTGTGCGTATTTTTACTATTGCCTTAAACCCTAAACTTAAAGTTTTATTTCAATAGGGGTCTTTGTTTATATTAAAAACAGAAATAAAATACCAGCCAAAATTTGGTAGTGTCCCAGGCGCCGTAGTCTTCATAAGAAGACGTATAGTGCTGTGGTTACTTGATTAATGTTTCTAAAGTGTCGATACACAATTGTTTAAAAAAAAAAAACAGTTTTATTTCGAATCGAAATGTTGATTTTTGAAAAAAATGCGATCCTTATGAAGAATGTACGTAATTTTGCTAGCCCTTACACATGTATTTACTCAAATCTGTTAATACACACAAAGCCGGACTTTGGTTAATACTGATATCGATATTGAAAGATCCCGTCACTACGAAACTAATAGATATCGGTGCCTCGTGCGCCATGGACATCAATAGAAGACAACCTGTGACGTAATTGCATCAAGGTCAGTGTGAGATAGTGCAGCGCTGTTATGGATTGTTACATACATACATACATACATAAACTCACGCCTTTTTCCCATGGGGGTAGGCAGAAACTACAGAACGCCACCTGCTACGATCCTTACATACTTCTTTTGCTTCACACACATTCATACATCTAGTCATACACACATATATGGATTGTTATCGATATAAAAAAAAATATGAGTGAAGCTAGAAGCAAGCTGAATTACGCTCTGAAGAACTTTTAAAAATCCTACAAGGTGTGGATTAGGAAGCTGAATCCGATAAAGAACGAGTTAGTTACGTGAGTACATTAGACAAAGATTTTGAGTGTAGTGTAAATTACTTAACGATAAATAAATAAATATATATAAATATTTTCGTTCAATAACGTAATTAGATTGGCGTAAGTAGGTACCTACATTCGAAATTAGTATGAAATCTCAAAATACAGAACATTCCAAAAACGGCTTTCTTACTTTGAATGTGAAAACGAAGCGCGTAACGTGGCCAAGCAAAATCAATAATAATATGAATGTGTATTTAGCATAAACACAAACTTGGAATATACAAAAAATAATAATTTAACATACACATCCCTTATAGCAATTGACATTTTACTTGTTACCGGTGCCACGATCTTGATAAGAAGACTAGGTACTAGATGACGCCAAAAGACAATAGGGATGCAGCCAACTTCTTATGGCTGAATTGAGTTATGTATCTATTTGTTAATTATCTATAGTGTATTCTGTATCTTATCACAACTATTGTTAATAAAACAAGGTATCGGAATTTGTCATTATTTTAAATTATATTTTTCTGGTACATACAGGGTGTCCCAGAAATCGACGTCAAGCCGTAAATGGGTGATAGACCAAGTTATAACAGTTCTCAGAAAAATACGAAAAAAAATCTATCTCATGTTTTTAAAAAATTATGTTCACTTTAAAAATTTACTAAAAAAATCAATCCCTGTAATGGTTCTTTGACTCCAATTGCTACAAATCCCATAATTTATCATTTTTTTTTATTATTATGTACTCTTGAATAATGCTTGTGTAGATTTTTGCCTAAAATTTAAAGCCAACTCCTCCTACTTAGAAGAAAATTAAACTTTTTCAAAACCAAATTATTCAAATTTACTGTTTCGCCCAACTTTAACTGACTGTACTGAAAAAAAAATGTACTACGCTAGTTTGGCAAGTAACATGAAAAATTGGCGCATTTAATAAGGATTCAAAAATGGTGTAACACTTGCTAGATTACGTTTTCAATAATTGGTCAATTTTTTTTTTGTAAATAGTATCGGTTTTTACCCAAAATGTCCATTTCCCAAATTGTTCCTTAAAATGACTTTAGCTTACCTAAAGCTTTGCTAAACTCCGTTTCTAGTTCGATAGAGACGGAGAGAGTCATTTTACGAAGTGTGAGCGAGATAAGAAATCGAAATTTTACGTAATTTAAGAGCAAAGTTATGATAGTGACTCAACCTTTTTACTTTAAGTCAGGACCAGATTTCTCATCTTAGAAAAAAAAAACAAATTATCAGATTTAATTTTTTTTATTACAATAAATGTTCAAACTGCCTTCCTTCGACGGCAATGCAAGCACGACATCTTCTTAAAAAAGATCTGGTTATTTTCCGGGCAAATCTTCCCCTGTTTACAAAGACAACGGCTTCCGTTATTCTTTCCCGCAGCTCGGCTAAATTCTCTATTGTTTTTGAGTACACTTTCTCTTTTACCGCTCCCCAGTAAAAAAAATCTAGGGGATTTAAATCAGGCGAACGGGGTGGCCACAAGATTGTCCCACCGCGCCCTATCCACCTGAGCGGGTATTCTTCATCAAGATTTTCTCTTACTAAACGGGCATAATGCGCTGGGCAGCCATCTTGCTGGAACCACATTTCCCTGTAAACGTTCAGTGGCACGTCTTCTAATAAATCTGGTAAAGTATTTTGAAGAAAATCCAAAAAAACTGCGCCATTCAAAATCTCTGGCAGCTCAAAAGGTCCAATTATTTTGCCATTTAGTATCCCGGTCCACATGTTTACTTTAAATCGATACTGTGACTTATCTTGCCTCATCAAATTTGGATTTTCTACATGCCACTCGTGCAAATTGTGCAAATTCATGTAGCCATCTTTTTTAAATGTTGACTCATTGGTCCATAAAATCTTCTCTAAGAATCGAGGGTCTTCTTTGTGCCTTTCTAGCATCCTTTGGCAAAACGCAACTCTGGGAGCGTAATCCCGTGGCAGTAATGATTGTACTCGCTGTACATGATACGGGTGGAACTCGTTCTTTTTTAAGATTCGTCACTCTCTGTCTCGCTCACACTTCGTAAAATGACTCTCTCCGTCTCTATCGAACTAGAAACGGAGATTAGCAAAGCTTTAGGTAAGCTAAAGTCATTTTAAGGAAGTATGGACATTTTGTGTAAAAACTGAGACTATTTACAAAAAAAAACTTGACCAATTATTGAAAACGTAATCTAGCAAGTGTTACACCATTTTTGAATCCTTATTAAATGCGCCAATTTTTCATGTTACTTGCCAAACTAGCGTAGTACATTTTTTTTTCAGTACAGTCAGTTAAAGTTGGGCGAAATAGTAAATTTGAATAATTTGGTTTTGAAAAAGTTTAATTTTCTTCCAAGTAGGAGGAGTTGGCTTTGAATTTTAGGCAAAAATCTACACAAGCATTATTCAAGATTACATAATAATAAAAAAATTAGATAAATTATGGGATTTGTAGCAATTGGAGTTAAAGAACCATTACAGGGATTGATTTTTTTAGTAAATTATTAAAGTGACCATAAATTTTTAAAAACATGAGATAGATTTTTTTTCGTATTTTTCTGAGAACTGTTATAACTTGGTCTATCACCCATTTACGGCTTGACGTCGATTTCTGGGACACCCGATACTACAATTACCCTCATCACTACTTTTTACTATATATTCGTTATACATGTATAGCTTGGCGCTGGGGGACTCATCGCGGTCGGTACCGCTTGGCGCTCAAAAGGTTAAATAAACGACACAAAGTAACCATAATAGTGCACAAGATTCAAATCGTTATCTATCATAATTTTACCGTTCTGAAGGGTTTCTTTTTAGATTCCACAATTTTTCAAAGGAGTGCGTGCCTTCGTTATTATTCGCGTCAGGAAAAGAGATGGCTTTATACCTGCTACAGCTTCATTTCGTTTTCACTGCAACAATGATCTAACTTTTTATACAATGATCTAATAAATAAACTTGCTTGTAGATCGTGGTTTAAATGAACCCAGGCAGGCGCTTTACTTTATGTAAATTATTTTATCACCACTGCTCTCAAAACGGTGAAGGAAAACATCGTGAGGAAATCGGCATGTCTTAGAACCAAACATTCGAAGACATGTGACATCTACCAAACCGCAATATGTCCGCGTGGTGGATTACGCCCCAATCCCTCTCACTGAGAGGAGGCTTGCACGCACAACGGACCAAATGGGAGTCTTAGTGCACAAAAGGGGGATCATCTATCCTATCCTAGAGTAACTTGTCTACACAGCCCCTGATTTAAAATATGCTTTACAGGTGGATCAAGGCGTACTAGAAGAGTTAACAGAAGTCCACCTCCCCGAACTGCACGCCAAACTGGACGAGTTGGGCATGATGAAAATGATCTCCCTTTCTTGGTTCCTTACACTTTTCATCAGCGTTATGCCTTATGAATGTGCTGTCAATGTCATGGACTGCTTCTTCTATGATGGGGCGAAAGTTATATTCCAGGTAAGTTTTGGATGATATTTATTAAGGAATCAACAGTATACGGTTTTAAATAAGGTTAACCGAGCTCTAGAAAAAAGTGTCTCAATTGTACCTTTTATTTTAGCCTTTTATTGGTATCAATTCCACGGTCACGGGATCCAAGCGCTAAGAAAGAAAATTTGGTTCAAATAAATACCACTAGATGGCGCGATGTGCATCGATTTGTTATTTATTAAATATATAAAATTCCATAATATTGGTATTGAATTGTGTGTAATATTAACATTTTCTAGTCTTGATCATAAAATTGTATGTTCTCCTAAGCACAATATTATGGAATATTGGACTTTTAATTCACATTTCAAAGATTATTTGATCATTTAAAATTGATTCCAATAGATGGCGCGGTTTTAAATTTCTGAAATGAAATTTCTATTGTAACAAATTTTTGTACAATTAAACTGTAATAACATGCAAACAAATACTATAAAACAAATCGTCACTGTATTTAAAGGAAAAATAAACACGAAACGAGTAACTTGCAAGTCGCTGCTAACACCATCTGTAGGCGTGGAATGGAAACGAACGCGATCGATATACTTTTAGTAAATAGTCCATATAGTACGTCGAAAAACGCTAGTTACATCGGCACAGTTTCTTTGTATGATAATAGGGCATCTGTATGCTTTTACCATAATCATTCCAATCCTGAAGTAAAGCTGATGTGTGTCGCAATACCAGAACAAATCTGAAAATCATTTACCTGTAAACACATCTACCCTGCAAATTTGATTACCATATTTTGTTTTCAGTGCAATTTTTTTCTAAGGCCGTCTCTTCTTATTTATCAGGTGACCCTCACAGTCCTGGATATAAACCGGGAGATACTCCTCAAATGTACTGAAGATGGTCAGGCTATGCAAGTCTTGAACGACTACCTCCAAGGCATTTACAATGAGGAAGCTATGGCGTTGTCTACGGAGCCACGGACCGCTGAGAGGGTTAGTAACACTTCACTTTGTTCACTACGAGTTTGTTTGGGTTGGCAGAAGTGTTTAGTGAACCCACATTGAGCTATAGGGAATTGGGGATCCTGCAAGAAGCATTCGCATTTGCGATCACAGGAGCAGTACAATAAGGCCCACTTGCACGCAAGACTTAACTGCAGAGTTTACTGCTAACACGAGGTTAAATAACAAATGTGTCACACAAAATTGGCCGGGTTAGGTAACTAACTCGGACTTAGTGAGAAAACCCAGGGTGGCGCAAGTGACGGTAAAAGTTCTTATTAAAAAATTGGCACTTAACCGGTTTAATCTCTCGGCTTAAAAATGCAATAACGTGTCGACTACATAGCAAATAGGTATCGGCAGATATCTGGCAGTCAGCCAACACATTCATCATGCTGCAGCCGCGACCTTATCCAATTATTACCGTGTTTGCGATAAGCATCCTTCCCACGGCGAATCTGCGTATCTTCCTGAGATGTGGTTAATTCTTGAGCTTTTGAAAAGCTTTGGAAGGTTGTTCTCAGTTTATTCCATGTAATAAAAACTGGCCAAGTGCCGTAATTACTGAAAAAATAAAAAGCCATTGTGTCTCGCGTAGATCCACAATTCAGGCACACAAGAGATTTATATCATAGGCACAAGAAGATAGCACATATTCTTGACATAATTTTTTAATCAAATAACAAATGTGCGTCGATTAATTTTTTTTCTTGTCGCCAATTTTGTACAATATTTAATTGTCACCAACTTCTTACCATATAGCAGCTAGAAACTAAAGCATTTAACCTGTTTTCACTTTTCTTCAGACAATAAAAATTCAAGAGCTGATATACCAGTCTTACCGTTCATACGGAGGCAGTGTTTCAAGCGAAAACATCGAGCACTTACGACTAAAGCACCGTTTGAGGGTAGTCAGACAACTGGAAGACAGTCTCGAGAAGAACACACTTCGAGCGCTGCAGCAGGATAAGCTGCTCGAATTGAATGAGCTGCAGGTTAGTAGACACTTTCTTATTATTCTTACTTTTTCGGTGCTTTTTCTGATTCATAATCCAATGATGCAGATTCCTTTCAGTGTTTCGGATTGGTCCATCCTCAGCCGTTTGATAAACACCCTGTATATGAGGCATTTTTAAATCAATTTTTGAAATTTCTCAGACGTGACGGGAATCGTTATCTACTTAATTTAAATGCAAAACAAATTCCTTTGATTTCTTTTACTTGTTTTAAATTAAGTAGATATAGAGTTTTCAGAAATACCGTACCACGGGGTCCCAGCGCTAATTAAGAAAATTTGGTTCAAATAAATGTCATTAGATGGCGCGATATACATCGATTCGATATTGAATTGTGTGTAAAATTAACATTTTCTAGAATTGATCAAAACTTATGTTCTTTTTAATCAACTCTCCTAAGCACAAAATTATAGAATATTGGGCTCTTAATTCACATTTCAAAGATTATTTGACCGGATTTAAAATTGATTCCATTAGATGGCGCGGTTTTAAATTTCTGAGCCATGCCACTCGATTTTTTAAATTTGTATTTTAACACATTTTGGTACAACGAAACTATAAAAACATGCAAAACATACTATAAACGTCACTGTATAAAAAAAACCTTTTTTTGCAAACCGCTGCTAACACCATCTATAGCCGTGGAACGGAACCGAACGCGATTGAAGTACTTATAAAAGTAATCATCTTAATCAGACGAAAAACGCTAGTACGTCGGCACGGTTTCTTTGTATGGGATGAGGCATCTGTATGTTAGTATTATTTTATCTGTGACCGTACTAAATATTGACCGTCCTACACGCACCTTTATGACTGCTGTTTGGAGTTTTCTTTAGGTGTCCCCCTGCACTTGGATAAATACGATTTTACTGAGGTACTGTTGTGCGACTACCGTAAAATTGAATAATATTTAAAATACTTTTTTTATTTCCAGGAGTTACTCAGTGCCATCCGAGAGGAGCTGCTGTGGGCGAAGCGGGTACCTTGTGAGCGGTTAGAAGCTCCCTATGAATCGTACAGACTGGATTACACGCAGTTCAAGACTTTGTACTTCGCACTCTCACCCTGGGCTAAGGGAGACTTCGCTGAAGACATCACTGCTAGGATGTTTAAGGTAAGGGCCCACTTGCCTCAAAAAGACTAAACGTAACAAATACAAATTCATTTTGTGTCTGTTAAGTTCAAAGGCTTGCCAGAACAAGGAATAAAGATGATGTCTTAAATTCGTTAAAGGCTCAAAGTATTTTAACTATATATCTGCTAACGAGAAAACCTTGTACGTAAAAGTAAACACTTTATTTTGGAACATTGGCTAAAATAAGGACTTTGTGTTAATAATTTCTATTGAGTTATTTTTTTGGGTTCCGTACCCAAAGGGTAAAAACGGGACCCTACTCACCGTCTGCCTGTCTGTCCGTCACCAGTCTGTATCTCATGAACCGTGATAATTATAGTGTCCGGCACGTAAGTTGGCAAGGTTTTGGCGTGGTGGGGATAAGTTCGCGCATATTCCGCGAACTGACAAATCACCAAATAGAGCGAACGGACCGTAGACGCGACACGATTGGTCAGTCGACACACAACAATGGTCAACTGACTAACCAATCGCGCGCTCGGAACGGCCCTAAACGTTCCCCGCGCCCCGCTTCACTACCAAAGATACCTAAAAACGACTTCTGCGCATCTAACGACCCTTGCCAACTTACGTGCCGGGGTTTATAGATAGTTGAAATTTTCACAGATGATGTATTTCTGTTGGCGATATAACAACAAATACTAAAACAGAATAAAATAATAGTATATTATGCAACTAGTGAATAAAAGACGGATTTAATGCGAGGGCCACAGATGAATCAAGAGCAAGTGAATGATTCTAACGACTGAATCACGACCGCAGGGAGTGATTCATGATGATTGAATCACGAGCATAGCGAGTGATTCAAGTGTTAGAATCATGAGCGACGCGAGTGATTCATGGCCCTCGATATAAATCCGTTTTATTCAAGAGTTGCATACTATATTTTATACCATGACTTCGAGAAAAAGAAAGATTTAAGCGAAAAGCACAAGGAATATTACGAGTAATAAATAAATTGTTTATTCTTCAAAATTTATATGTAATGTGAAACCCTGACCCCTGAGCTACGTAACAGCACCTGTGTTTCAGGGACCAGTAACCACCTCCGTTACGTGACATAATTATAATTAATTAAATACCATTGCAATTAATATTAGAATAACAATCCAAACAAGTATTCAATAAATATCTTAGATTAAAATCAAAACCATTATTAAAATCCTAAATAACAAACTCAAAATTAAAATCGAAGAAGGAGTTTGTGTATCGAGTATTATTTGCGCAAGGAGGCGCAAGGAGGTTACATAGCATTGAGATGGACGTCTAGTACAATGGTGTGTTCCAAATTCAAACACCAAAACAGTGATTAAAATGCTTTTTATTCACTGTTTTCAGTGAATAAAATAAGCTTTTTAGAGGGGGAATGGTATAAATATTTAAGTGAGGCTCTCTACTACAAACGTGATTTTTTTGCCGTTTTTTACGATAATGGTACGAAACTTGGCTTGCTTTTTATTTTTTGATTTACTGGTTCTATTTAATAGGTAATTAGAATAATAAAGTTGCAGTGGAAATTGAATTCTATGAGTAGGTTATAAGGTTACCTTTCCGAAGTCACATACATATTGAGAACGCAGTTTAAATGAATTATTCTTATTTCCAGCTAATGGACTACGATGATGATGGCTTAGTAAGCGCACGCGGTCTTAGCGTAGCGTTAGGGCTGTGCTGTCGAGCGGACGCTGCGAGGCGTTTACGTGCGTTGTACGCCGCGCACTCGCCGCCCCTACTGCCGCGCAGAGATCTGAGACCCACGCACTTCACCGATACAGGGGAGGAGCTCGCGACTGATGCCATTTCATTCTTTGATAGGTGAGTACGTAATATCTCTTCTCAGCGTAGTGTGCTATCGAGCGGATGCTACAAGGCGTTTACGTCCCTTATACGCCGCTCTACTGCTATTTCATTCTTCGATAGGTAGGTAAATTTGTTGGGTGAAAAAATTCAAATTGTTTATAAAAAAAAAAAAAAAAAACTACTAACTACTTTAATTTTATTTAAAATTAAAGTATAGAAAAAAGTTGTGCGTTTATGGCGCCTAACTTTTTTGTTCTCATTTCTTTCTTTTTCGTAAAACAAATTTCTTTTTCGGTAACACTTTTAAAGTCGAAAGAATACCAATTCAGTTTTGCAGTGCTCTGAAATGTTGCTGATATAGAAAGTATGTGAAAATTATCAACGCTACGTTTGCCTGAAAAGAAAAACCCAGTACTTGCAAAGATAAATAATAATAAAATATATCTCCATTATCGAGTATACTGATGTTTGTTATTCTGATCTATCCCAAGAACTTCTAAATAAATTGGATCGACTTCTCAACCATTGTATTCGCATTGTTTTTTTGCCTTTGTTAATACGATCACATTTCTTCCTACCGTTCTCAGCTTAAATCGCTGCCTATCCGACTCAGGAGTTCCCTCAGATCTCTCTGCTTGCTCTTCACTATTATGAACGATCCTAGTGCTCCCGGTTATCTAAAAACTTATTTCAAAGTCTTGGACAGTTCTCACAGTCGTAACCTTCGAGCTTTCAAAAATCTACTCCAAATTCCTTTACACCGCACCGGTTTTATGTCCAATTCATACGCTGTCTCAACAATAAAGCTCCTTATATCTATTTATCTCCTATAAACCCTTTGGAATTAAGAAAGCTGAAAGCAAATTCACTTTTAATAGAAAAGTTCGTAACCACTATTTAAGTCAGACTAAATAGCACTCATCTAAAGACAGAAGTGTAGTCATAGTAATTGTTAATAGGTTTCTCGTTTATTATTGGTATTTGTTGAAGTATATATTAGTCTATTTTATTCGTATATGTGTATTATTAGTATTCATGTCAGTATATACTCGTGCTCGTGGCTAAATAATAACAGCCGAGCGGGTCGATCTTCAAAGTTAAGCTACGCTTGACGAGGTCGGTCCGTGGATGGGTGACCATTTCAATATACCGAGTTTCCTCCGTGCCTCGGAAAGCACGTTAAGCCGTTGGTCCCGGCTGTCATTTGAAAATCTTTGACAGTCGTTACGAGTAGTCAGAAGCTTGAGATCTGACACCAGTCTAGCCAAGGGGTATGGTGTTACCTAGTTACTGGGTTGTGGAGGTCAGATAGGCATTCGCTCCATGTAAAATACTGGTACTCAGCTGAATCCGGTAAGACTGGCAGCCGACCCCAACATGGTTAGGAAAAGGCTAGGCAGATTGATTTATGTAAGTATATAAATTTTCGTATACAAGATGTTAGTTTTAGATATTGTTTTGTACCCTTTTACAACGTTATCCTATTTAACCCAAAGGTTGACTGGTATAGAATGCCTTGTGGCATTAAGTCCGCTTATGTACCTCTATTGTACATAAATATTAATTAAATGAATCTCTTCCCACCGCTTGGTCAAAGTTTATCACAATAATGTAATACTTTACAGTATAGAAGAAGAGCCTGCATCACCTGAACCGGGTCCTTTGCAGCGTTCGATCAGTGAAGTATGCGGAGACGGGTCCATGGACAAGAGCGACTCTGAAAACAGCCAAGTTGGTAAGCTAATGAGACAGTTGATTTTATTTTTAACTAGTTGACCCGGCAAACTTTGTTTTGCCATAAAAACACCAAACATTTATCTACCCTACCCTACCCGTCCCTACACTACTCTACCCAACACTACCCTACACTACCCTACCCTACCCTACGCTACCCTACCCTACCCTACCCTACCCTACCCTACCCTATCCTACCCTACCCTACCCTACCTACCTACCTACACTACACTACACTACTCTACCTACCTACCCTACCCTACCCTACCCTACCCTACCCTACCCTACCCTACCCTACCCTACCCTATCCTACCCTACCCTACCCTACCCTACCCTACCTACCTACCTACCCTACCCTACCCTACCTACCTACCTACACTACACTACTCTACCTACCTACCCTATCTACCTACCCTACCTACCTACCCTACCCTACCCTACCCTACACTACCCTACCCTACGCTACACTACCCTATCCTACACTACTCTACCCAACACTACCCTAAACATTTTTTTTTTTTGCTTTTAAACCTTCCCTGTATTCTGTCGAACATAACAAAAAAAGAATTATTCAAATCGGTCCAGCCGTTCTCGAGTTTTAGCGAGACTAACGAACAGCAATTGATTTTTATATATATAGATTTCGATTATGATTTAACTGTGCTTTAGATTTTACATTGATGTGTTCAAATCATCAATCAACTCAAATCTGTGAAGTTTCAATAATTAAAACGGCACATAATCCCGATTCTTTTATTGGACATCCTTAGTCCTTAGTGGCCGACTGTCGCCTAGCGAATACTGCCATATTAACGGTGGTACAGCCGATCACCGGTGTAACTGTTGGTTCAAACTTCAATCTAAGAACAGGGTCTTAGTCAAATACTCTACCTTATTTCAAAAAAGGCTTTGAATGTATATGGTTATACCGGACTTTTGTCATCCAGTTGCTGAATTGTTGACACAGCTGGAACTCTGCATACAGATGCCTCATCCCATACAAAGAAACCCGTGCCGTCGTAACTAGCGTTTTTCGTCTGATTAAACTGATTATTTTTCTAAGAACATAGATTGCGTTCGGTTAGGTTCCACGGAATAGGGAGTTAGAAGCGACTTGCAAGTAAAAGGGTTTACTCGGTTCGTGAATACGTATTTTTTTTAAATACAGCGACGATTTGTTTTATAGTATTTTTTTGCACGTTTTACAGTCATATATATATATATATACAGTCAGTTTTACATCTATTGTAATCAATTTTAAATGATCCAATCAAATAATCTTTTAAATGTGAATTAAGAGCCCAATATTCCTTAATTTTGTGCTTAGGAGAGTTAATTAAACAAGAACATACGTTTTTTATGATCGTCATGTTTTTTTATGATCGTCTCTAGAAAATCTTAATATTTCACAAAACTCAATAACAAATCGAAGCTTATCACGCCATCTAGTGCTATTTATTTGAGACAAATTTTCTTACTTCGCGTTGCGTTGTCTGTGGTAAGGAACTGTTTTGAGTCATAAGTCATAAGTAATTTATTTCATAACAATATATACATTGTGTCGAAATTTGAAATACGTAAAAAAAAAATACAAACACCACAAATAGATTACACTCAAAAAATAAAAATTAAATAACAATAACTTTCAATAATAATGATTCGTAATAAATTAACAGTAAAATTAAAATGTCAGATATAAACATTAAATAATAAAATAGACTCAGTCAAATAATAATAAAAAAAAAAAAACATTAGGTAGTGATTATGATAGATTAACAAATAAATAATGATAATCCGGAACAAAAAATACATGTCAATTTAAAAATCAATGAAAAAGATAAAATTAAATTATAAAACTTCAATATTATGTCACAAATCCTAAATAATTATCCATGTTATATCAATTCGAGTCAATTAAAAATTCAATGTCAAAGAAAAAATAAAAAATATGTCAAAATATGTCACAAATACCATTACAACTTTAAAATATTAATCCATACAAAAATAATTCGAACCAAAAAATAAAATAAAAAATTAAACAATGTTAAAGACAAAATTATAAAAGTTCTATAATATGTCACAAATTCTAAACAATTATCCATGTTATATCAATTCGAGTAAATTATACAAAAATAAATTAAATGTCAAGAGAAATAATAAAATGTCACAATATGTCACAAATTCTAAACAATTATCCATGTTATATCAATTCGAGTCAATTATATAAAAATAAATTAAATGTCAAGAGTAATTATAAAATGTCACAAATACCATTACAATAAAAAAATAAAATAAAAAAAAACAAATTAAAATAATTATAATCTTATAGTGGTTGTCATTTATCATCCAGGAACTCATCGACACTGTAGTAGCCCTTCCTCAATAAATATGATTTGAGTTTGGTTTTAAAAATGTTAGTGCTATTTATCCGTTTAAATTCTAAGGGTAACTTGTTGAATAGAAAGACTGATTGGTATCTAGGACTGTGAAAAACCACGTTTAATTTTGGTTGTATTATGTTAGGCAGGTCCTTCCGTCGAGTTTTATGTCTAGCTCGTCTTTGCTCATAGGTTTCGAAATTGTGCAATTTCTTATGAAAATTGGTAAGCAATACTAGAATATAGAGGCATGGCACCGTCAAAATTTTAAGCCTGATAAAATGATCCCTGCACGATTCCGTCTGTCGCAAGCGGATCATAGTCCTTAAAGCTCGCTTCTGAATGACAAACGCTGAGTGGACGTTGTACCTGTAACTATTGCCCCAAAACTCGATGCTATATCTGAGTTTAGACTCAACCAGAGCAAAGTACACCATCCTAAGCTGGGCCAAAGTTAGTTCGTCCCTCAGGCTTCTGATTGCATAGCATGCGGAGCTAATAGCCTTTGTTACAGACAATGTCTCAGCCTTCCATCTAAGCAAAGAATCAATGTACATTGATTCTTGAGGAATTTGACGTGTTCTACCACTTCAACTCTGTTACCACAAGACAAAACCTCAACGCCAGCAGTTTTCCGAACGTTAGACCTGAATAACATACACTTAGTTTTATTAACATTCAGTTTTAAATTATTTGTGCCAAACCAGTGATCAAAAGCTTTAAACAGGTTATTAATTTTTAGTTCTAAATTATTCATGTTATCTGCAGACACAATTGCATTAGTATCATCAGCAAAAATAATAAGACTCGTATCCGCTATGCGCTTTTTTATATACTCAATTAGATCATTCAGAAATATAATGAAAAAGATTGGGCCCAAAACTGATCCCTGAGGGACACCACGAGATACTGTCATTAGATTCGAGTTAAATATCTTCTCCTCTCCATCCACTACCGACTTTATCTCTATGAATTGACGTCTGTTGTGTAGATATGAGCTAAATAGCTTTAGGACATTCTCCCGTATACCGTAATGTTCCAGTTTGGCCAACAAAATGTCATGGTCCACCGTGTCGAAGGCAGAACTGAGGTCCAGAAAAATACCCGCTACCTTATGCCTGTCGTTCAGTTTGCAGACGACCTCATCGATCAATGCCTCAACAGCATCGGCGGTTCCCAAAGATTTTTGATAGCCAAACTGTTGTGCATTTAAGACACTATGCATTCGAACGTGTTTCATAAGCCTATCCTTCATAATTTTTTCAAAGATTTTTGATAATATGGGCAATAGCGAAATCGGCCTGTAGTTGCCAGGATCTGTTTTTGAGCCTTTCTTAAAAATTGGAAGTATTCGTGCAATTTTAAACTGATCAGGGAACAGGCCCTCTTCAATACAATCATTATAAAATGATGCTAGTGGAGTTGTCAGTATGTCAATATTGTCCTTAATAACAGTTAGGGGAATTTCGTCATAACCAGTAGAAGATTTATTGACCATTTTTTTTACTATGTTAAAAATTTCTAGGGGTGTGGCTGCCTCGAAACTCATGTTAGAATCTACTCTGCTGACACTTTCAGTCAGATATGTGATTGCCAATGTTTGATCACACGCACTTAGACGGACACTGTTATCGAACCTTTTTGAAAAAATGTTAGCCACGTCTAAAGCATTGTCAATAATAGTGTTGTCAATCTTAAGAATAATTTGGTCATTGTCAAGGTTTTTAGCCGCATTGCGTTGTCGATTAACGATTTTCCAAATCATCCTACTAGAATCTGATGCCATTTCTATTTGTTTTCTTACGCTATTTCTTTTTGCACAACTTACCACTTTCCTATATATTCTAATATACTTGTTTCTATATTCAACAACCGAACTGTCACCTTGCGTCTTATCAACTGTGTTTAGAAAACGTTTTACTTTGCTAGCTATTCTTATTCCGTCTGTGATCCATTTGGAACGTTTAGTTCTATTAACTTGTACTCTTACTTTGTGCTTTTTAAAGATTGAAGAGTGCATATATTTGAATTTACCAATAAAAGTGTTGATACCAGTGCTCCAGTCAGTCTCTAATACATGTTTCCTAAAATTGCGTATGTTGGCATCATTATATTTTCTTCTACAAAGACGAATATAATTTGTCTGCTTCTTATACTCGACTCTTTCTAGACGTACTGTGCAGAATAAACCCGCGTGTCCGTCTGATAATCCGTTATGATCTACATCTGTGTGGTCTATGCAATTGTCAGGCAAGTTAGTTAGAATATTATCTATACAAGATTCTGATTTGTTTCTTTTGAATGTGGGCGAATTAATAAGATACCTGAAATTGTAGCACGTTAATAACGATAAAAAAGAATTATGTCTCAAGTCATCTTTTAGCACATTAATATTGAAGTCGCCACAAATTATACATAGTTTATTGAGGAAATGCTGTAACAGTTTTTCAAGGCTATCCATGAAGTTGTCAAAATTACTGTTTGAAGGAGTCCTATAACAACAAACAACACACAAATTAGTCTCAATGTCTTTGATTCCACATACTTCGAAACAATCTGTTTTGTATAACTGTTTACACACTTGAAGTTCATCTACGTTTCTGTCGTTAAGTGTTAAGATCATTGAACCTCCCCTATTCTTTTTGAGTCTAGTATTGTAAGAGCCCATTTTGTAATTAATAAGGTTAAATTGTTTCGCTAGAGTTTCATTCAAAAAATGTTCAGTTATACACAAAAAGTTAAGTTTTTTCGATGATTCACCCACAAATATCTCAAGATCATCTTTTTTTTTACTAATTCCACATAGATTTTGGTGAAATATATTGATATTTGAATACTGTTTGGCGCCTTCATTCACGAAAAAAATTTGGATATGCATTATCGTGGAGTTCCTGATTCATCACATAATGTTTTAAATTATGAAATATATTCATCATACCGTAATAATTAATTTTTCCATTTTGCTTAAACATGATTTGACCGACTTCTCATTCCAGGTAGCAGCTCCTACATAAGCGCAGACAGCGTGCGCGCCTGTGGGCTGGCCGGCCTGCCCAGCGCCGCCAGCACGCCCAGCGCAGCACCCGCGGCCCCGCCCTTGTCTCGCGACCACTTCCTGCAGCTGCTAGCCGTGTTACATGACCTCACGCAGAGGAAACACGACGTCTATGAAGCTGTAGTGTTAGCTGGTGAGTTTGTATGGACATAGGACCCCCTCAATCTCTGACACAACAACCGTGACTACATTAGGCCGGGTCACCTTGCAGTATGATGTACGAGATAACAAAATATAGAAGAAAATATTAAAATACAAAAACAGAATGTGACAAAAAAAAAAACTTAAAGAAGTAAAAAAATTACAAAGAATATACTATCAACGAAGCCGCGGCAAATGAGCAGTATGGTATGAAAACATTATAAAGGTTTTATAATGTTTTCATACCTGAAAATAGAGTCCCAAAGTTAAAATGGACGTTCATAATTTTTGAATCGTGTCTACAATTGTACATTAGGCTTGTTACGTATCTTTTACAAGAGCAAAACGATAGCGATCAAAGGCTTTATTTCATAGAAGTCGGAAACCATTTGCGACCAAGTACGCGACGTTCATTATGGTTTATTTTGTCAATCAGGAGAATCCTAATTAATTACCGGAGAGCAGTGGTGGCCCAGTGATAACGGTCCCGACTTACGTGTCGAAGGTCGTGAGTTCGAACCCAGGCAGGCGCTTTACTTTGTGTAAATTATTGCATCACCACTGCTCCTAAAACTGTGAAGGAAAATATCGTGAGGAAACCGGCATGTCATAGAACAAAAAATTCGAAGACATGTGGCATCCACCAACCCGCAATGGGCCCGCGTGGATTACGGCCTATTACCTCTCTCACAGAGAGAATGCCTGTGTCCCAGCAGTGGGAACATTATAAGGCTAATGATGAATTAATTACTATGTTTACCATATACTTTAACAACGTGTATCATTCGTAAGCAGCAAGTCTTTTATTGTTAAGTATTTTTATAGCTGTTAAATCCGACTTCGTAGATTTTCACAACTATATCTTATATAGTACAGGGCAAAGGCCTCCGGTACATTTGCCACACAGTTCTATTGTTTGCTAATGGGGGCCAATAATTGTATGACACAAAATAAACATAATAAACCGTGAGAAATTATAAAAAACCGGCCAAGTACGAATCGGACTCGCGCACGAAGGGTTCCGTACTTGGTAAATTGCGGTTTACGAATTATGACGTATTAAAAAAACTACTTACTAGATCTCGTTCAAACCAATTTTCGGTGGAAGTTTACATGGTAAAGTACATCATATTGCTTTTATAGTTTTATCATTCTCTTATTTTAGAAGTTACAGGGGGGACACACATTTTACCACTTTGGAAGTGTCTCTTGCGCAAACAATTCAGTTTAGAAAAAAAAAAAAATAGAAACCTCAATATAATTTTTAAAGACCTATCCATTGATACCCCACACGAATGGGTTAGATGAAAAAAAAATGAGTTTCAGTTTCAAGTATAGGGAACCCCCAAAATGTATAGTTTTTTTTTTCTATTTTTGTGTGAAAATCTTAATGCTGTTCACAGAATACATCTACTTACCAAGTTTCAACAGCATGGTTCTTATAGTTTCGGAAAAAAAGTGACATACGGACGGACAGACAGACATTACGAATCTATAAGGATTCCGTTTTTTTGCCATTTTTTTTTTTTTTTTTCCAATAAAAACGTTGCCCCACACTAGGAATTTCTTCCTGTATCGTGGGTGCGTTTACAAACATTTGGCTACGGAACCCTAAAAAAACTTCATTAATCAGTTTACTTTATCCAAGACTAGCTTCTGCCAGCGGCTTCGCTCGCGTCGATGTCGAAAATTATCCTGAGGGAACATATTCCCGGGATAAAAGTATCCTATGTGCTCCTGACTATAATCTACCTCTGTGCCAAATTTCATCCAGATCCGTCCAGCCGTTTGAGCGTGAAGAAGTAACAAACATACTAACACACTCACAGACTTTCGCTTTTATAATATTACTAGCTGACCCAGCAAACTTTGTTTTGCCATAAAAAGACCAAACATTTATCTACCCTACCTACCCGACCCTACACTACCCTACCCTACCCGACCCTACACTACCCTACCCTACCCTACACTACCCTACCCTACCCTACCCTACACTACCCTACCCGACCCTACACTACCCTACCCTACCCTACCCTACCCTACCCTACACTACCCTACTCTACCCTACCCTACCCTACACTACCCTACCCTACCCTACCCTAACCTACCCGACCCTACACTACCCTACGCTACCCTACACTACCCTACGCTACCCTACACTACCCTACCCTACACTACCCTACCCTACCCGACCCTACACTACCCTACACTACCCTACCCTACACTACCCTACCCTACACTACACTACCCTACACTACACTACACTACCCTACACTACCCTACACTACCCTACCCTACCCTACCCTACCCTATGTCCTTCTCCTGGTTCTAAGCTACCTCCCTGCCAATTTTCAGCTAAATCGATTCAGCCGTTCTTGAGTTATAAGTGAAGTAACTAACACGACTTTCTTTTATATATATAGATAGTGTGATGTGATATATGATTACATTTGCAGCTACCCTCCTCTTACAACTGGGTGAACTGAACCACCGTCCGCTGCTGGACCGCGAGATCTCACAAGATAGTCTGTTCCTAGCTGCCGCCGCTAAGCAGCCTGAAGCACAGGTAAATTAATTATACTAGTTTTTATCACATCTATTCAATAAAATTTTAAAATTTAAAAACCCCCGACACATTTATCTTGCGAAAACATCCTGATTCAAACAGTAAAACCTTTATAACTTTTGAACGGCTGAACCGATTTTATTCAAACATAGCTAGCTCGACAAAATTACCTTTCAAACAAAAAAAAGTAAATCGAAATCGGTTCATCCGTTTAGGCGCTATGATGCCACAGACAGACACACAGATACACAGATAGATACACAGCAACACACGTGAAACTTATAACACCCCTCTTTTTCCGGCGGGGGTTAAAAAGAGCTAGTTTATTCCTCGTTAACTGGGACCAAAATAGCTCATTAATCCCATAGGGACTAAAAGTGATTTGAATTTGGAATGTGGATGTAACATGAGGTTAAATAACAAATATGCCGTACAATATACCATTTTAGCTACTTACTCGGAGTTAAATATCCCAGGGTGGCGCAAGCGGGTCTTACAGTTCCCAGTTTAGTATGTTATGACAATAAGCTTTAAAAAAACCGGCCAAGTGCGAGTCGGACGGAAACTGCGGTTTACGATTTATGACGTATTAAAAAAAAACTACTTACTAGATCTCGTACAAACCAATTTTCGGTGGTAGTTTACATGGTAATGTATATCACATATTTTTTTTAGTTTTATCATTCTCTTATTTTAGAAGTTACGGGGGGGAGGGGGGGGGCACATTTTACCACTTTGGAAGTGTCTCTCGCGCAAACTATTAAGTTTAGAAAAAAATTATATTAGAAACCTCAATATCATTTTTGTAGACCTATCCATAAATACCCCACACGTATGGGTTTAATGGAAAAAACAAAAATTAGTTTCAGTTTCAAGTATGGGGATCCCCAAAATTTATTGTTTTTTTTCTATTTCAGAGTGAAAATCTTAATGCGGTTCACAGAATACATCTACTTACCTAGTTTCAACAGCATAGTTCTTATAGTTTCGGAAAAAAGTGGCTGTGACATACGGACGGACAGACAGACAGACATGACGAATCTATAAGGGTTCCGTTTTTTGCCATTTGGCTACGGAACCCTAAAAACACCGTCATAGAACTATTGACTATGAGTGACAAAGAATCTACAATCATACTGAGTTTTTCTAAAACTCGTAGTGTTCTTCTAAAACACGCTGTGTTTTCTAAAACTCGCTGCGCCATAATCATACAATAATCATCATATCGTAAGCAGCCTATTTTCCGACTGCTGGGCACGCAGGTCTCTCGGACTATAAACCTTTAATATTTTGAAATTTGTGACTGCTGAAGGGAGGGTATGTGTTTATCAGTCTATGTATGTATGTATGTTTGTTCCTATGTGGCGTTCTAGAGACCAAACGCGTTGGCCGATTTTGATGATTCTTACGTCAATCGATTCGTCTTAACTCTGCCAGTGTCATTGGCTACATTAAAATCGAAGAATTTTAAAAAATGCCGGATTTTGGACGCTATATTGTGGGGCACAATTTTTTTTTTTCCGAACCCTTCGTGTGGGGTATCAAAATAAAGGATTTATGAGATTATTGTACGTAATTCTAAAAAAAAAAGTTATAAATAAAAAAAGTTTATAAAAAATATCAAAAAACCCGACTGCTTAAAAAGCGAACTAAAAAGATGTTAACAAGAAGAAAATCATGCTGTGCAGTCGGAGGATACGTGTTCGCTCAGCTGGCTGACCAAAACCAGATGTATCATCCGACTGCACAGCATGATTTTCTTCTTGTTTACATCTTTTTAGTTCGCTTATAAGGAGACGGGTATTTTTTTAAGTTAGGGGCGTCAGAATACCTTAGCAGTATGTAGCAGAGAATATAAATCTCTTGAAGCATATATATAAGTTGTAAAGTTCCAATATTCATATACCATTCCATTTACCAGTTGGACCCCAACGGCAATGCAACAGAACCAAATCAAGAAAGCCAGAAACCGTCTCCATCCAAGGAAATGGAACCCGACGGCGTCTGGTCCATCACTTTAGAGCAGTTCCTAGCCACCATGCTCTCCCAGCCAGCTATCGAAGAGTTCTTCAATGAGAAGGTGTCTATTCTACCAGAGCTAGAGCTCCTGAGAATGAGGGACAGACTCCAATCGGTTTCATAGCTGAAGGAGATAGCCGGGTTGCTTGGAATAAGCCTGTAGACCCTGCTTCCAAGGTATGTTTGTGAACCTAGTTTTGGGTTATCAGTGTTCTCCTGGTGTTAGTTAAATGTGTTTTTAACAATGCTTGCATATTTAATTCCTGTTTAAAATTCGTTCACTTTCTTGAAATTGCCTTGTTTCTAAATGGACTGGACCGATATTATAAACTGCAGCCTAATTGCGTAAGTGAATTCGGCAAAGAGCTTACGACATGATTACACCTTTAAAATAACGACTTTCGTATTGCGCAATAAACTCGTATCGTATCCCCTGATAGGCCATGGAAAGGACATGTGAATTCAACTCATAGGGTGGAGGATGTACTTTTTCTAAATTATTTACGCAATACCTCATCAAATCATCAGCCTATTAATATTCCCACTGCTGGGACACAGGCGTCCACTCGGTGAGAGGGAACTGTCACTATTGCACAAATAGCAAGTAACGTTGATCTTCATTAAGTTTTTTAATAGCTAGTCAATATGTCGAAGCTGTCGTTACCCAGTTGAATCAAAGGACCGATACAGAAGGCAGTGCTACTCGGTACGGCTCGCATTGTGAGGATATTCAGGCAGTTCCTGTCTCTGGATCCCTAACCACCTGTCTCTTGGATGCTGCTACCGACACCGACGGACAGAATTAAGCTATAAATTTTATTTTGGTTATGTGAAGTTCAGTTACTATTTTCTAACAAGCATAACCAGTAAGCACTAAGCGAGCATTGTTTAAAATATGTTTAACCAAGGTTCTGCAGCACATAAAGGCATAGCAGTGATTAAAAAAAGAACATATTATTGCCTTAGTATGTGTTAGAATGTATTCACTTAACCTGCTATGTAACACGAGTTTACGTTATCTCGCTTATTTCTATGTAAAGATTGTATATAGCGCTTAAGTACGTATTATATAAGTTTAGGTACTGGAATGAATAAAAATATTGTTTCGATTTTAAGTATTTTTTTATCAAATAGAGGGAGAACTGGTAGTTTTAGAGCAAGCATATAGCGAAGAGTTAAGAGCTGATTAGGTGCGGCTTGCTCAGAGAAAACTGAGAAATAAGTGTCCTTTTTCGAGACAGAACTGAAGTAGATCTCTAACCAAAGACTACTTTTGAGATATATTCTCGATGTTCACTTAGCAAGCCGCACTTTTCGCCCTGAATATGCTAAAAATCCTTCCAGCTCCCTCTAAACATTGATATTAAAATCAAAATGAAAGTGTTTATACAGAAGTGTAATGTTTTCTAGGTTGCACCAAATCTACAGGGGAGGAACAATAAGCTCTTTTTAAATTCTAGAACCTAAAGTTGTTGTATGTAGATATTTAATGTATCTTCCAAAGACCAATGTAGCTTTAGCAAACATTTGTGAGCCCCCTTTGTAAAATAAAAAAAAAACGTTAAAGTTATGCTTGTTGTGTAGACCCCCAAAAAAAAGAATGCTTTTACTGGGGCCTTACTCTGGTGTGTCAAAACTATCATAGTTCCACTGTGAGAGAGAGATGGAGGTATACAGGACGAAACGCACTATCCATTTGTAAAGACATCTATGCCGCCTCATACGAACTAGTGACGTCACACAAATCCTGCATCGCTCAAGCATTGTTTTCGGCGCGATTTGAAAACATACAACAGTTCGACAACAACCGTTGGGCAGTTGCCCAGACCAGACACAACATCCGTCTGATCGGAAGATCCTCCCTTTTCAATGGAGAGTAGGGTACAGATTATTTCCCTTGCATTCATTTGCTTTATAAATGACGTGGTAGCCCAGTGACTAAGACCTCGCCTCTCGTGCTCGAGGTCGTGGGTCCAAATACCGGCAAATACCAATGTGACTTTTTCGAATTCATATGTACTTTCTATGTATATCATGGAAATCACAGGCAACGTTGAAGGAAAACATCTTGAGGAAACCTGCAGTCTTATTGCGTAATGAATTACATGCGAGATGAAAGACGCTGTGTGGATTTCGTCTATGTGATTGGTCGATTATTCATACCCTTTGCAGAATTCATCAAGCATGAAGGCTGCTGGACTTATATATTTAATTTATGTAAGTCTGAAATAACAAAGCCTGTGGGGTTCCCAGAGGCGGCTTAATTAATTCTGACACCAGAGGTAGCCACATCTTCACCATGTCCACACACCATCCATGATGATGTCCATACCCACATCCTCACGTGACCAAGAATCCATCTACTCGGCAGCATAAAACACGCAATGAATATTGTTGAGTTACAGAAATAAAATCATTTGTACAAACACTTTTACATGTCGATCATATTTTTTTAAACTAGATGAGGCCGGCGTTTCCTATCTGACTACTCTGAGAAGAAAGGCCGAAACAAACTCAGTGGTCACAGTCTCTTTTAAAGTCCTGACAAAATCTTGGTTAGATGATGTAAATACCATGTAGACAGATGTCTGAAATGGTCTTTTAAGGAAAGAACCAGCCAGATTGAGTGGACCTGTCCAGTCAGTGCACGCATTTGTCAATAACCGAGCAGCTCAACTCAGAATTTAAGGAGCTCAACGATTCGACGAACAATACCAAAGAAAAGACATTCGGGTAGGCCGCATAAACTACTCAAACTGCCAGACCATGATTATAAACTAAGATAAATTCAAAACAAAAAAAAGATCCACATAGTCTTCAAAGAGGAAGGAGTGTGCTTTGTACTGTTAAATAGAACTATTCCGCATACATTTAAACCTTTTTCACAACGGAATCTTGATGGCATTAACACGTTATAATACGGCCCCTGGTAATATTTGTTTTAAATAACTTAGCATCTATTGTATGGTAAGAATTTTTCAAGGTAAACGTTTGATTGAACATTCCAAGATAAATAGTTTAAGTATCTCTACCATAATATTGTCAAAGATAACATTGTTACTGGACACGCTGGTTTTTTTATCGGTTAGCTAAGGAATTAGCAACGAGTTCTTTAAATGAAGTTACAACTGGATTTTATAATTTCATTTTGTATCAATATGAACAAAGTCGTACAGACTCGTTTTTGTAAATAAACCCGTTTGAAAGTGTAAAACGCGCATAACTTTTGAACGGCTGAACCGATTATAATCAAACATAGCTAAGAACACTCTCGGCGAAGACACCACCAAAAACACTAAATCAAACATCGGTTCATTCGTTTGGGAGCTATGATGCCGGAGAGAGACACTCAAATACGCTGGACAAACTTATAACACCCCTTTTTCCGTCGGGAGTTAAACATCTTCAAAGCTATTTGTCTTACCTTTTAAAACAGATTCTCGTTTCTAATTCTGCAACCCATAAGCTAACCTCATCTATCAGTACCAATAGTAGTTTATGTTGAGTATACATAGCCATATTATACATAAGTTAGCCTGTAAAATTTATAGGTAACCTTTTTACCTATACATAATCTATATAAAGTGTATTTAAACAGAGTTCTTTAAATGTAAACACTAGGATTATTAGTACAAAATAGCATTTTCTGTATATTTATCACTAATATATTTACTTTTTACCCGACTGCCGAAGGAGGGTAATGTGTTTTTAGATGTTAGCTTTGCTTCCAAATAAATATTTTATTTTCATAAGCTTATAAAGCAAAATTAAGAACACAAAAATATACCATAAAGGTATCCCTGTATCTCTATAGAGGTTGAATGGCATTTTCAAAAAAAAAAGTTGTGACCGTGCCTATTGTGGACTGGCGTAAGTTTAGTGCTTGGCAGATTGTGCTTGACTATGGTTGAAATAAGGTGTTTGCTGGGTTTGAAAACAGACAGAATTTGACTCGAAGCACATTGATTGAAGTAAATGTTAGCCAAGTAAACTGAATGAAAAACAGACAAAATATTAAATAAAAACTAACAAAGGAGAATGGGCATCTTACTATGGAAATCTGCCCCAAAGCTCAATAGCCATAAATAAGATATACGTAATTAGAAAGAGCTTTTCACGCGTCTTACGCGACTTTTATCAATTGTTAGTTCGTTCGGACTTACCCCCAGTTTCCCAGCTCAAAATTATCGGAGCATTATTGTGACAAATTGTCAAGCAGCTGTGATAGGTTGAATGAATTTTCAACAGCCTACCACAGCAGATAACACGTGCTTGACAATTTGTCACATTAATTCTCCGATATTTTTGAGCTGGGAAACTGGGGGTTAGTGACCTAAATGGGTTACTAATTTTGAGCACCGAAGTTAAGGTTTTCATTGCACCTACCAACCTGCGATCTACTATCTTAACGCTATTGAGGGTGGGACTGAATTGCCCATTGTCCTTTCAGTAAAAGTGAACATTGCAATACAGAATTGCTTATAAAGTATCCACCTTATCCATCCAACGAAATCTTTAGTCAATATATAAACAAGAGAGTTATGAATAGCATAAATATTTTAGCTCCAACTTTGCCCGGTTGCTTCAAAAATTTTAGAAACCAAGACAACCTGGGCGAAGCAAAGAAATCTAAAAAAAATGCTTAATTTGTAATGTTACCAGATTATGAAATATTCAGAAATATATAATAATATATAGATATAGGTTATAGCAATATAAGCTTCATAAATTAGTCATATTTATTTTTGTAAGCCACAGATGTAGCGAATTTGGGTACAATCTTATAGGCGCTTTTAGGAATTGCAAGAGGTTTGACTTGAATTTTTATTTTCCAATGCATTGTTGGACTTAAAATTAATACTTTTAACTTCTATTAGCCATTGTACAGCAAAATCATTTGACAATACAAATTTTAAATCATTGTCCGCTTACGAAAACTTCGTCAAATATTAAGACTACAAATGGCCCTCGTAATTAAATAAGGTCCTAAGAAAGCATGCTCAGATCTTTGAGATCGTATTCGATGTTGCTTCGCTAGAATCCAAAACCTGATCAAAATTCTGTGACTAAATTATAGGTGTCCCAATAAGTCCAAACTCCATCGCCATGGCTCTTTTCAACCAGTTGCTTTTTCTATGTATTTAAACTTACTAGGTATGTAAACTTTTATATTATGTATGTCAATATTTTTAAAGACTTTCAAGCACAAAATGTTGAACATGTATCATTTTATTTTAATTCATAAGGTTAACCATGTCCATGTAAGTAATATCTGAATATTATAAAAGTTCATTGAATACACTTGTTTGACGTTATATCTCATTTCAATTTCCTGGGTATTTCATTTTAAACTACAAACACAACTGTAGTTAGTAAATATGACCAACAATCAACAGAAAAACTTGTTTCCTTAACCTAATTGCGGTATGTGAACAGGATAAAACAGAATGTAAATAAAAAACAATGAAACATCTAATAAAATTTATTTCAAAGTAAACTTCAATGTCCAAGCATTTTCAGATTTGACAGTTGTTTTATCAGGCAGCTGTACCGCGACCTCTCCATTAGTTATCTTCCACTGAAACAAATAAAACATGATAAGAGAAAGTATCAACAACTGTGCTAAGGTTAACGATCCAAATAGAGTAAATGAGTGATTACAGAAACAAAACATACTTGTATCAAGAGTAAATACTTACAGTCAAGCATTGCCCTTCATTGCCCAACATCACCACTTTATAATTACCACTGTGCAAATAAGGTGTTATGTCTCTAAGTATGAGCACACTCTTTGCAGGCCATTCAAGTATAATAGCATAGATTGCGTTAATCTTATCATCCTTTCTCGGTGGGTGAGTAGGATGAGCAGCATTGTACGTCGCCTTAGAGCAAGTATACCAAACATTGCCTGTTCTAGTGTCATTTTGCGAAATCCAGGGAGAGCTATTGTAGATGGCCTCACCGTTAATAGAAAGCCAAGATCCAAGCGTTAACAAGCGTTCTTGAAATATCGGTATTATTGTTCCCTCTTTAGTTGGGCCCACGTTGATAAGGGCATTACCTGAAAAAGGCAGTTGCAATTATTAAATTTAATTTAACACTTTCACTGCCTTCCCAATTTTTTCATGATATCTTTTGCGATGTTGCTATACAAATCTTACAGGGATGTGTTGTGGGGTGCTGAAGAAAATTTTGATTGGAGGCAGTGCAGGTGTTGAGTATTCATGCTATTCCTAGTAAAATAATAGGAATATGAAACTGGAGTTACCTCCACAACTGACTGTAGATACAACTTGGTAAAGGAGTTCATCAACAGACAATATTTCATTCAGGTGGATATCCCTTCTGTATCCCCATGATTTGCTATCAACAGTGAAAGCATTCTCCCATTTATGATCAAGTAGTTTACCTGAAAAAAAAAAACAAATGATTACTAAGATGTTTTTCACATGGATATTGAAAGAAATAATTAAACTTGCTTTTAAATAAAAGAAAAACAAACAAGCCAAGTTCCAAAACAAAACATTACAAAGCCAAAAATAACTTCCTTTTCCGAAGTTGGTGTTGAATAACAGAAAACAATTGGTACCAAAGATGCTAACTACGGAAAAGAAAGTTATTTGTATATTGAAGTTGGTTTGAATTTTTTGTTAAAAAGTTTTATATTACAAAGCAGCTTATAAATAAATAATGTTATGTATTACTACACTTGTAAATAATCATCAATGACACTAACCGGGATTGAATCTATCAGCATGATTATAGAAGTCACCATGATGACCTGGGATGTCAATACCCCATCTATCGTTGACAACAACTTCATCTTTAACCGGGCTGTCATTGTACAACCATGCTAAAAGGTCTGTAGACCTCCAATAGTCATCATGAGCTTCCCAGTCACCATCAGACCAAATCACAGAGGGCTTGTAATCAATAACCAGCTGCTTGATGTCTGGCCACAGCTTAGTATCAGTGTATGTATGTGTTTTGAATTTGTTGTTTTTGTCCTGAATATAAATAGGGTTGTACCACTCATACAGGGAATGGTATACTCCAAACTTTAAGCTCTCATTCCTGACTGCATCAGCAAGTTCACCTACAAGGTCCCGTCTTGGACCTACATCAACTGAGTTCCAACTGAATGAACGTTTGGATGGGAACAGGGTGAATCCCTCATGATGTTTACTAGTTAAGACAATGTATCTGAAATAATTTTTTGTTTAGAATAGTATGGTTTTAATTTTTGAAATAGCAGCACCTGAAATATTATTAACTTATTTACTTGGCTCCAGCTTTTGCAAATAGTTTCGCCCAAGCAGCAGGATCAAAAAACTCAGCTGTGAACATGGGAGCAAACTCCTGGTATGTGAAGCCTGGTGGGTAGTTCTTTTTCATGAAGTCTATGTATTTCTGGTTTTTATCATTTGCTGGAAAATAAATTAAATTGTTCATAATTTAAAAGGTGATACGGACATATGTTAGGATTGCAATTATTGGATTTTTAATAAATGAAAAATACCTTTCCAGTTCATCCAGAACCACTCTGATCCGAAACTAGGCACGGCATAAACACCCCAGTGTAGGAATATACCTATTTTAGCCCTATCATACCATTCGGGCAACGGCCTGGTATCCAGGTCACTCCAGGTGGGTTGAAATCTCTTTTCCACACTGATATCCTCTTCAATATCATTATAGACTTCGATAATTTTAATATCTCCTATCTTAGCATTCGCGAAGCAGATTAATACTAATATTAATAATAATCTCATCATTCTGTAAACAAAAGAATTAACCTTATTTTAGTTAAGTGTTATCATTTCGTATTATTGATAAATACGGAAGGTATATTTATAATATTAAAATTAGCGAGCAATGAGCAAAATGTATCGTAAACAATTGGTTTTTGAAAAAACATAGCTACCGGGTTTTATGGCCTGGTTGCTAGGACCTTTTAGCCAAATTGCGCTGCCTGCACCGTTATCTCCACAGAACAATAATAGATTAATATACGAGGTCGAGAGTAGTCGAGAGGTTAACTCATTCTCTTTTATTAGTCTATGATCTGACATTGACTGACACTTGATATTGTCTCACTCCAGTCCAGTGTGACAGATGATTCAGAGCTTAGATGATAGGTCACAGACTTGCCACAGAGTACTTTTTGAGATAGGTTAAAATCACAGAGAAACTTCTAAAGCCACATTATTTAGAATTGGATGATTGTTCAAGCGGACCTGCCGTAGTTGATATGAAAAAAATCTTTAGGTTCCAGCTTTGTATTTCAGAACGGTGAAGCAAGGAGAATAAAATTGGAAAATATTGGTCAGGGCCTAGGCCGGAAAGTATAAGCTTGACACCGAAATTAAACCCCAGAGCCAGACTGAGTTACTTTGCATGAAGTATTAGCCCAATTATGACTACAGACTCAGATAAAATAAAAAGTCAAGATGGAACGTTGCAAACAACAAGGAGACGCCGGTTAAAACGACGCCTTGCCGTATACATACACAATTACATGCACACACGGGCGAAACTACGCCTTAGCTTGTCAGTCGTGCTCTCTGATCAATTAAAAATCTGGACTGATAAGCTAAGGCGTAGTTTCGTTGTACGTGTGTGCGTGTAATTGTGTACCTATACGGCAAGGCGTAGTTTTAACCGGGGATCACCTTCAGCGTTGCCAATCTTTGGGAAATTCCCCAAACTGCGGGGATTTTCAGTCCGATTGGGTAATTTGTGGCGAGAGTGATTATGTGGGGAAAATGCGAGGAATTTAGACATTTACACTAGAACTGAACTAAGACGTAATAAAAGTAGTACTATTTAGTACTACTTTTAGTATATATACTTCATAAAAGTTATCGTGATCTCTGCGACAGCTGTCAGTATCAATAGAGTAACAATAGCGCTTGACAGGTTCACAATGACGTATACGTCAGTTTGTATTTACATGTATAATTATTTCTATTTATTGGCAGGAATGTTTTAGATTTTATATTACGGCAAAATTCATGACCACCAAAAGCTAAAAATAAGCCTATTGCTCGTTCTACCTTTATCAAAAGCACCTGTCGAAAAAAAAAAAAATTGGGTCAGATGTCCAATATTGATTTTATTTACCCCAAAATTGAGGCTTTTCAGTCAGGTTTTTGGGTAATCCAGACCATGGACATCGGCAACACTGGTCACCTTGTTGTTTGCAAAGGAGGTCCGTAGCTACTACGTAAGTCCCTTTTCACACGCTCTGGTTGCCGGGTAGCCGCTACCGGGTAACCGGCAGCGAAGTGTATAGCCATTTATGTTAGCTTTCACACGTACCGGCGTACAGGGCTATACATGCAACCGGAGCGTGTGAAAAGGGCTAAGCCGGCGCTGACGATCAGATATGTTGAAGCTTTTAAGCAATCATATAATGGTAAAATATAATGTCAAATATGTCAAGAAAAATGATGGTGTTGTTTGCAACGTTCCATTGCTTGCTCCTGCGTCTCTGTACCGTATTAAGCACCATTGGTTAATTTAGGAGTTATGCTAAAAAATAAACTGAAGGGCGTACGTTGGCTATCAATATTACTTAAAGTCTATTAAACCATTTATTTTTATTCGAAGAATCCGTTTTCTTACGTCGTCAGAGGGCCTCGCGAAATGTACCCTGTCCACATCAAATTTAGAGGCTTTTAATGCCTAATCAGAACCGTCTGTGAGACCTAAATCCAAAGTTATGGTCGGTAGACTATGTGGATATCGTCAGTCAGTCAGATACTAAAATTGCTCTAGCTTTGAAAGTGTTGGGATTGGACCCCTTTTAAGGGGTGTCTTCGTCGATAAAATTAAGTGTTTGTATGGAATGGCTTTGTTTTTTTTACTACAAAACCGGACACATTGTATAAAGTCGCTTGCCTGAACTGGAAATCGAACCAACTGAAATTCGTAAAATGTTTTCTACCAATCTTATATAGAGGAAAGATTTTTTTGTTTGTTTGTTTGTACCGAATAGAAACCGAAATTACTGGACCGATTTAAAAAAATCTTTCACCAATAGAAAGCTAAATTATTCCTGACTGACATAGGATATTTTTAATCCCGAAAACGGGTCCTGTGGTGTGCTCCACGGGAGCGAAGCCGCGGAGAACAGCTAGTACTATGGATAAAATCTCTATTGTCATGTCATGATTAACATGGTAATCTACTTTTGGGCATTTCTCTTTGCAACGAAAACTAAACAAAAAGTATCTAGATATATTAAATTCCGTAGGTAGATAATAATATGCCTACTATAACAAACGAATTTGGGTAGATAGGTACCTATTTCAATTAAAAGATAGCGAGGCGAGACTCGTAGTTTGCGTTTACAAGAAGGAAATACCTACAAGTAAAATACAAATAAACTTTTCTAATTATAGTCCTCGCCAAACTTCTTGGCCGCCCTGAAGTTGGTTTACCGGATGCGCGAGGCACGAAAATGTGCTGTTTTTGTATGACATTTTCTACTGCGCAGCCATTGTAGCCAACTTCAGGGCGGCCAAGAAGCTTGGCGAGAACTATAACTCCAAGTATTTGCCTAGTTTGTAGCTAATGTTATCCTGTTTGGTAGGTTATTAATTTGTATTGTTCCTAATGATTAAATACTAGCGGACTCCTCGCGGTTTCACGTGCGTAGTTCCCGTTCCCGTGGGAATACAGGGATAAAAAGTAGCCTCTGTCACCCGGGGATAGTGTAGCTTTCCAACGGTGAAAGAATTTTTGAAATCGGTCCAGTAGTTTTTAAGGTTATTCGTTACATACAAAAATACAAATCTTTCCTCTTTATAATATTAGTATAGTTTTAGATAAATAGGTACCTACAATCCCATTATTATAAAAAATTAATTGCCACTGCTACTACAGCAGTAATAGGTAGGTAGGTACCTACAGAGTTTGACACAACGAAATGCCGGGCGAATTTATCGGTAAGTAACATATATACAGTAAATTAATTAAGTAGATACCAACTTACTTTAATGTGTACCTACGTGTACCTATACATTAAATAAAATAAAAATAAATAACTTACACGAATTCAGTTAGCGAGGTAGTTGTTGTGTATATACAATCATCAACACATTTTCCTTCTAAAAAAACACTTGATAATGGTTGAATAATGTACCAATTACATTTATCGTGACACAAGCGCGCTTGGGCACAGATAAATGAACACTGGTGGTGGTGGTCAGGTCACTCACTGTGTCGAGTACTCGAGTGTCGACTGACTGACGGAGTGACGGGCGACATCGGGGACATTAAATGGCACATAGTGCCTTTTCACACGCCCCGGTTGCCGGGTAGCCGGTGCCGGGTACCCGGTTAGGCATTCAGCTTTCACACGAGACGATTTTGGTTACAGTAGCCTCTAACCGTTAAGACGGTACCCTGAACAAAAAATCGGCATGAGATATGAGCGTTCCTATTGGTCTAGCGGCAATGGTGGCGCATGAATTACAGTAGTGAATACGCCCAGATTTTAGAATAAAATCATTATAAAATCGAATTTTGGTCTTTTGAAAAAAATAATTCTACAAAAATGTTCGTTATTAAATTGTCTATCCATTAGTGTTAGTACAAAAAATAATCAATGAACACTTTACGAGGAGATGCATAATATCAATAATTATTTCTCATTTTCATGTTTTTTTGGAAGTAGATTAGTGAAATATATACAACATTAAAAAAAAAACTAAATTTACCATTTTAGAATCAATATTATGTAGAAATTTAATGTATTTTTATTAATTGATATTTCTTTTTAAATAACGAGTAGATAGCTCCTAAAAACAGCACAAAAAACGGCTTGCGCGGCGTTTTGCTCGGGGTACCGCCTTAACGCGAGTACACTGCGCAAGAACTGTCCGTATATATAAGTTTCACAGTGGCAAGAACTACGTACATAATATAATTTCCTTTCTTTTTTTTATTAATAATGGAACGCGATTTGATTGTACTGTGGATTTTGTACTGAAGATATCGCCGCCGGCAAAGAACGTCAATAAATTATTGGGTTCATTCGAATAACATGAAAAGAGAATAGTGTGGAGCATTCTATACCTACCTTATTTAGCAAAAATACATCAATGCATATTGTATGTATATTACAGTTAAAACCCGTTTTTAGTTAGAACTCGTTTTCCCTAGTTAAAATTATTTAAAAACTAGTTTTAACTGTAACATATACCAGGCCCCTCAGAAAGTATTGCGAAAAAAAGTTTTTATATATGGGAGACTGGCCAGTTATAATGTTTTTCGAAAATATGATTATTTATAAGTAAAAATAAGTAAGTTCCAATTTCAAAATTTCCCTCCACATTTTTTGCGAGTTAATTCAAAGTATTGTGTCTCACTGAAATATGGATCTGCGCCGGGAACATTTTAGAGCTATGATTTTATACGATTTCAAGTGTCGCCTGAAACCGGATGAATCGTACGATAGACTTCAAATGGCATTCATGGATGAAGGCCCTTCCAAGGCAACCGTGTATCGTTGGTATAACGAATTCAAGCGCGGTCGACCAACTTTGGGGGATGACGAAAGAAGCGGTCGCCCTTTGACGGCTGTTACCGAAGAAAACGTGCTAGCAGTGAAAAATTTAATCCAAGACAATAGGCGAATTACATATCAGGAGATTCAACACATATTGAAGATTGGATCGGGAAGCGTTCACGAGATTCTACACAGCCATCTTCGCGTGAGGAGGATAGTATCACGCTGGGTGCCGCACAACCTCACCGATGCTCAGAAGCAGGCCCGGGTGGAATGGTGCCGTGATATGCTTAACAAATTTGAAGCAGGCTCGTCTCGGCGTGTTTGCGACATCGTTACAGGTGATGAGTCCTGGATTTATCAATACGACCCAGAAACCAAGCGCCAGTCGACTGTTTGGGTGTTTCAAAACGAGCCAACGCCTACCAAAGTGAAGCGATCTAGAAGCGGGGGTAAGATTTTGATCGCTAGCTTTTTTAATTTGACTGGCCACTTGGTATCAATTCCCTTACGGGATCAAAGAAGCATTAATGCCGAATGGTATACTACCAAATGTTTGCCAGAAGTTTTCTCTGTTATAAGCAACAAGCGACCAAACACAGGGCTCCGCGGGCTACTGCTCCACCACGACAATGCACCTGCGCACACCGCACTCAAAACGAGGGACTTCCTGGACAGCACGCCAGTCAAACTCCTGGGTCACCCTCCTTACAGCCCTGATCTAGCACCGTGTGACTTCTTTTTATTCCCAAAAATAAAAAATCAGCTCAAAGGGATACAATTTTCGTCGCCGGAAGATGCGCTGGCTGCGTTCGAGCAGGCTGTAAACGAGGTGTCTGCGGCGGACTGGAAAAAGTGTTTTGAAAACTGGTTTAGGCGCATGAATCTTTGTATAGAGGCTGGTGGAAAGTACTTTGAAAAGATTTAATAAAAATATATGTACGTATAGAACATTTTTTTTTAGTTTCGCAAAACTTTCTGAGTGTCCCACGTATATATCACCTAAAAAGCAGAAATACATCCGCATCCTAATTGTGTAAATAAATTCGGCAAGGGAAATAATCTGGTTCTTTCCCAAAAACACACACATACACAAAAAAGTTGAATCTTTATTCAACTTTTTTGTGTATGTGTGTGTTTTTGGGAAAGAACCAGATTGTTTCCTTTGCCGAATTCACTTACACAATTAGGCTGCCGTTTTGATTGGATTCCTAATTTTCTGGATTTTGTTGTGTTGTTTTTGTTGAAGTTTTTAGACTCATTTGATGGGCTTTCAACAAAATAAAAGTTGGAAAGTGAAATACGACCTTTTGATCAGATGCTGTTCATTTATTATACGAGGGTATAGGAAAATCTACGTGCGCGTGGCGCGCTTTCCGTGGTTGTACCTGGACGATAAGCCGCCGGCCGGTGTGTATAAAAGCATAGTGCGTCTTCCATACAAAACTTTCTCCACAGGGAAGTCCGGTTAAGCAGAAGTCAATCACTTTGGTTGAACTGCGAGCCGCCACGAATTAAAAAAAAAACCGGCCAAGTGCGAGTCGGACTCGCGCACGAAGGGTTCCTTCTGTACTTGGTAATTTGCGGTTTACGATTTATGACTATGAGGACTACATTCCGTTCTCTGATGTGACAATGTCCAGCGTTGACCGGCCATGGTTTGGCGCCGAATGTTATCGCGCCGACGCGCTTAAGCATGAGGCGTACCTGGCATGGGTCGACGCTCGATTGCGCAAAGCGGGTGACGTGGGTCAGAAGAAGAAGGCCTTCAACAGGGCTGCCAAGTCCTGAAAGTCGGTGTTGCGAAGGGCTCGTTTCGACCACATTGGCCGAATAGGGACCAAACTTGCTTCTTACCCAGCAGGTAGTAAAGCGTTTTGGTCCCTGGCTAAGTCGGTCGAGTCGAACTTCTGCCGTCCCTCACTACCACCACTGCTGAAACTCGACGGGTCGTTGGCCCACTCCGCTGAGGAGAAGGCAAATTTATTTGCATCTCTTTTTGCGGAATCTTCGCGTCTGAATCCTGGTGATTTGCGGCCCCCTCCTTCTCCTGTTGGATGCGAGACGTGTATGTCGGACATTCGCATCCATCAAAAGGACGTTCGTAGGGTGCTGCGTAACCTCGACGTGAACAAGGCTAGCGGCCCTGACGGAATACCAGCAATAGTTCTTAGAACCTGTGCGCCTGAACTGTCTCCGATCTTGACTCGTCTATTCCGCCTTTCATATGAGACTGGAAAAGTGCCGAATGCTTGGAAGCAAGCCAACGTACCTACAGCCTGTGCCCAAGAAGGGCAGTCGAGCTGACCCGGCCAACTCGATGATGTATTTCTGTTGCCGCTATAACAACAAATACTAAAAGCAAAATAAAATAAATATTTAAGTGGGGCTCCCATACAAGAAACGTATTATTTTTTTTGCCGTTTTTTCGATAATGGTACGGAACCCTTGGTGCGCAAGTCCGACTCGCACTTGGCCGGTTTTATTTTATCTTCTGCTGATTTTTTTATGCTAATATACAGCGCTTTAGCTATTTTGCATGCAATCTTATAGGTTTTTGAATATACTTATCAAAACATATTTGAACATATTTATCAAAACTTTTATTTTTCATATGTTGCTTTTCCCTGCTTTTACATTAAAAACGGCACCACATGACCTCACCACAGAGAGCTGATGTATATCAAAACTCAGTAAGTGCCTTGAAGCTTTATATTCCAGGATAGCAAAAAGTCATCTTGGCAATAAGAATCTAAATTGCCCGCCATAATGCATATTTTTTCCTTTTCCACTTTTATTTTGTTTCATCTGTATGAGTGAAGATAAAATAGTGTATGCAACGGCATATAATTAAGTATTAAAACACCCCTATTATATGACCATTGCATAAACTACTCTTAAAAAAATTGCATCTACTGTGTTCTTAGTGGCAGTCGCATAGAACCAGACATAATTTTAATATTAATAACCCGACTGCCGAAGGAGGGTAATGTGTTTATCAGTCTATGTATGTATGTATGTATATATGTATGTATGTATGTATATATGTATGTATGTATGTTTGTTCCTATATGGCGTTCCAGAGACCAAACGCGTTGGCCGATTTTGATGATGCATACGTCAATCGATTCGTGTTAATCCTGCGAGTGTCATAGGCTACATTAAAATTGGACAATAGAAAAATGGCGGTTTTCGGGCGCCATATTGTGGGGGCCCAATTTTTTTTTTCTTCCAATCCCATTGTGTGGGGTTTTAAGGGTTTTAAGAGGTGATTTCAAAAATATATAACACTTATATGTTTAAATGTATCTAATTAAAAAAAAACTTAACTTAAAAGTTATAAATAAAAAAAGTTAAATAAAAAAATCAAAAAACCCGACTGCTTGTAAAGCGAACTAAAAAGTCGTAAACAAGGAAAAAAACATGCTGTGCAGGAGGAGGATACATCTGGTTTTGGTCAGCCAGCTCGCGCGTATGTATCCTCCGACTGCGTGGCTTAGAAACTCTGATTTCGACTGTCAACTGGTCCACTTCAGCCCTTTAAATAAGGTCATAAGAAAGCATGCTAAGCAGCCTTATTGCGTAATGAATTCGGCAAGGCAAAGAGTATGAAAAATGGAAATCCCCATCGCGTCTTTCATCTTGCATGTGATTGGTCATACTATTTGCTTTGCAGAATTCACTACGCAACAAGGCTGCACATTTTTAAGATCTTGGACGTATTCGATGTTGCTTCGTCAGAATCCAAAACTAATAAAGCACATCGGTATCGGTGAAGTTAATTTATGGAACGAAGATTTACCAAATAAGTCCTAACTCCATCGCCATGGCTCTTTTCAACCAGTTGATTTTCTCTATATATTCAAAATTCCTATGTACCTAAACTTTTATATTATGTAAGACCTATGTCAATATTTTTATAGAGCACTTTCAAGCACAAAATGCTGAACATATTTCATTTTAATTTAATTCTTAAGATTAACCATGTCCATGTAAGTAATATCTTAATAATATAAGATTCATTGAATACACTTGTTTGACGTTATATCTGATTTCAAATTTTCCTGGGTATTTATTTCATTTAAACGACATATCTACAAACACAACAGTAATGCAACCGCAATGTAAATATAGCCAAAAATCATCAAAAAAACTTGTTTCCTTAACCATATTGCGGTATATAAGTTTTTAAGCTGACATGGTCACAATCATTAGAATTAATATTTGTTTCGGGATATTTACTATGTATATTAATATCGAGCTCTCAACCAAATTCAAAATATACATGGTAAATATCCCGAAAGAATTATTAAATCATATTGCGGTATGTGAACAGGTTATTAAAGACTAAAACAGAATGTAAATTAAACACACAAACACAACACAACACAATGAAACAAATAATAAAAATTATTTCAAAGTAAACTTCAATGTCCAAGCATTTTCAGATTTGACAGTTGTTTTATCAAGCAGCTGTATCGCGACCTCTCCATTAGTTATCTTCCACTGAAAAAAAAAACGTGGTAAGAGAAAGTATCAACAACTGTGCTAAGGTTAATTATCCAAATAAGTGATTACAGCAACAAAACATACTTGTATCAAGAGTAAATACTTACAGTCAAGTATTGCTCTTCATTGCCCAACATCACTACTTTATAATTACCGCTGTGAAAATAAGGTGTTATATCTCTAAGTAATAGTACACTCTTTGCAGGCCATTCAAGTATAATAGCATAGATTGCGTTAATCTTATCGTTCTTGCTCGGTGGGTAGGTAGGATGAGCAGCATTGTACGTCGCCTTAGAGCAAGTATACCAAACATTGCCTGTTCTAGTGTCGTTTTGCGAAATCCAGGGAGAGCTATTGTAGATGGCCTCGCCGTTAATAGAAAGCCAAGATCCGAGCGTTAACAAGCGTTCTTGAAATATCGGTATTATTGTTGCCTCTTTAGTTGGGCCTACGTTGATAAGGGCATTACCTGAAAAAGGCAATTGCAATTATTAAATTTAAAATTTAATTTAACACTTTCACTGCCTCCCCAATTTTCACGATGTCCTTTGCGATGTCGCCATACATATCTTGTGCGTATCGGTGCGTTGTGGGCTGCTTAAAAAATGTTTGATTGGCACATTGGAGGCAGTGAAGGTGTTGAGTATTAATGCTATTCCTAGTAAAAATAATAGGAATAAAAACTGGAGTTACCTCCACAACTGACTGTAGATACAACTTGGTAAAGCAGTTCATCAACAGACAATATTTCATTCAGGTGGATATTCCTTCTGTATCCCCATGAAATGTTATCAATGGCGAAAGCATTCTCCCATTTATGATCAAGTCGTTTACCTAAAAAGAAAACAAATGATTACTTAGATGTTTTTCGGATACTGTAAGAAATAATCGTGAACTGTATGAAAACACTGTGCAGAAACCGGCATGACCTAGAACCAAAAATTCGAAGACATGTGACATCCACCAATCCGCATTGGGCCCGCGTGGTGGATTACGGCCTATTCCCTCTCACAGAGAGGAGGCCTGTATCCCAGCAGTGGGAACATTAATAGGCTGATGATGATCAAGAAATAATTAACTATCACATCTTGACCAACTGCAAATATATGCAATATGAGACAATTTCTTCTCTATTTGCATTGCAGCTTATTAATGAATAATGTTATGTATTACACTAGTAAATAATCATCAATAACACTAACCGGGATTGAATTTATCAGCATGATTATAGAAGTCACCATGATGGCTAGGGATACCAATACCCCATCTATCATTGACAACAACTTCATCTTTAACTGGGCTGTCATTGTACAACCATGCTAAAAGGTCTGTAGACCTCCAATAGTCATCATAAGCTTCCCAGTCACCATCAGCCCAAATCACAGATGGCTTGTAATCAATAACCAGCTGCTTGATGTCTGGCCACAGCTTAGTATCAGTGAATGTTTGCGTTTTAAATTTGTTGTTTTTATCCTGCTTATAAATGGGGTTGTACCACTCATACAGAGAATGGTATACTCCAAACTTTAAGCTCTCGTTCCTGACTGCTTCAGCAAGTTCACCTACAAGGTCCCGTCTTGGACCTACATCAACTGAGTTCCAACTGAATGAACGCTTGGATGGGAACAGGGTGAATCCCTCATGATGCTTACTAGTTAAGACAATGTATCTGAAATAAATTTTTGTTTAGAATAGTATGGTTTTAGTTTTTAAAGTAGCAGCACCTGAAATATTGTTAACTTATTTACTTTGCTCCAGCTTTTGCAAATAGTTTCGCCCAAGCAGCAGGATCAAAAAACTCAGCTGTGAACATGGGAGCCAACTCCTGGTATGTGAAGCCTGGTGGGTAATTCTTTTTCATGAAGTCTATGTATCCCTGGTTATTTCCTGGAAAATAAATTAAATTGTTCGTAATTTAAAAGGTAAAACTGACATACGGTAGAATTGCAATTATTTGATTTTTAATAAATAAAAAGTACCTTTCCAGTATGCCCAGAACCACTCTGATCCGAAACTAGGCACGGCATAAACACCCCAGTGCAGCATTATACCTATTTTAGCTCTATCATACCATTCGGGCATCAGCCGGGTATCCAGGTCACTCCAGGTGGGTTGAAATCTCTTTTCCACCCTGATATCCTGTTCAATATCATTATGGACTTCGATAATTTTAATATCTCCTATCTTTGCATTCACGAAGCAGACCAATACTAAGATTAATAATAATCTCATCTTTCTGTAAACAAAGCAATTCATTTTATTTTAGATAAGTGTACGTTGTCTTATTATTTCGTAGTACCTGGCGACCGAGCTCTGCTCGGATGAAAATATTGAAAAAGACATTTACTAAAAATGAATGATCTATTTATCGCTCCAGAAACCCCCTGCATACAAAATTTCATGAAAATCGTTGGAGCCGTTTCCGAGATTCAGATTATATACACATATAGATGCATATATACCTAGGTACATGAATTGCTCTTTTATAATAAATGTAAAGGTATTAGATTAGATTAGGCAAAGAGTAATATAATAAATAAGGAAGGTAATATGCATCGTAAACAATTGAAAAAACATGGCAATCAACAATGCAGATGCACATCCGGCAGTCGGCACTGTCTGACACTTGACATGAGTCATGACATGGACACCCCAGTCTGACGAAAGCAGAGGCAATGGTTCAAGTTAAGGTCAGACCGTACTAGGCGTAAAGGTTAGACCGCACTAGGCGTAAAGGTCAGACCGCACTGGGCGTAAAGGTTAGACCGCACTAAACGTAACTAAGCGTCAGTGGAGCGACGCGACGCGACCAAATATGCTAAACCGCACTGGCGCGACACTACGCAGCAAATTATGCTCGTCCCTCGAGCAAAATTTGCTGCGTCGATCGGCAACTTCTGAGCAAGATGGAAGAACGCTATTTGTGGGTATAGTTATCGGCACGTAACTTGTCAAGGTTTTGGCGTAGTGGTAGTGACCAACCACCATATAGAGCGAACGGGACGTGGAGGCGACACGATTGGTCAGTCAATCCTTGTGACAACTGACAAACCAATCGTGCGCTCGGAACGGTGCTAAACGCTCCCAGCGTCCCGCTTGGTAACCAAAGAGACCTAAAAAACGACGCATCAAACGACTCTTGCCAAGTTATAGTCCTCGCCAAACTTCTGGGCCGCCCTGAAGTCGGTTTACCGGATGCGCGAGGCACGAAACGGTGCTGTTTTTGTATGAGATTTACTACTGCGCAGGCAACTGACAATTCCAATAATCCCAAACACGACTAGCACACATTGTTTTATTTTGGAGTTCCATTGCCCTATCCGGCTTCATCATCAGATCAGTTCGATGGTACCATTTTCATCAGTAGGTACCTACCATTTATTTTTAAGTATTAGCTTCATCATTGTATTAGTGATATCCTACTTAGCATAAAGGAGTTCCAGTGGCCATCTGTGGCCTTCTTCATCGGTTCCTCTTCACCAAATGATACTTTCTGAGTGATCATTGTTGATGAAAATACCAAAATTGCTATATGTTTGCCTATAATATTTGAGGAGCTCCCTCGATTTCTCCAGGATCCCGTCATCAGATCCTGATCTGATGACCATGGGTCCACCTGGTAAGTATGAAAGGATTCAAACAAAAAAAAAGTACCGAATAGGTCCAGGCGTCTTTGAGTAATCGGGGAACAAACAAAAAAGAAGATTCTGGCGAATTGAAAACCACCTCCTTTTTTTGAAGTCAGTAAAAATAAAGTTTTCACGCACCAAACACGCAAGACTTGCAATAACTTGCAGTATTGCGCAGTTTGCTATACCGCACTAGCGGCAGTGGATACTTTGATTTGACAAACACTTTTACATGTCGATCATATTTTTAAAACTAGATGAGGTCGGCGTTTCCTATCTACTCTGAGAAGAAAGGCCGAAACTAACTAAGAGTTTTTAAAGTCCAGACAAAATCTTAATGGTCATGTGAAGACTACTTCTAATACTACTAGACTGATGTCTGAAATGGTCTTTTGAGGAAAGAACCAGCTAGTTTGAGTGGACCTGTCCAGTCAGTGCACGCATTTGTCAATAACCGTTCAGCTCAACTCAGAATTTAAGGAAAACGACGATTCGACGAACAATACCAAAGAAAGGACATTCGGGTAGGCCGCATAAACTACTTAAACTGTCAGACCATGATTAAAAACTAATTAGTTATGATAAATTAAAAACAAAAAAAAATGATCCACATAGTCTTCACATTCACAATAATTAAAATAAAATAATGTAATACCTTAAAAAGTAAATATTCTTATCCTTGCAAGAAAACTAAAAAACAAAATTAATAGTGCAAAATATAAAAAAAACAAAATTAATTTTAATTGGAGCAGCTCAATCCCAAGCCTTTTTGTCCTCAACGTAATCTTTAATGATATAAAACGCTTTCTGGCCGTTGGGCCAATAAATTCAAATATCATTCATGAAACGTAAGTTGTTACGTTTCATGAATGATATTTGAATTTATTAAGACTTGATCTTGTACGTGGCTTGGCAGCTTATTATAAAAAGCCAATGATATTCAAATAAACAGATACGTTATACACTCACAAAATAATTCAAAAAAGTGTTCCGCGCAGCAGCGGCAGCACACATTTCATTCATCTGACATTTCACCACAAGTCGAAAGGGATGGCATGATAAAACCAACAAGAAAACAAGAGACAGCTAGTGTTTGTCACTTGCGTGTGAATGTAAACAAACATTATTCTGACTACCAATGTATTTTTCTTTTTCTAACCTCCAAATATCAGAATATTAGGAAAACAAATTGAAATAAATTAGTAAATTGAGGTGTATTGCGTACTTACATATGGTATGAGATCCCTTCTGTTTTATGTAATTTGGTATTATAATTGGTACACTTTCTAAATACACACGATGGCATTTTTTTAATTTTGTTTTTGTTTCAACAAAGCGTCTTGCTCTTCGCCATGCGTGACATAAACTAAAGACTAAAGGCTACAATTGCCTCCTATTCGAGTCTTCACAATGCGCGCGCTTATAACATATCTGTTTATTTGAATATCATTGTAAAAAGCGTACACATTGACATCTGAACGAGCCACCTATTTTCTTAAGCCTTGTTGTAGGTACTACAAATTTGTATTTGTTCCTCGTATTTATGTTATGGGTATCACTGTATTTTCTAAGCAATTTTATATTTTTATAGGCATATAAAAGATTTTCATAAATATACTGAGAAGGCACAGTCATTAAATCAATCTCCTTAAATTTCTCTACGAGTGAGTGTCTCAGCCTTAATTTATAAAAAAGGTCCAATGAGATGAGTTTAGGCACAAAGTACGTAAGCGGGGCGGCGCGGTAGTTCAGGGTTCAAGCGAACCTGCCGTAGTCGAGGGAGTCTACCTAATTTAACTCTAGCCTCGGAGAGACAATAAAAAAATATTTAGGTTTTAGTTTTTTATTCCAGAACGGTGAAGCAAGAATAAAATGACACACAACAGATACGGTTATTTGTATTGAGCCCTAAATATCATCATCATCATCTTCCTGCCCTTATTCCATGTTACTTGGGGGTCGGCGCAACACGTTTTCTTCTTCCATACCGTCCTGTCCCCCGTCACTCCATCACTGACGCCCTTTTCTTTCATATCACTCCTCACACAGTCCATCCATCTTTTCTTTGGCCGTCCCCTAAATATCAATTTTAATCAAAATTTCACAAGTTTTTATTGCACACATATTTTATGGGTTTTATTGTTAGTATTTGAATAGTCAAATACTAACAATAAAACCCATAAAATACGTTGTGTCTACCTACACACTGACAAAAGAATCGCAGCTCTAAACCAATTATTTTTAATTTTCTTGATGCCTAAAGAATCCTCTGTGAGACCTAAATTCAAATTGATTGTCGTTAGACTATGTGGATATCGTCAGGCAGATACTAAAATTGCTCTAGCTTTGAAAGTTTTGGGATTCGACCCCATGAATGTGTGTCCATGGGTGTTTTTGTCGAAATTAAGTGTACCTATCTAACGGCCTTAAAGTTTTTTTTACTACATAACGGTGCGGTTTGTAAAGATGTAAAGTCGCTTGCCTGAACCGGAAATCGAACCAACTGAAATTCGAAAAAGAATGACGTATTTGCCACCAATCTATATTAAAATCAAAAAACTGGTCAAGTGGGAGTCGGACTCGCGCACGAAGGGTTCCGTACTTGGTAAATTGCGGTTTACGATTTATGACGTATTAAAAAAAAACTACTTACTAGATTACGTTCAAACCAATTTTCTGTGGAAGTTTACATGGTAATGTACATCATATATTTTTTTTAGTTTTATCATTCTCTTATTTTAGAAGTTACAGGGGGGGGGGACACATTTTACCACTTTGGAAGTATGTCTCGCGCCAACTATTCAGTTTAGAAAAAAATGATATTAGAAACCTCATTATAATTTTTGAAGACCTATCCATAAATACCCCACACGTATGGGTATGATGAAAAAAATTTTTTGAGTTTCAGTTTCAATTATGGGAACTCCCAAAATTTCTTGTTTTTTTTCTTTTTTGTGTGAAAATCTTAATGCGGTTCACAGAATACATCTATTTACCAAGTTTCAACAGCATAGTTCTTACAGTTTCGGAAAAAAGTTGTCTGTGACATACGGACGGACAGACAGACAGACAGACAGACATGACAAATCTATAAGGGTTCCGTTTTTTGCCATTTGGCTACGGAACCCTAAAAAGGGATAAAATCTCTATTGCCATGTCATGAATACCATCTACTTTTGGGCATTTCTCTTTCCATTGTAAACTAAACAAAAAGTATCTAAATAATATGTTATGATGAGCTCATTATGAACACTCTGTATATAGGTATATCTACTATATCAAATTAATTTGGGTAACTATTTCAATTAAAAGATAGCGAGGCGAGACTTTTAGTTTGCGCTTAAAAGGACATAACTACAAGTAAAATACTTAAGTAAATAAACATTTCTATTTAACTCCAAGATCTTGCCTATAATAGTTTGTGGCTAATGTTATCTGTTAGGTAGGTTATTAATTTTTCCAACTAATTCAATATAAACAGGTACCATACTTACTTATTATTTAAAAACTAATATTGCCACTGCTGTAGTAATAAATAGGTACCTAGCGTTCGACACAACGAAATGCCGAGGGACTGTAACGATAAGTAATATATACGGTAAATATACCTATGTAAGTACCAACTTACTTTTGTGTATAACAAATTAAGTATAACTTACCTACACGAAATCAGTTAGCGAGGTCGGATGGTATGATAATGGTTAACGAATGTACCAATTATATTTATCGTGACACAAGCGCACCTGGGCTCAGTTAAATGAACACTGGTGGTCGGACTCACTGAGTCTCACTGTGACGACTGACTGCAGTTAAGTGCAGTGACGGTCGGTGACGTCGGGGACATAATATATAAGTACAGCGATTAGCCGATTACCGCAAATAAAGTATAGTTCTCGCCAAACTTCTGGGCCGCCCTGAAGTTGGCTACTATCTAGACACGCGGCAGGGTGAAGCCAAGTTCAAGCAAGGAGAAACTGGCGATGCAGCAGCTGTGTGTGTTACACAAACCATTTGGTGCCACTTTTGTCATCTTAATATTAGGTCATTATAATGATAAATGATTTTATTTCTGTAAGTTGGTTTGTACAAACACATTTACATGTCGATCATATTTTTTAAAACTAGATGAGGTCGGCGTTTCCTATCTGACTACTCTGAGAAGAAAGGCAAACTCAGAGGTCACAGTCTCTTTTAAAGTCCTGACAAAATCTTGGTTATATCATGTGAAGACCATGTAGAAATGGTCTATTGAGGAAAGAACCAGCCAGATTGAGCGGACCTGTCCAGTCAGTGCACGCATTTGTCAATAACCGAGCAGCTCAACTCAGAATTTAAGGAGCTCAACGATTCGACGAACAATACCAAAGAAAGGACGTTCGGGTAGGCCGCATAAACTACTCAAACTGCCAGACCGTGAGCAAAAACTAACTAAGATAAAATAAAAAAACAAAAAAAAAACCACATAGGCTTCACATTCACAATAATAAAAATAATATAATACTTTAAAAAGTAAATATTCTTGTCATTGCAAGAAAACAAAAAAAATATCAAAATTAAAAACAAAATTCACGGTGCAAAATATAAAAAATCAAAATTAATTGGAGCAGCTCAATCCATTACATATGAAATTAGCGTTTTGTAAAGGAGGAACGTAAAGTCGTTTAGTTTTTATTACCCGACTGGTTACCCGACTGGGTTATGTGTTTCGCGCGTATCTTGTATGTATGTTTGTATGTATGTAATATTCTTTATTACCTCATATCTTTTAAACCACTTGAACGAATTATATGATTAAGACACCGATAGATAAGTCTTGACCGCCCAAGTGTTCTTAGATAGGTGAAGTTCTAAAAAAACAAACATGGCGGATTTTGGGCGCCATATTGTGCGGGTCCCAATTTTTTTCTTCTTCCAAACCCATCGAGTGGGCTATCAAAATGAAGGGTTTTAAGAAGTGATTACAAAAATATATACCACTTATATGTTTAAAAGTAATTCCAAAAAGAAAAACAAAACCCGACTGATTAAGAATCGAACTAAAAAGCTGTTAACAAGAAAAAATCATGCTGTGCAGTCGGAGAATCAGGTGGTCAGCCAGTTCGCAAATATGTTTCCTCCGACTGCACAGCATGATTTTTTCTTGTTATCAGCTTTTTAGTTCGATTCTTAATCAGTCGGGTTTTTGATTTTAAATTAACTTTTTTTATTTAATATAATATATTTATTTAATCAAAGTACGTACCATTGCTATCTATGCACTTTTGCCATCTCATAGGTAGTTCATTGATGTCTTTACTAAAAAAACCATTCGGACGGGAATCAATAAAATCTTTGAAGGCGCTTTGAACTGCCCCATCGGAGTTGATTTTTTTCCCTTGCAAGAAGTTATCCAAATTTCGAAAAAAATGGTAATCTGTTGAAGTCGGTGTCCATATCGCAAAAAAATGGTACCTACGAAAGACACCGACTTCCAAAAATTAAGTTATTTTTCACTTTGTAGTTTTTCATATGGAAGTCGGTAGTATTTTTTTGCAAAAAAGTTTTTTTTATTTTTCCATTTTTAGTTTTACCTACCTAATAGGCAAGTTCTTTAGTAAGGTCCCTATAACACCAGAATAGATTACCCGAGCAACATGAAACTTGAACATAATCGGTGAAATGAGAGATCTGTGTACCCCTTTAGAGCGTACTGGAGTGATGTTATGTTATGTTATGAAATGGTATAAACAGACATGCGATTGCAGCAATCCCGAGAGTTTTGCCGTTATTTATTGAAGTGATCTGTTGTATATCTCCGAAGTTCTTCATCAGACCTTCACCAAATTAAAATGGGACCAATTTCAAATCGTACTCTTTCAAACAAAAAAATAATTTTCAAAATCGGTCAACAATTGACTAAGAAATCGATGAAAAAAAAAACAAACATAAAGTCGATCATAGAACCTCCTCCTTTTTGTTAAGTCGGTTAAAAATAATGAGGATGATTCGTCGCTAACTGCTTGCTTAGAAAATGTCATAACGATAAAATAGGTGCACGTTTAACGTTACGAACAAACATAGAGGTCAGTAAGGGACTGTTAAACGGATCCATTGGAAAAATAGAGAAGGTACATTGGGATGTCGAAAACAGCAATAGCTCACGTAACATTACAATACAATTTAAGCATAATTTAATTTACGAACTAGAGCGAGTCAATACCATGTTTCAGATATTAAGCAATGTAAATGTTCACTGGGAATAATTCCCTATTTGCTTAGCATATGCTATTACTATCCACAAATCACAAGGCCTTAGCCTTGACGGCGCTCTTCTCGACATAGACTCCTCTATATTTAGTAAAGGGCAGGCTTACATTGGACTCTCCAGAGTTAAATCCTTAATTGGAGTACATCTAATCAATTTAAATCCTAGCCAAATCAAGGCACAAGAGAGCAGGTTTTGGACGGCAGCGTTCTAGTTATAAGCCGAATTTTGTGATGCAGGTCTCTAGACTCATATCTAATCAACCTGCTGCATTAGCTTCTATCTCCTCACATATATGGCGCAGGTAGGCATTATGGTCCTGTCTGCATTTCCTCTGGATCTGTGCAGACTTTCCGTTCCGGGCTTTAACGCTTGCACCGGCTGCTTTCAGTTTTCGACGTTCCTCAACAAGCGCAAAGGTGCCGTCCGACATCCAGTGCTGTTGCTTGGGTGTCGCAGTTCGTGTTTTGGATCCTGAGACCGCCAGCTCTATAAGAGATTTTGCCGTGTTCCAAAGTTTTCCCGGTGGTTTGCTATCAAAATCTGTGTTTTTCCATTTAGCCCAGTTGTGTTCCACTATAGACTTGAATTTTGGAACATCCGTCACGTCTTGCCTTCCTCTCTGATTGCCGAAGGCTCTGGCAGCCGTTAATTTAAGTTTGAACTTTGCGGTCAGAAGTTGGTGATCTGATCCACAGTCAGCGCCAGGTAGTGGTATGGGCATTCGTTATAGATGACCTCCACCGTGATCGAAGCAGAACATAGTCAAACTGGTTGCGGTATTTTCCATCCGGTGATGTCCAAGTGTACCTATAGCCTTCCAGGGTGAGTAATGACTAGTTAGGTCATTTTCGGACGCAAATTGTATAAGCCTGTCACCCCTGTCTTTCCTAATACCCAGTCCAAACCTTCCAACGCATCTGCCAAGCTGCTCAGCATTTGCTCCAATATCGGCATTAAAATAACCCAGGATGACAAGCAGCTCTCTGTTGGGCATTTTGGCTATGGTGGCTCCTAGTTCAGAGTAGAACCTCTCTATGATCTCGTCACTTGCACACCTTGCAGTGCTCGTAGGGGCGTATACCTTTATAAGGTTCAGATTCACCGGCGACGCTTTCAGCTTAATGCTGATTATCCGGTCGCTTACTGGCTTGTAACCCATCACGCTATTCCTCCGCTGGATGGGAATCAAAAAGGCTACACAGTTCTGGCTGTTTTTTTCGTGGCCCGAGAAATAAACGACATGGTTGTCAGTCAGGAAGTGTCCGTTGTTTTTCCAATGTGTCTCACTGAGTCCTCAGATGTTTATACCACATCTCCTAACTTCTCTTTCCAGAATGGTGAGTTTCCCAGGACTAAGTAGGCCGCGTACATTCCTTGTCCTTATCGCCTGGGTTTGTCGCAACTTGATGGACATTTCAGTAATTGGATTTCCATGGAGAGCCTGGTCCTCTACTACTCCATGGCCGGTAACCATCTTCACATCGTGCGCTCCGGACGCAGCACGGGGCCGTTTGCTAAGCGGTTTGCATGGTGACTGTCTTGGGAAGATAATGCAGTGGTTTCCCCTTGCCTTCTGCATCAGTCGTTTTTGGGGATATTTTGGCCCCAAGGCCTTTAAACCCCAGCAGCCTGGTTACCCAAGCAGGTGAGTGGTTATACCGCCACAGCTCGGTGGCCATTGCCTCGATAGTTATAGATAACATGTCAGCCCTTCAGCTCTCGTCCCTGGTTGCTTGTGTACAAACTCCCAGAGCGTGCAGGTGAGGTTGATTGGGGCTGACTAGATGTTATTGTCATTCTCCCGTACATCTAGAGAGCTTATAGTTGTGCAAATATGTGCGCCGAAAATATAATTGGTACGTCATCAGGTTTTCGTGATATTGCATTTCCTGCTGGAGTAACGTTTTGCAGAATCGTGTAGGTATCTCTAACAGGTAGGTGTCTGTTAGGGTAACGTACAGCCTACGGGCCTACGTCTACTTCGGACCGAAATTACTCGGATTCGTTCGAATCGGATACAGTGCGTTACCGCTCTTATGCGGCAAACTACATAAACTATGTTATCGAATACTTTAAATTTACCTAACTATGTTAGGATGTTTGTGTTTTTTTTTTCAAAAGGCCATTTAATTAATGCGGACGAAGCCGCAGGGAGAAGTTAGTTTACAAATAAAACTATGTGTATTCTTGAAGAACACAACACAAAATAAACTAATTAAATGCAATTTGGGCAATAAAACAAAATATGTAAAAAGTTCTACTTCATTTTAATTAAAGTATTCTATACTCATATTATTTACAAATATTTCGTTGAGATCGGAGTTTCAATACTGATAATTAAACAATAACAATAGTAGACTAATAAGCTTACACCTACTAACATGTTACACAAATGTGGCTGCATATTATTTAACATTGCATAATTATCATTACCGTGACATTGCCTTACCTTTCACGGAATACAGAAGTATTAAAAGTAAAACTATAGAAACAGGTGTTTACACACTAACTACAAATATTTTAGAATGGAGACAATGTCAAAGTAAAAATATTATTTGCATAAAAAAACAATTACAAATACAAGTTTTCTTTTATCAAGAGTTGATAGCAAGTTTTAGCAAATTAAAAAGTAAAATTAACATGACTAGAAAAAGTCTAAAATTTCATTTAGTTTCACTTTTTTATGTGTTTTGGTTGCTCACATTTAATAATGGCCATTGGCCATTATTAAAATATAGAGTTAGATATATAGAGTTTTTTTTTATAATTATTATATCATTATTAGAAAAACAACAATGGCACAAAAAAAACTACTACCGCGTATAAAAGCGCAGGGGTTATTAGGCGTCAAAAAATTCATCCACATCACTGTCAACAGCGTCAACGTGGCAAGTGCCCAGAACTGGGGGGTGACCACAAGCTCTTAGAGCGGTATCAATTTGACCTTATGTCGCGTTTTCGTACCATGACGTCGTTTAAGAGAGCTCAATTTGATAACGCTACGAAGTTGTTTTTGTTTAGGCTTTGATAATGTTTTGGTGACGTATTGCCTTTAGTTCATTCAAAATTCAAACCACAACGTCGTTTTTGACAACTAGCGATATCGTTTTAACTAAAAATATTGGTTTTGTTTGACAGTTAAAAAAAGTTGCTTTTTCGCGCTAGATTTATTATTATTTTCCAAAATATATACAAAAATTATCACTTCCGTGATTTATCCGGTAAGTAATACGTATTTATTTACGCATTTATTGGATTCCTAACCTCTGCCAAGCCCTACAAGCTATAGACATGTTATGTCGTAGGTAAACTTGTCGATTGATTTGTGTACCTATCTCTGGCGATTTTAGCTTATGTGGACTAAATTTCTTGTTTGATTCTAGATGGCGAATTCATTATGAATGGCGAATAAACCCATGAAATCATGGAGGGCAGTGCAGACGCTACGTGAGCCATTGCAACATACTACTACCGCCGTGCCGTCAGCTTGTGTTTACCGTTGGTTTACCGACACTAAGTACAATGCTTGGGTTAGATCCAAAACAGCAGCAGATGATTTAATTAAAGGCTCTAGTGTGTAATACTTTTCCGGTTAGAGGATAAATAAGAAAGAAAATAAAGCTGATAGAAGCCAAAAAACGCATCGAGAAGCTGAGGGAGCTGAAATATATGAATGATTGGTTAAAACCTGTAAAACCTACCTACGAAGAATGCATTTTATTAGCATTTGGTGTTTTGTGGTGCTTGTGCTAGTGTCTCGCGTTATTGCTTATGGCTGCATTGCTGTATTAATCCTTAAAGTGCTTGTGTTAACTGCTAGTACCTATTCATTGTGTGTGATAACCATGGACATAATCTCAATGGTGATAGATAGCTGATAGATAACCATCTGCATCTTTTTACTCGACTGCGTTAACAATATTATTGTGTGTAGGTATGTGCACCTACCTACTGTGATGAAATAAATGTTTTTGCAGCTGAAGAATCAATATACTTTTATAACCCACGTGTTGAATATTATTTAGGTATATTATATCTAACTCATCCATTCTACTAACCCTAAAAATATTCAAAAAACTCACGCTATTTTCTCATGTGGGCAAGCAGAAACTACAACGCCACCTGCTACGGTCCTAACATACTGCTTTTGCTAAATTTACATTCATACATCTACTCATACGAGCACACCGGTAATGAGGACAGCCCTCCTGACCTTTCTGGAGAATATGAATCCGTGTACCTATGACCTAGGACGTCCCCTCACGGGTGGCGTTTTCACTCACATCTGCCTTGTAAATAGGTAAGTACCTTTTCTTATATAATTATAGGTATTTACTATTATATTATTTAATACATATGCCTATTTTAACTAGGTGTATGTCGGCGATGAAACCCCATCTGCAATCTCATTACGTAAAACAACGAAGTTTATGTATTTAATACCTACTCATTAGTACATAAAAACTGTATTTAAGTGTTAGTTATACCTACTTCTAATAAGATTTCAACTAGTAGGTACTTAAGTACCTAAGTTATCTAAACAGATTGTAAGCAAATGACGAAGTAGTACCTAGGTAAACTTAGTAAGTAATTGTTTTGTTTTATAACTAATTAACATGTATAAACATATATAATTCGAACGTTGAAAGTTGTTAAAGATAGATTTTTAAAGAATTGTTAAGAGATAACATCATGATAACATGACATGTTAATAATTACGCGAGGAAATTGAAAACGTGATTTTTTGTTTGTGATGATTTTTTGATGAGGTTAGTGTCAAATAAACGGTATTTGTCTCGAACCATTTTATCCGTTTGAATCATGTAAATCGGTCCACACGTTTCCAAGATAATCGCATATCATTATAATCAAAATTGTTAACAAACCGAAATTTTTCGTTTTTGTTCTAGATTTTTTTTAATTACCTATGGTAAAATGTGTAAATATTATTAATGTAAATTGGGAACGCTGTCAAACCCTATCATTTAAGCCCAATTGTGTAAGGATTATGTGGAAAATTTAGTAAAATACACGGCTCCAGACTTCGGCTAAGTAAAAATTAAGGCAAGGTTGGTCCAAAAACACGGGAGCGTCAATTTGGGAAGGACGGGCCATATATATGAAGGGAGACGGGCCACTGGCCCGATGAATTCAGTCGCAGCCAAAGATTACTATAATCTATATAAACTGGTCGCAGCTCAGTCACCGAAGAGGCAACAACTAGCAAGAAAAGCCGGAATCCACGGAACCAATTCTCAAGAAAATCCACCTTTTTTTCCTTTTTATTTTCTTCAGTCAAAAAAGTGGATCCTTGGGTTGTCCTCGTACTACCCTACATACTACATACGCATTCAGGGGTGCATTGTGACGTGTGCCACCAGCTGAGTCGCAAGACTCAGTAAGTAGGGAACGCACGACAAACATAGGTAGGTAGTTGAGTGGGATATTGTCCCAGCGGAAGCGACCGTGGGTCGCCTCCGCTCCGCCACCGGAACAATACATATATTTGTGTACACATTTTTCTTTATGTTATCTCTCTACTACCTTTGGTTGACTGTAAGAGAATGCCTTAGGCATTAAGTCCGCTTATGGTCCTGTAAGTATGTTGTATGAAGTTTTATTAATAAATAAATCTTGTCAACATGATAAAACCATCATATGTTGTCTTATTAGGTGCATCAAACACTACTAATCTATACTTAATATTATAAAGCTGCAGAGTTTGTTTGTTTGAACACGCTAATCTCAGTAACTGCTGGTTGGAATTGATAAAATATTTTTGTGTTGGATAGTCCATTTAATCGAGGAAGGCTTTGGACAAATCATTCCACTTAACTTTATCTTGAAGATAAATAGGTGGTGGGGGGGCTTGCTTCCTAGTTGAAAGGCTATATAACATCAAGCTACGACCAATAGAAGCAAAAATGAAAAACGTTGCAAAAACGGGCTAAATTATTCCTTTTTGAGAGCTTCCGTGGCGTGCGCTGATATTTGCGTTTAAGTTACGCACATCATGTACTATGATAGAATTGTTCCTCTTTAAAAGTTCAAAAAAAAACTTAATTCACAAAACCCGACTGCTTCAAAAGCGAACTAAAAAGTCGGCCAGCCCGCGAATATGTATCCTCCGACTGCACAGCATCATTTTAGATTTTTCGAATTATTTATTTTATTTATAACTTTTTAGTTAGTTTTTTTTTCGAATTAGATACATTTGAACATTTAAGTGTTATATATTTTTGATACCCCACACGATGGGTTTGGAAGAAAAAAAAAATTGGGCCCCCACAATATCCGCCATTTTTCTATTGTCCAATTTTAATGTAGCCTATGTCACTCGCAGGGTTAAGACGCATCGATTGACGTATGAATCATCAAAATCAGCCAACGCGTTTAGTCTCTGGAACGCCATATAGGAACAAACATACATACATACATAGACTGAGAAACACTTTACCCTCCTTCGGCAGTCGGGTAAAAAAAGTCTGCGACAGCATAATGTCTATCTTTTAAGATAGACTCTCTACCCTTTTTGGCAACCAAATTTGTTCGAAATTAATGATGATTTGCGAGTTTTATCAACATAATATTAATCCTTATCCAAATAATTATGTTAGTAATCACAAGTATTTAAATGTAAACAAAATCATCCTTGACATCACTTGATTTCAATCAACATCTTAGGAGATATCATAATTTTAAAATAACTCCGCCCGCAAGAAAATAATTAGGTATGTCTCTATCACGACGTTCACGTGCGCATGACGCGCAAGGCGCTGGCCGGCGGGCGAGGGGTGGTGGGTAGGTAGGTAGCCAGTTGATGGGAGCAGCAGGGACAGCTAGTACTTCAATAAAATAAAACATAACACTGTTTTTAAACACAATTATTTATTTATTATTAGGTAAGTTTACATTGAATAGAAAATCATCATCTGCCTAGCCTTTTCCCAATTGTTGTTGGGGTCGGCTTCCAGTCTTACCAGATTCAGCTGAGTACCCGTAAACCCGTGTTTTACATGGAGCGACTGCCTATCTGACCTCCACAACCCAGTAACTGGGCAACACAATACCCCTTGGTAAGACTGATGTCAGATCTCAAGCTTCTGACTACCCGTAACGACTGTCAAAGATCTTCAAATGACAGCCGGGATCAACGGCTTAACGTGCTTTCCGAGGCTCGGAGGAAACTCGGTATGTTAAAATGGTCACCCATCCACGGACCGACCTCGGCAAGCGTTGCTTAACCTTGAAGATCGACCCGTGCGGCTGTTATTATTTAGCCACGAGCTCCTTTACATTGAATAGAAAATGCATTACTGATTAAGGAAACAGGTCATCATAGACTATACACTTACATAGCTAAACTAACATATTTCAACGAATTCCATGCTGGACACATATTATTGTTTTCTTACTCTCAAAGGAACATAGAACATTTGTAGTAGTCTAACCCCATGCCAAAGTTTTTATTTCAAGCCGGTTCTGGAGCCAAAATGGAAAGCGCTGTTTTTTTTAAGTTCTTTAGCAAATTAGAATAAAATTGTAACTTAGAAAGAAAGAAAAAGTGTTTGTTTGCCACAAAAACAACATATTAATTTAGCTTGTCTCACTTTATTCATTTCTAACTATTAGGTGCTTAAATAATTTACTGATTATTTCAAAATATTTATTGTTTTGGATGACTACTGACATGTATAACATGATGTCATGATCATTCCCAACAAAACCAGGCCTTTAGTTAATTTTTTTGCGTGTGGACAATGGAATTTTTTCTTACTTTCAGGAATGGTAAGCATTTTCACTGTCTATAACCACAACAGAGTTTGGCTCTTATTTTGGTAGTGAACTGGTGAACCATTTTTCATATTTGTAGGAATCCATTTCTGAGTGATAATCAATGGTGAATGGTAAAGAAGATGGCTTCTTCCCTTCAACTCACCTCCATTCAAAAAGCCAGTATTTGATCCTGTAGACAAATAATAAAATATGAGTCCTGAGTTTTATAGATTAGGCAGGTGCCAGCTGAAAAACAAGAATATAACAGAAATACATTTATTTTACCGTCACAACCCACCAGCAACCGAGTAAATGACAGTAATGAAATACAGAGACAAATTGCACTAAACATGCCCATACCCAATGGTTTACCAACTCAGCCTTTGCTGGTCGTCAGACACCCAGCACTGGTTTTCAGTTGGTGGCACCCTGAAGAAGAAACCTTAGACCAGTATTGTATTATCTGTACCTCAGACTAGGCTAGATGTTATGAGATGTAAACTATTACATCAAATATTATGGTGATTGTCTTGGGAACCAAAGTTCCCAAAAGGCACTCTTTTTTCTATTGTCTGCTAATTAGCACTCAAGGGGTTAAAGTATGTTTTTGCATTTACAATAGCATAATTATATTAATTAAAACTTACCAATATGCAGTAATAGCAGATTTTTAAATCCTGTAGATAAGTCTTTACAATGGGGTCTTCAACAGAACATAGTATGGTTTGGTCCTGCCATACTTTGATAATAGTGTATCCTATAACAAAATTAGAATATTGTGTTAGATATTAACCAAAAACAGGTGTCCTTAATTTATAAGTAAGTACATTGTTTTTTTTTGTACAAAATAACCAAAGTATTAAGAATAAGAATATAGATTACCTTCTTTAAGCCAAGTTTCATATGTTTAATAAATTTTCCTCGGTTCAGCCAAAATGAGAGCTGAAGGGAACACAATGTTATTTAATTATTTTTCACACCAGAGGACTATATCATCTCTGTCAAGCTTTTCCGGTTGCGATCAACTTATTTCCATTTAGAGATTCTTCATTATTTGTAAGCGTCAAACAAATCATTTTCATTTACAGAAATAAAATTGTAGGCAATTCAATTCAAAGAAAACAAAACATGGTCTTGGCTCCAAAATCCATATCGTCCAATTCGTCTAGTATTGTTTTGCTAGCTGGTGGAGGCGAAGGGTACTTTTTCTTTCTCACCACGGAGAGTTTTGAAGAGAGACATTCGTGATAACCTTGTGATAGCGGCAGTTTTAGATAACAATCTTTAAGTCACGACTATTCGACATGTTTGCATGTTTGTAGATGTTTGTAAGCGTCTCTTTATTCATAGAATACATGGCAATCCTTTTGTCACACAAATCACAACAAACACACAACAACTTTATTGTAAATTACTTTAAAAAAACGAAAATAACAAAGCACGCTTGTAAACAGAACTCATACGTCAAAGATGGATGTTATAAATAATCCGACCAAAGTAAAAATACAAGCTTACAACGTAAAATGGTTACGTTTGTAGCACTCTTTAATTTGTTATCATAATAATATAGAAACTCGGCCACAGGTAATAAATAATATTATATTCAGACTTTTGAGACGCTTTATAATGTCGGCTATTGGTTTTAATTTTAATAATACTTACTTTTTCTTTAAACTTATTATATTGTTGTAAAATACACTTAAAAAAATAATAGTTTAAATGTTTGACATTAGTGTACAATATAGTATGTAATTCTATTTAGTTTTTTATATGAAATAAACATCTCATGATAATTTTTATTTAAAATAGCAAAAACGACACTTTAAAAACCGTTTTTTGATTCGCTAGCAATTCTATATCGGGACATAGATAAATATATCAAATCATTCGTTCATTCCCCACACTACTCGGTATTAAATTGATATCGTTTAACTAAGATGAGGGTACGATAATGAGAATTCTCAATAAGAGCTTGTAACAAAGTGTACTCAAATTGAGGTCGTTTTGTAAAAGATGGGGGTAGGCCCCCTGTTCTAATCACATTTTCTTTGAAAAATTTAGATTTCAGGCAAAGATTTTCATAAACTAGCTTACTTCTTAAATTATATTATACATTAATATAAACATAATTTGCCCGTTATCATCAAAATATTTTATTTATTTTTTTAGCTTACGTCTAGAAAGAAAGTCTATTTCAAAACAGCAATCCCAAATATTTTTGGCTAGTCTGAAGTTAGCTACAATGAAACTTGAACTTCGAAGGGCACGCATTTAAGTTCTTTCTAAGTATGGCAGCAGAGAGTGCAGGTGAGGAGTTTAAGGCTGCTGTAGTTTTTGAAGAGGAATATTAACATAAAAGTTTTTAAATTCCTGAGCTACCTCTATATCTGCGTATATGGGTCCATGTGCAGTCGCTAAATTAAATTCAGTATTACGCTGTTCTTTCCTACCTGTTTCATTATTAATTATTTGCCCGGTATTTTTTATTTTATCGTCTGCTGATTTTATTGCTAATAAACAGCACTTTAGCTATTTTGAATGCAATCTTACAGGTTTTTGAATATGTCGCAACATATTTATCAAGTTCGTATTTAGCAATTGGGCGACTCCAGGCATTCGTAACAACAGGTAAAAACTATATGACTTTATGGCCTAATGCATCATATGAATAATACAAGAATTATTAATAGAATTATTGTTAGTATTGAAACTCCGATCTCAACGAAATATTTGTAAATAATATGAGTATAGAATACTTTAATTAAAATGAAGTAGAACTTTTTACATATTTTGTTTTATTGCCCAAATTGCATTTAATTAGTTTATTTTGTGTTGTGTTCTTCAAGAATAGCTACACATAGTTTTATTTGTAAACTAACTTCTCCCTGCGGCTTCGTCCGCATTAATTAAATGGCCTTTTGAAAAAAAAATCACAAACATCCTAACATAGTTAGGTAAATTTAAAGTATTCGATAACATAGTTTATGTAGTTTGCCGCATAAGAGCGGTAACGCACTGTATCCGATTCGAACGAATCCGAGTAATTTCGGTCCGAAGTAGACGTAGGCCCGTAGGCTGTACGTTACCCTAACAGACACCTACCTGTTAGAGATACCTACACGATTCTGCAAAACGTTACTCCAGCAGGAAATGCAATATCACGAAAACCTGATGACGTACCAATTATATTTTCGGCGCACATATTTGCACAACTATAAGCTCTCTAGATGTACGGGAGAATGACAATAACATCTAGTCAGCCCCAATCAACCTCACCTGCACGCTCTGGGAGTTTGTACACAAGCAACCAGGGACGAGAGCTGAAGGGCTGACATGTTATCTATAACTATCGAGGCAATGGCCACCGAGCTGTGGCGGTATAACCACTCACCTGCTTGGGTAACCAGGCTGCTGGGGTTTAAAGGCCTTGGGGCCAAAATATCCCCAAAAACGACTGATGCAGAAGGCAAGGGGAAACCACTGCATTATCTTCCCAAGACAGTCACCATGCAAACCGCTTAGCAAACGGCCCCGTGCTGCGTCCGGAGCGCACGATGTGAAGATGGTTACCGGCCATGGAGTAGTAGAGGACCAGGCTCTCCATGGAAATCCAATTACTGAAATGTCCATCAAGTTGCGACAAACCCAGGCGATAGGAATGTACGCGGCCTACTTAGTCCTGGGAAACTCACCATTCTGGAAAGAGAAGTTAGGAGATGTGGTATAAACATCTGAGGACTCAGTGAGACACATTGGAAAAACAACGGACACTTCCTGACTGACAACCATGTCGTTTATTTCTCGGGCCACGAAAAAAACAGCCAGAACTGTGTAGCCTTTTCGATTCCCATCCAGCGGAGGAATAGCGTGATGGGTTACAAGCCAGTAAGCGACCGGATAATCAGCATTAAGCTGAAAGCGTCGCCGGTGAATCTGAACCTTATAAAGGTATACGCCCCTACGAGCACTGCAAGGTGTGCAAGTGACGAGATCATAGAGAGGTTCTACTCTGAACTAGGAGCCACCATAGCCAAAATGCCCAACAGAGAGCTGCTTGTCATCCTGGGTTATTTTAATGCCGATATTGGAGCAAATGCTGAGCAGCTTGGCAGATGCGTTGGAAGGTTTGGACTGGGTATTAGGAAAGACAGGGGTGACAGGCTTATACAATTTGCGTCCGAAAATGACCTAACTAGTCATTACTCACCCTCGAAGGCTATAGGTACACTTGGACATCACCGGATGGAAAATACCGCAACCAGTTTGACTATGTTCTGCTTCGATCGCGGTGGAGGTCATCTATAACGAATGCCCATACCACTACCTGGCGCTGACTGTGGATCAGATCACCAACTTCTGACCGCAAAGTTCAAACTTAAATTAACGGCTGCCAGAGCCTTCGGCAATCAGAGAGGAAGGCAAGACGTGACGGATGTTCCAAAATTCAAGTCTATAGTGGAACACAACTGGGCTAAATGGAAAAACACAGATTTTGTTTCAAGTTTATTAACTGAAGAAATAAGATTCTTCAAAAAAAAAATAACACCCCTCAATCGTCTTTGGGGGTAGTTTCAAAAAATAATAGTAGCAACCTTTATCATTCATTTAGATAAGTACTTGTGGCAAGTTTCTATTTTATTGATCAAAGAAATCAGATTTTCCATACAAATTTCAACAACCCCTTAATCATTATTTGGGGGTTGTTTCGAAAAACTAATAATGTCAATCTTTATCATTTACTTAGAATACTATTTGTGCTAAGTTTCAAGAATTTTGGTCGAAGGAATTAGATTTTTCATACAAACTTTCAACCCCCTTTTTACCCCCTTAGGGGTAGAATTTCCAAAAATCGTTTCTTAGTGTACACTTACGTCACATGAAGAACCTTTTTGCCAAATTTCATGCTTCTAGGCTTAGCAGTTTTAGCTGTGCGTTGATTGATCAGTCAGTCAGTCAGTCACCTTTCGCTTTTATAGATATAGATTTTAAAGAAAGCTATGATTGAGTATGAAAAGGATATGATTAAGAAAGCTGGAAATAACAACAAGAAGTTGTGGGAAACCATTAAAAACATCACGTATACCGCAAAGAAAAAAGACAAACCAACACAATTAATTTGCCCCAATAATCCGTCAGCTTCAGTCAATAATATATACTCGTTCTTTGCGGGCGTTGGTGAATCGTTGGCTGAAAAAAACACAACTAATAAAACTTATGCACCATGTAATACTTCTTCATCTCAAGCAACGAATGCTTTCGTTGATTCAATAGTACTGCTACCTACAGACGAGTTTGAAATAATATCACTGGTATCTAACCTCAAGAATGACTGTGCAGTGGGGATTGATAAAATCTCAGGCTGTTTCTTAAAACAATTCACTGACGTCATTGTTCCCCCCCTAACTTTTATATGTAATCTATCATTTACCACGGGTGTATTCCCTTCTGCTTTTAAAAAGTCTCGTATAGTCCCGGTTTTCAAGAGTGGGTATAGATACTGTGTCAATAATTATAGACCCATTTCCATACTTCCAACACTGTCTAAAATATTGGAGCGCCTAATGAACATCAGACTTGTTAAGTTTCTGGAAACAAATCAGCTATTTTCTCCATCCCAATTTGGTTTCCGCTCTCATAAATCAACGTCAGATGCTGTTCATCAACTAACGGAATTTATAATATCGAAGCTTGACAATAAGAAAAAGATCCTAGCCATCTTTCTAGATTTAGCCAAAGCATTTGACACGGTGTCGGTCCCCATCTTGATCAATAAGCTGGAACACTTGGGAATAAGAGGTTTGTCACTGGAATTATTTGCGAGTTACCTGAAGGGTAGAACGCAGGTTGTTGGAGTGGATGTTTGGACCAGTGATGAACTGCCGATTAAATATGGCGTCCCACAAGGTCACTCTGGGTCAAGGTGTTCTGGTATTACAATTCTGTCTATGACTATGACTTTACTAAAGATGTGTATATTTTTCCTTACATTCATAATATTTTCATATATATATATATATTTCATATTTTAAATATTTCCCTAAGAGATTCCCGGTGACTTAACTTGTTCTAGGCCCTGACAGCTCTCTTTTGCAATATAAATATGGATTCAATGTCAGCCGCTCGACCCACAGTAAAATACCGTATGACGTAATGCTGTGATAGCAACTAAAATAGACAAAACGCGCGGTTTCTACATCCGTTAACTGTCTTATCTTTCTAACAGCATAAGCGGCTGAGCTTAGCCGATCCGCAAGAGATGTTAAGTGAGGACCCCATTGCAATTTGTCGTCTAGAGTGATTCCCAGGAAAACTGTTTGATTTATAAATTCTAGCTTTTCGCCATTCAATATGATGTTGTAGTGTGGGTGTCATAGAAGTATGTCTATGAATGAATGTGTAAGTAGCCTAAGTCTATATATTGAATGGTTTGCTAATAAAGACCAGTATTATACATCAATTCGTGTACCCAATTACACCTATCCCTACATGGCGACCCTGCCATCGGGCAAACCGCGCATAATGGTCGTGTCGCGTTACGACTGGAAACGTTATTAATTGTGTTGAAATTATTCGACAAAGCAAAATGTGTCAATCATACCAGACCAAAGAAGAGGTTTTTCTAGTTCAAAACGCAGCCAGTGCTGAAAATAGTGCGAATTTGCAAGAAATTGGGTGGTACACATTTGAACATCCAGACTATTATGACCACAATAATTATCTGCTTCATGGGTGCAGTACTTCTATACCTGGGATTTAAGGCATACAAAAAATGCCATACTCGTTGGATGCGTCAGGACATCAACCACCAGGCGTTCAGAGGCATGCGAGTGTCCGGACGAGGTCGCGTCCAGACCACTCCGAAAGTAGCAGAAAGTAAATGTCAGTGTAAATCAGTGAACTAATGAGTACGATCAAAGTGCGAAATACAAACCAGGGTTACAATCGTTGGGGTGACCATAATGAAACAAACCAGGACGCAGGTGCAGGGCGTGGCCGTGCACCACGAGGATCATGGCGGAATTCAAGAAGATCGATTCGAGGTAGGTTTTCTTTTCATAATAACCGAAACAAGTGGTCACGTAATTCGGAAACAATGCATATTATGACCGAGGATGCACCTAAAAATGAAGAAGCCGAAAATCTGTTTTTTCGTGCCTAAACATTATATTTTGTCATGTGATAATAACATGGTTGTCAAGCTTTCTGTAAATGGTAGCCCATTCCGATGGTTACTTGACTCGGGCGCGTGAATTTTAGCCAACAAATATAAACAACTTGTCGAACAAAATATATTTCCGTGCCATTAAAAGAGTATTGAGATTAATGGACTTGGGGTCAAAGTACAATCTCTAGGTTGCGTTTATTTAGACTTAGTAACAGATAATGCAACTTTTAGGCATAAGTTTATTGTTTTTAATTCTTTGCCATGTAAGGCTGTAATATATGTATCGTTCTCTAGTGGGTAACCCAGTAATAAACTAGCTATTGAGTAAGACGGTCGTTTCATTGTACCTCGAATACATATTATCTGGCGACGAAAAAAAAAAGTACCCGCAAGTAAAAAAAAAAAAAATGCCAAGTTTTCTCGGAAATTTAGGCGTTTATGATTATAAAATACACGAGTGGGATGTGTTTTATGGTAAATTGACGCAATTTATAAAGTTGAACGACATAAAAGATGCCAATCAAAGTGCTGTTTTGTTGACGCATCTGTCAGACGAGTCGTACCGTCTGCTTCGGAACCTGGTTCATCCGAAGAAACTCGAAGACGTTACCTACAACGAGCTAGTTCAAGTACTCAACAAACATTTCACGCCGAAAAGGTCGACATTTGCTGATAGGGCAAAGTTTTACGAAGCAACAAGATCCGACGGTGAAAGCATCGAGGAGTGGGCAGCACGGCTGCGAGGGCTGGCCGTATACTGTGATTTTGGCACAGAACTGGATACCTTACTGAGAGACCGGTTCGTGCTGGGCTTTAAGACAGGACATGAGCGTGATAAACTTTTTGAATGTGACTCCAAGACCCTAACACTCGCAAGTGCATTGGAGGTCGCGCAAAAGGCGTCATGCGCAAGACAGGCGCGCGTGGTTGGCGCAGGCGACACCATCAGCGCAGGCGAGGTCGCAGTGAAGGAGGAACCGGTGTTTTACGTGCGGGCGGGAGCTGGCGCCGGAAGGGCCGCGTTACGTCAAGCGGGCTCCGCCGGCACGGCTGCCGCGTTTGATGGCAACGACGGCAACCAAGCGCGTTGTACAGTGTGTGGTATGAAGAACCACATTGCGGCAAAGTGTAGATTTAAGAACTACAAGTGCTTAGTATGTGGTCAAAAAGGGCATTTGAAAAAGTTGTGTGCGGTCAAAATGTCAAATGTGCATAATATTGGTACGGAGAAAATAGATAAATCTCAAGAGGATTGCAGGGAATGTCAACTTTTTAATTTGAGGTATGTTGACAATAATCCTATAAAAATATCAGTGATGTTAAACGATATTGAAATTTGTATGGAGTTAGACACAGGTTCAGGCAGTTCAGTTATATCGAAAAGGCTATATTTACAGCATTTTTCTAGTAATAAACTGTTAAAGAGCGATTTAAAAATGTGTTTATATAATGGTCACAAAATCACGCCTGTGGGTTATTTTGTTGCAACGGTTACATATTTAAAATCAAGTCAGAATGTCAAAATTTACGTTTTAGAAAATGGCGGTCCCCCACTTCTAGGTCGTGATTTCATGACTAAGTTCAAAATTTATTTGACTACTAAAAATTATAATATTGGTACTTATAAAAGCCCTGAAGAAGTGCAACGATTCTTGATAGATTTCCAAAGCCTATGGCGAGACGAATTGGGTTGTTTCAATAAGTTCGAAATAGACTTAAAGTTAAAAGAAAGTGCATCGCCAAAATTTTTCAAACCGCGTACCGTGCCTTTCGCGCTCAAGGACAGAGTTAGCAAAGAACTAGATAGGCTCGTCAGTTTAGGTATACTTATACCGGTCAGTTATGCAGATTACGCAACGCCCATTGTTCCAGTATTGAAGGAAAACGGTAAATTAAAAATTGCCGGTGATTTTTCGTGTACGTTAAACAAAGATTTAGAGATTGACAAGTATCCCTTGCCCCGTATAGAAGAGGTCTTTTCTAGTATAGGGGGAGGGGAGCATTATTCAAAAATTGATTTGAGCAATGCGTATAATCAATTTAAAATATCAAAACCGTCTCAAAACTGTGTACAATTAATACGCACAAAGGTCTGTTTTCTTATACACGGTTGGTCTATGGTCTGGCCTGTGCGCCCGCGATTTTTCAGAGGGCTATGGAGACCTTGTTGGCAGGTATTGAAGGGATTAGCGTTTGGTTAGATGACATCTGTATTACGGGGCCTAGCAAAGATATACATATGTCTAGATTACGACAAGTTTTAGAAAGATTGCAGGATGCCGGTTTACGGCTGCAGAAGGATAAGTGTTGTTTTTTTAACAAAAGCGTAACGTATTTAGGTTACGTCATCGATAGAAACGGTTTAAGAACATGTCCGTCCAAAGTTGAAGCTATCTTAGACGCGCCGGCACCTACTGACATATTAGGGGTAAAGCGTTTTCTGGGGGTAGTTAATTACTACAGAAATTGTATACCAAATGCATCGGCTTTATTAAACCCATTACACGAACTACTTCGTAAGGGTGCAGAGTGGCAGTGGGGAGAGCGCCAGCAGGCGGCGTTCGAGAGTGTAAAAAGGGAGTTGAGTAGTGATCGCGTACTGGCGCACTTTGACCCAGAGGCGCCGCTGACGTTGACTGTAGACGCCGGGCCCGCCGGCCTCGGCGCTGTTCTCGCGCACCGAGACGCGGACGGCCGCGAGCGACCGATAGCTTTCGCCTCGCGTTCCTTATCAACTAGCGAGAAGAACTACAGTCAAATCCAAAAGGAAGCGACTGCCATTATATTTGGTGTAAAGCATTTCCACCAATACGTGTACGGCCGTAAGGAACCGTTTATACTAAAAACAGATCATAGGCCGTTGTTATCGATTTTCGACAAAAACAAAGGGGTTTCGGTAACTGCCGCGTTACGTCTGCAAAGATATGCCATAATTTTATCCGCTTACAACTATATACCTAAATATATAGATGGAAAAAGTAACGATGTGGCAGATTATTTCTCCCGCGCACCGTTATCAATGGCAGCCAGCGAAGATAAGCCCGATGCTAGTTCCAAGTATTTTCTGTTTATGGAAGAGAGTGTAGAACCCGTATTATTTAATGATTTAAAAAATGCAATCGGTTCTGATAAAGTAGTGAGGACAGTAATTAGGTACATGAACTGTGGCTGGCCTAGAAAAATTAAATGCAATAATATTCTACCATATTTTCAATGCAAGGGCGATTTAGAAGTGATAAATGGTTGTTTGTTTCGCGGACACAGAATAGTAATTCCGGCTGTTTTTAGAGAAAGAATGCTTAAGGAATTGCATTCCGGGCATTTCGGGATAGTGAAAACAAAGAGCGCGGCTCGTAGTAGGATGTGGTGGCCCGGGATTGACGGTGATATAGAACGATGGGTGGGTGCGTGCAGCGCGTGCTCCGCCGTGCGCTGCGCGCCGCCAGCGGCACCCCCCGCGCCCTGGCCGCGCCCGGCCACGCCATGGCACCGCATTCATATTGACTACATGTCTATAGGTCAGGCTGTTTACCTAATTGTAGTAGATGCGTTCTCAAAATGGCTGGAATGCATCTATATGGATCGTAGTACTTCAACCAGTGCGCTTATTTTAAAATTAAAAGAATTATTTTCTCGCTTTGGCATACCTAATGTTATTGTATCTGATAACGATGCGAAAATAAAATCTGCAGAGTTCATTAAATTTTGTCGTATGAACGGTATTGAATATCTGACGTCACCTATCTATCACCCAGCTAGTAACGGCCAAGCAGAAAACTCCGTGAAGACTTGTAAAAAAATGATAAAATGCATACTTTCAGATAAACAATTGCAATTGTGCCAAACGAGTATTGTAGACAAATTGCAGGGTTTTCTGTTTGATTATAGGAATACAGTTCATTGTGCTACCAGTTCGACACCGGCTATGTTAATGTTAGGCCGTAATTTGAGGTGCAGGTTGGACCTCGTCCTACCACAAAGTAGAAAAAATATGGATAATAATAACGAAGCAGCATCATTACAACGTAATAGATGTTTTGAAATAGGTGACACTGTTTGGGCGAAATGGTTTGTAGCAAGAAAAAGCATTTGGAGCGTAGCAATTGTAAAAAGATCAATAGGATCAAGAATGTTTGAAATATATTTTAAAGATTATGATTGTTATTGTTACAGACATATCGATCAAATGAGAAAGTTGATAAGTAAAGATGGTATGAATAATAGTGACGCTGGGAAAACGGACGGTATAGGTAGCTCATTGGTGCTCGGACCGACCGTTTCACCAGCGTCACCGCTGCAGAATCTGCCCCCTCCTCTCAGTCAGAGCCAAGCACAACCCGCGATGCCAACGCCAATATCTAGTTCACCACCTTCTGTTTTGGCCACTGACGTGGGCGAGGAGCGGGTGCCGGTCTTGACAGATATGATAGTGTCGGCAACAGACGATAATGAGGTAATGCCACAGAGAGATGAGGATAATGAGGAGTGGGCAGAGGCATGCGAAGGTGTCAATAATGGTTCAGAACCAGCTGAGGTGGTCGTTAGTCCTAATGTTGAACCTAGCCCTAGTTCTGCCAAAGTAGCTTCGATTGGACGCACCCAGAGGTCACGTAAACCTGTTAATTATAAGCAATATTTCTAAGTTAATTATAAGATCGCTTTGTTTAATGTATTATTATTGTGTTTATATACCTATGATTGTCCATTGTTACAGGTTCCCAAATTAATGTTGGAGGGATGTAATATATGTATCGTTCTCTAGTGGGTAACCCAGTAATAAACTAGCTATTGAGTAAGACGGTCGTTTCATTGTACCTCGAATACATATTAAAGGCACATGGAATCATCGGTGACGACTTCTTACGAAAACATAAAGCGTTTTGAGACTACAAGAATAATAGTTTATCTTTGCACACTTTAAATGGTAATCTAATCACGTTGTCTATTAAGACATCTGATAGTAAACATGAAATGTTTATAATTCCTCCCAGATCGGAGTCGATCCACTTGATACAAACTAATAAAGAAGAAGAATGTATAGTTTATAATGTCGCATTCGGTACTTCTAACATTCGGCATTGTGAATCTTATACCTTTGGTTTTTTTTTTCATTTAGTACCAAATTGTTTGCCGTGAACGAACTAATTTTGGACCTGATGAATGGAGTTATTCACATCATCAAGATTTCGTGACCGCCGATCTATTTTAAATATCAAAGATGTGTCATCAGCAAACAACACCATCTTCGGTAGATTTTGAAGTAATTGGGGTAAATCGTTAATATAAACTAAAAAGAGGAAAGGACCCAAAATCGAGCCTTGAGGAACACCCATTGTCATTTCAGACCCTAGTGAGTTTACGCCGTTTACCTTAACTTTAACTTGTCTGGCTTTTAAATATGATCTAAGTAACTCAAGGGCTGTATGTCTAATTCCATAGTGCTTGAGCTTCAACAATAGTGTCTCATGGTTAACGCAATAGAACGCCTTCGAGAGGTCGCAAAAGATTCCAATGGCATCCTGTGCTTCCTCCCAGGCGTTAAATATGTTCTTTATTAGGGTGACACCCGCGTCAGTTGTGCAACGCCCTTTGGTAAAACCGCACTGTTGATCATAAAAGATGAAATGTTTGTTAAAATGACGCAACAATTGGTTGAGCATTAACTTTGAGAAGACCTTACTGAGAACTGAGAACCGGCAATTGACACTGGCCTATAATTATTGGCTTCTTTGCTATCTTCGGATTTAAACAATGGAACTACTTTTCTGTGTTTCATGAGGTCCGGAAAAACTCTTTGCTCGACACTAGTGTTAAACATGAAAGCTAAATAGGGTGCAATAGTTTCAATGAAATGTTTCAATGGCCCTGTGTGGTGTCTGGGCCGTAGAATTACACCACCCCATCTCATCCCATGGGTGTCGGTAAAAGGCGACTAAGGGAAAAAATGCCAGAGGACACTCCTGTTTCCTTCTGTGCGGTGCGAACATCTCACCCCCAAGCTAAGGTCGCCGTGCCGAGAGCTGCATGGCTAGGGGAGAGCCTAAGTCGCAAGCGTGCCTGCTGTCTGGGACCGGGCGCCCCCAGGCACTATCCAGCCTTACCTCTCTCTACAAGCGGGGCTCTGTAGAGCGTGGACATAGTTTCCCTTGCTATTCGTGGGAACAAAGTGAGCCTAAATAATTTACTCGGAGACGGCGGTGATGCTCGCCACACACCACGTCAATTGTTCTCATGGGGCCAAAAGCGAGCTGCGGAGTGTCGCTTAACTACGCTGAATGTGCAGGGAGGGATGATAGATAAGATGGATGAAGTATGTGAAATAGTGAAGGACAAAAGGATAGATGTGTTATGTGTGAATGAGACAAAAAGAAAGGGAGTGGATATGTCTAAACACAGGTCCCTGACCACTATCTGGTCCGGTGTTCAAGAGACACAGAGGGCCTGTCAGGGTGTGGGGATTATCCTCTCAGAGCGGATGATGAGCTGTGTAAAAGATTACGCTTGTGTCAGCCCTAGGATTCTTTGGGTGAGAATTAAAGTGGGCCTACACCCTATTTTTATTTTGTGCGTGTATGCACCCGATATGGTATGCTCACTTTCTGAGAGAGAAGAATTCTGGGGAAGTCTAGGAGATATACTGAATGAATGTAGGTCTAACGAGAAGATTGTTATGCTCGGCGACTTTAATAGTTGGGTTGGTGTGAAGAGGGATGGGTTCGAAAGAGTAATAGGTGCATTCGGGGACAATAGAGTGAATGAGAATGGGAGGAATTTACTAGAAGTATGTTTAGAGAAGGGCCTGTGTGTAATGAACACTATGTTTGATCATAGAAAGATCCATAGGTATACGTGGGAAAGGCAAGACAGTAGAAGTATGATTAATTTTGTTATTTTAGATGAAAGATTGAAGAGCAAATTTTCAGATACAAGAGCCTATCGGGATGCTAATGTGGGGACTGATCACTATCTGGTTATGTGTCGGGTGGCTGGTCTGTTCAAGCATTGGCGTCATCGAGTTCAAGTTCCTGTGACCGCGTTAGGAAGAATAAAAGTAGAAAGATTACAAGAACTAAAAGTAAAGGAGGAATATAAGAGGCAAGTAAAACAGAAGACGGATAAGATATTTGATGGTATGAATGATTTCAGTTTAGAGGATGTGTGTGAAATAGTGAAAAGTAGTATGGTGAACGTAGACGCAAAGTTATGTGGTATAGCGAAGAGGAAACGTGGTAGTAGAACGAATGATACTTGGGTAGATGATGAAGTAAAAGAGGTGGTGAAGAAGAAGAAATAGGCTTGGCTTAATGTGATAGCCTGTAAGTTATTTTGAAAGTTTATTTAGTTGTCAGGATAGTGTGCAAGGAGTGGGTAACTGGGCAGAGGCAAGTTGTCAAGACCCAAACTCGGACGAAGAGCAAAAGCATGAGAATGAAATAGGAATGGATGAGATTATAAAAGCACTGAGTGGGATGAAGATTGGTAAAGCTGCAGGGTATGACCGAGTATCTGTTGAAATGCTGAAGGGCAGTGACGGGGTGGTAGCAAGCCTGTTGTGCCGGATCTTTAATATGTGTTGGAGACTGGCCGCGTGCCGGATGACTGGTGCAAGGCTGTAATCGTACCACTATATAAGGGAAAAGGCTCACAGCAGGAGTGTAAAAACTACCGCGGCATTAGTCTTTTGAGTGTTGTCGGCAAATTATATGCGAAATTTTTAATAAATAGAGTGGTAAAAGTGACGGATGAACAATTATGGGCCGTGCAAGCAGGATTTAGAGAGGGAATGGGCTGTATGGATCAGATCTTCTCCTTGAGGAGCATAGCTGAAAACATCTGGCTAAGCAAAAAAAAGTCTACTGTGCTTTCGTGGACTTGGAGAAGGCCTATGATAGTGTGTGGAGGAATGAACTGTGGTCGACGCTATCCGGGTACGGTGTGGACTGGCACTTGGTACGGGCACTGAAATCTCTATATAGGGATTCCAGTGCTTGTGTTAGGATTAATGGGGCGTATACGAACTGGTTTTCCATTTCAAGGGGTGTTAGACAGGGCTGTGTAGCGTCACCGTGGTTGTTCAACTTGTACATGGATAGTTGTCTGATAGGTTTGAAAGAGCATGAGTGCGGATTGAGGATGAATGAGTTGCCTGTCAAATGCCTTCTCTATGCAGATGATCAAGTTCTACTTGCATCGTCAGCAGAACAGTTGCAAGACATGGTGACTGTGATGAATGAAGCTTTTAAGTTAAAAGGGATGAGTATAAATGTGAACAAGACTAAGGTAATGGTGTTTGAAAGAGAAGAAGATGTATCGAAGTGTGAAGTGAAAATAAATGATAAGATCGGGAGCAAATGAAAGAGTTTGTATATCTGGATTTTGTGTATGTTCACAAGGGATGGAAAGATTGAAGAGGATGTGGAAAGGAGAGTGAATGCAGGGAATAAAGTGAATGGTGCTATACATGCAGTTGTGACCAGCAAGTCGATGTCTACGGAAGCTCGACTCGCCGTTCACAACAGCGTGCTGGTGCCTACACTTATGTATGGAAGTGAAGGCTGGGTATGGCAAAAAAGACATGAAAGTAGGATTAATGCAGTAGAAATGCGCTCCTTGCGGAGTATGTGTGGTGTAACTTTAACTGATAGATTGAGGAATGAGATAATAAGACAACGTTGTGGTTTAAAAGAAGATGTAGTGATTAAAATTGAAAAGAGTATGTTAAGATGGTTCGGCCATGTTGAGAGGATGAATAAAAGTCGACTAACGAAAGGTATTTACAAGACAGACGTGAATGGAAACGCCGGGAGGGGACGCCCTAGAAAGACATACATAGACCTTATAGGTGATGTTCTTCAGAAAGGCCAAGTGCGCAGTACCCATAACCGGCGTGTGTGTATGACTAGATGTATGAATGTGTGTGAAGCAAAAGAAGTATGTGAGGATCGTAGCAGGTGGCGTTCTGTAGTTTCTGCCTACACACACACACACACACACAGACACACACACTTTTACAGATAGTCCCCAAAGATCTTCTGTTGATTTAATTTTAAGATCTTTAAAAGCTTTTAAAATTGCCTGGAAGTTTGTATGTTTAAACTTGCACTCTGTAGGGCACGTATTTACGTTCTTTCTAAGTAAGGTAGCAGACAGTGCGGGTGAGGAGTTTAAGGCTGCTGTAGTTTTAAGTGAAATATTAACAAAAAAGTTTTCAGATTTTGAGCTACCTCTATATCTGAGTGTGTAGGGCCATGTGCAGTCGCTAAATTAAATTCAGTATTACCACAAAGTACGGAAGCGGCGGCGCGCCACAGACAGAGGGGCCACTCTCACTTTGACATTTCGGTTTTACAGGGAATATTGGGCAATATTGGACCGAGCTCATTCGCGGCTGTCATGATTGCTTTGTGCAGGCGTTTTCACGTCATTCATACATTAAGTACTATAACGAGGTTACCTTTATTATTTGTTACAGACCGAATTTACTTTTTTGTTTTGAATTCTTTCTTTCAATTATTTTTAAGTTATAAAGGTACATTAATCTTTCAAGATGACAAATTAGAAATTCATTATCTAGGATTATAATAAATTATTTTAAGCCCATAGATGAAATTGGGAACTTGTCATAATAATAAGGTTCAAGTCATACAGCTTACAAATATGTTTCCTCCGACTGCACAGCATAATTTTCTTCTTGTTTAAGATCATCTTTTGTTTTTTTAGGTTGTCGAGCTTGGAGCTTTTTACAATTAATTGTTTTAAGTGGGATCATTATTACACTATTACTACGTCTTTTTACTCTCCAATATTCATCGTATGTGGCGTAATATTAAATATTTCGTGATATTAAATGGATATTTGATGCCCTGTCTACCCTCTAAGGCATGTAAGCATGATATGATGTATGTTTAGACGAATCTATGTATTTATGTTTGTAACTTGAGCAACCCACTCTTTTTTTTTAATTCGCAATCAATATAGTAGCAACCCTAGTGAATCTGTCAAGTTAAGCTGTCAATTTTCTAAACTGCGTGAGTGGCCCTTCTGTATACTATCTATTTTGTGGTATTACGCTGTTTTTTCTTACCTGTTTCATTATTTATTATTTTCCAGGTAGCTTTTATTTTATCATCTGCTGATTTTATTTTATTGCTAATATACAGTGCTTTAGCTATTTTGCATGCAATCTTAAAGGTTTTTGAATATGTCGCAACATATTTATCAAGATCGTATTTAGCAATTAGTCGACTCCAGGCATTCGTCAAAGCGGGGAAAAGCTATATGAACTTTATGGCCTAAAGCAACATATGAATAATACAAGTATTATACGAATGCCTGGAGTCGCCCAATCGCTAAATACGAACTTGGTGTAAATACTTTTCGCTTTCAGTGGTAAAGTGTCATTGAAATGCGTGTTGAGTACTTTAAAAAACTCCGGCACATAACTCATTTCAGATGCTAATTTATTTACAATTTCTTTATTTAGGTAATCACAATTACAAAAAAAAACGTCATCTATGCAAATCGCAGAAGAAGCTGTCACTCTAGTTAGCTCCATAAAAACATTTGCTAGATTAAATTATTTAAAAAGATCCAATAACCTGATAGGTACTGTTAGAGTTATTTTCTAATAAGTTAATGATAAAATCGCTAATAAGTTAATGATAAAATCGCCGCATAATTATGACGATTGATTTACTACAAGTACAAACTTTTTTTAAACATCTTCCATTATAGAGTCTAACACAGATAGATTCTGGTAACTTGGAAGTCTGTAGACACATACTACAAAATGCTTATCAAGCCCAACACAGGACAATTCAATGGTGTGTTCAACCGACAGTCTAACAATGTCTTTTCTTTCTTTAGATTTAATAGAAGTTCTAGTTTAAATATATTATGTTGCTAGTTGAACTAGGCATTACAAGGTTTGTATGTTTAAATTCGTCGGCATCCAAAACTAACTAACTACATTGGTATCAGTGTAGTCAATATAAGGAACAAAGATTTACCCAATAAGTCCTAACTCCATCGCCATGGCTCTTTTCAACCAGTTGCTTTTCTCTATATATTCAAACTTCCTATGTACCTAAACTTTTATATTATGTAAGACCTATGTCAACATTTTTAAAGAGCACTTTCAAGCACAAAATGTTGAACATATTTCATTTTAATTTAATTCTTAAGTTTAACTATGTCCATATATGTAATATCTGAATAATATAAGATTCATTGAATACACTTGTTTGACGTTATATCTGATTTCTAATCTTCCTGGGTATTTCATTTTAAACGACATATCTACAAACACAACAGTAATGCAACCGCAATGTAAATATAGCCAAAAATCATCAGAAAATCTTGTTTCCTTAACCATATTGCGGTATGTGAACAGGATATTAAAGACTAAAACAGAATGTAAATGAAACACACAAACACAACACAGTGAAACAAATAATAAAAATTATTTCAAAGTAAACTTCAATGTCCAAGCATTTGCAGACTTGACAGTGGTTACGTCAGGCAGCTGTATCGCGACCTCTCCATTAGTTATCTGCCACTGAAAAAAATAAAATATGATAAGAGAAAGTATCAACAACTGTCTTACAAATAAGTGTTTACAGAAACAAAACATACTTATATCAAGAGTAAATACTTACAGTCAAGTATTGCTCTTCATTGCCCAACATCACTACTTTATAATTACCGCTATGCAAATAAGGTGTTATATCTATAAGTAATAGTACACTCTTCGCAGGCCATTCAAGTATAATAGCATAGATTGCGTTAATCTTATCGTTCTTGCTCGGTGGGTAGGTAGGATGAGCAGCATTGTACGTCGCCTTAGAGCAAGTATACCAAACATTGCCTGTTCTAGTGTCGTTTTGCGAAATCCAGGGAGAGCTATTGTAGATGGCCTCGCCGTTAATAGAAAGCCAAGATCCGAGCGTTAACAAGCGTTCTTGAAATATCGGTATTATTGTTGCCTCTTTAGTTGGGCCCACGTTGATAAGGGCATTACCTGAAAAAGGCAGTTGCAATTATTAAATTTAAAATTTAATTCAACACTTTAACTGCCTTCCCAATTTTCACGATATCCTTTACAATGTCGCCATACATATCTTACAAGGGTTCGTTGTGGGCTGCTGAAGCAATTTTTGATTGGCACATTGGAGGCAGTGAAGGTGTTGAGTATTCATGCTATTCCTAGTAAAAATAATAGGAATAGAAACTGAAGTTACCTCCACAACTGACTGTAGATACAACTTGGTAAAGCAGTTCATCAACAGACAATATTTCATTCAGGTGGATATTCCTTCTGTATCCCCATGAAATGTTATCAATGGCGAAAGCATTCTCCCATTTATGATCAAGTCGTTTACCTAAAAAGAAAACAAATGATTACTTAGATGTTTTTCGGATACTGTAAGAAATAATTAATATATATTATATTAATTATTTCTATCACATCTTGGCCAACTGCAAATATATGCAATATGAGACAATTTCTTCTCTATTTGCATTGCAGCTTATTAATGAATAATGTTATGTATTACACTAGTAAATAATCATCAATAACACTAACCAGGATTGAATTTATCAGCATGATTATAGAAGTCACCATGATGGCTACGGGTGCCAATACCCCATCTATCATTGACAACAACTTCATCTTTAACTGGGCTGTCATTGTACAACCATGCTAAAAGGTCTGTAGACCTCCAATAGTCATCATGAGCTTCCCAGTCACCATCAGCCCAAATCACAGATGGCTTGTAATCAATAACCAGCTGCTTGATGTCTGGCCACAGCTTAGTATCAGTGAATGTTTGCGTTTTGAATTTGTTGTTTTTATCCTGCTTATAAATGGGGTTGTACCACTCATACAGGGAATGGTATACTCCAAACTTTAAGCTCTCATTCCTGACTGCTTCAGCAAGTTCACCTACAAGGTCCCGTCTTGGACCTACATCAACTGAGTTCCAACTGAATGAACGCTTGGATGGGAACAGGGTGAATCCCTCGTGATGCTTACTAGTTAAGACAATGTATCTGAAATAAATTTTTGTTTAGAATAGTATGGTTTTAGTTTTTGAAGCAGCAGCACTTGAAATATTATTAACTTATTTACTTTGCTCCAGCTTTTGCAAATAGTTTCGCCCAAGCAGCAGGATCAAAAAACTCAGCTGTGAACATGGGAGCAAACTCCTGGTATGAGAAGCCTGGTGGGTAGTTCTTTTTCATGAAGTCTATGTATTTCTGGTTTTTGTCATCTACAGGAAAATAAATTAAATTGTTCATAATTTAAAAGGTAAAACTGACATACGGTAGAATTGCAATTATTTGATTTTTAATAAATGAAAAGTACCTTTCCAGCGGTTCCAGAACCACTCTGATCCGAAACTAGGCACGGCATAAACACCACAGTGCAGCAGTATGCCTATTTTAGCCCTATCATACCATTCGGGCAACAGCCGGGTATCCAGGTCACTCCAGGTGGGTTGAAATCTCTTTTCCACCCTGATATCCTTTTCAATATCATTATGGACTTCGATAATTTTAATATCTCCTATCTTAGCATTCACGAAGCAGACCAATACTAAGATTAATAATAATCTCATCTTTCTGTAAACAAAGCAATTCATTTTATTTTAGATAAGTGTACGTTGTCTTATTATTTCGTAGTACCTGGCGACCGAGCTCTGCTCGCATGAAAATAGTGAAAACGATGTTTACTAAAATGAAAGATATATTTATCGCTCCAGAAACACCCTGCATAGAAAATTTCATGAAAATCGTTGGTGCCGTTGCCGAGATTCAGATTATATACACATATAAATGATAAATGATTTTATTTCTGTAAGTTGGTTTGTACAAACGCTTTTACATGTCTAACATATTTTTTTTTAAACTAGATGAGGTCGGCGTTTCCTATCTGACTACTCTGAGAAGAAAGGCCGAAACAAACTCAGAGGTCACAGTCTCTTTTAAAGTCCTGACAAAATCTTGGTTCGATCATGTGAAGACCATACAGACTGATGTCTGAAATGGTCTTTTGAGGAAAGAACCAGCCTGATTGAGTGGACCTGTCCAGTCAGTGCACGCATTTGTCAATAACCGAGCAGCTCAACTCAGAATTTAAGGAGCTCAACGATTCGACGAACAATACCAAAGAAAGGACATTCGGGTAGGCCGCATAAACTACTCAAACTGCCAGACCATGATTAAAAACTAAGATAAATTAAAAAACAAAATAATGATCCACATAGTCTTCACATTCACAATAATTAAAATAAAATAATATAATACTTTAAAAAGTAAATATTCTTGTCATTGCAAGAAAACAAATAAAAAATTTAAAAAAATAAAAAATAACAAAATTCATGGTGCAAAATATTTAAACAAAAAAACTAAATTAATTGGAGCAGCTCACTCCCAAGCCGTTTTATCCTCAACGTAATCTTTAATGCTATAAAACGCTTTTTGGCACAACTTACGTTTAATGAAGATTAAACGTAACGTTTATAGATGCATATATACCTAGGTACATGAATTGCTCGTTTATAATAAATGTAAAGGTATTAGATTAGATTAGGCAAAGAGTAATATAATAAATAAGGAAGGTAATATGCATTGTAAACAATTGAAAAATCATGGCAATCAACAATGCAGATGCACATCCGGCAGTCGGCACTGTCTGACACTTGATATGAGTCATGACATTGACACCCCAGTCTGACGAAAGCAGAGGCAATGGTTCAAGTTAAGGTCAGACCGCACTAGGCGTAAAGGTTAGACCGCACTAGGCGTAAAGGTCAGACCGCACTGGGCGTAAAGGTTAGACCGCACTAAACATAACTAAGCGTCAGTGGAGCGACGCGACGCGACCAAATATGCTCGTCAATTTTGCTCGTCCCTCGAGCAAAATTTGCTGCGTCGATCGGCAACTTCTGAGCAAGATGGAAGAACGCTATTTGTGGGTATAGTTATCGGCACGTAACTTGTCAAGGTTTTGGCGTAGTGGTAGTGACCAACCACCATATAGAGCGAACGGGACGTGGAGGCGACACGATTGGTCAGTCAATCCTTGTGACAACTGACAAACCAATCGCGCGCTCGGAACGGTGCTAAACGTTCCCCGCGTCCCGCTTGGTAACCAAAGAGACCTAAAAAACGACGCATCAAACGACTCTTGCCAAGTTATAGTCCTCGCCAAACTTCTGGGCCGCCCTGAAGTCGGTTTACCGGATGCGCGAGGCACGAAACGGTGCTGTTTTTGTATGAGATTTACTACTGCGCAGGCAACTGACAATTCCAATAAGCCCAAACACGACTAGCACACATTGTTTTATTTTGGAGTTCCATTACCCTATCCGGCTTCATCATCAGATCAGTTCGATGGTACCATTTTCATCAGTAGGTACCTACCATTTATTTTTAAGTATTAGCTTCATCATTGTATTAGTGATATCCTTCTTAGCATAAAACAAAACAAAGGAGTTCCAGTGGCCATCTGTGGTCTTCTTCATCGGTTCCTCTTCACCAAATGATACTTTCTGAGTGCAAATGATTACATTTTTGATGAAAATACCAAAATCGCTATATGTATGCCTATAATATTTCAGGAGCTCCCTCGATTTCTCCAGGATCCCGTCATCAGATCCTGATATGATGACCATGGGTCCACCTGGTAAGTTTGAAAGGGTTCAAACAAAAAAAAGTACCGAATAGGTCCAGGCGTCTTTGAGTAATCGGGGAAAAAAACAAAAAAAAAGATTCTGGTGAATTGAAAACCACCTCCTTTTTTTGAAGTCAGTAAAAAGAAAGTTTTCACGCACCAAACAAGTAAGACTTGCAATAACTTGCAGTATCGCGCAGTTTGCTATACCGCACTAGCGGCAGTGGGTACCTTGATTTGACAAACTCTTTTACATGTCGATCATATTTTTAAAACTAGATGAGGTCGGCGTTTCCTATCTGACTACTCTGAGAAGAAAGGCCGAAACTAACTCAGAGTTTTTTAAGTCCAAGACAAAATCTTGATGGTCATGTGAAGACTACTTCTAATACTACTAGACTGATGTCTGAAATGGTCTTTTGAGGAAAGAACCAGCCAGATTGAGTGGACCTGTCCAGTCAGTGCACGCATTTGTCAATAACCGATCAGCTCAACTCAGAATTTAAGGTAAACGACGATTCGACGAACAACACCAAAGAAAGGACATTCGGGTAGGCCACATAAACTACTTAAACTGTCAGACCATGATTAAAAACTAATTAGGATAAATTAAAAACAAAAAAAAAATGATCCACATAGTCTTCACATTCACAATAATTAAAATAAAATAATATAATACCTTAAAAAGTAAATATTCTTATCCTTGCAAGAAAACTAAAAAACTAAATTAATAGTGCAAAATATAAAAAAAAAACAAAATTAATTTTAATTGGAGCAGCTCAATCCCAAGCCTTTTTTGTCCTCAACGTAATCTTTAATGGTATAAAACGCTTTCTGGCCCAACTTACGTTTCATGAATGATTTGAATTTATTAAGACTTAGATCTTGTACGTGGCTTGGAAGTTTATTATAAAAGCGTACACATTGACATCTGAACGAACCACCTATTTTCTTGAGCCTTGTTGTAGGTACTACAAATTTGTATTTGTTCCTAGTATTTATGTTATGGGTGTCACTGTATTTTCTAAGCAATTTTATATTTTTATGGACATATAAAAGATTTTCATAAATATACTGAGAAGGCACAGTCATTAAATCAATCTCCTTAAATTTCTCTACGAGTGAGTGTCTCAGCCTTAATTTATAAAAAAGGTCCAATGAGATGAGTTTAGGCACAAAGTACGTAAGCTGCGGCGCGGTAGTTCAGGGTTCAAGCGAACCTGCCGTAGTCGAGGGAGTCTACCTAATTTACCTCTAGCCTCGGAGAGACAATAAAAAAATCTTTAGGTTTTAGTTTTTTATTCCAGAACGGTGAAGCAAGAATAAAATGACACACAACAGATACGGTTATTTGTATTGAGCCCTAAATATCATCATCATCATCATCTTCCTGCCCTTATCCCATGTTACTTGGGGGTCGGCGCAACACGTTTTCTTCTTCCATACCGTCCTGTCCCCCGTCACTCCATCACTGACGCCCTTTTCTTTCATATCACTCCTCACACAGTCCATCCATCTTTTCTTTGGCCGTCCCCTAAATATCAATTTTAATCAAAATTTCACAAGTTTTTATTGCACACATATTTTATGGGTTTTATTGTTAGTATTTGAATAGTCAAATACTAACAATAAAACCCATAAAATACGTTGTGTCTACCTACACACTGACAAAAGAATTGCAGCTCTAAACCAATTATTTTTAATTTTCTTGATGCCTAAAGAATCCTCTGTGAGACCTAAATTCAAATTGATTGTCGTTAGACTATGTGGATATCGTCAGGCAGATACTAAAATTGCTCTAGCTTTGAAAGTTTTGGGATTCGACCCCATGAATGTGTGTCCATGGGTGTTTTTGTCGAAATTAAGTGTACCTATCTAACGGCCTTAAAGTTTTTTTACTACATAACGGTGCGGTTTGTAAAGATGTAAAGTCGCTTGCCTGAACCGGAAATCGAACCAACTGAAATTCGAAAAAGAATGACGTATTTGCCACCAATCTATATTAAAATCAAAAAACTGGCCAAGTGGGAGTCGGACTCGCGCACGAAGGGTTCCGTACTTGGTAAATTGCGGTTTACGATTTATGACGTATTAAAAAAAAACTACTAACTAGATTACGTTCAAACCAATTTTCTGTGGAAGTTTACATGGTAATGTACATCATATATTTTTTTTAGTTTTATCATTCTCTTATTTTAGAAGTTACAGGGGAGGGGGACACATTTTACCACTTTGGAAGTATGTCTCGCGCCAACTATTCAGTTCAGAAAAAAATGATATTAGAAACCTCATTATAATTTTTGAAGACCTATCCATAAATACCCCACACGTATGGGTATGATGAAAAAAAAATTTTGAGTTTCAGTTTCAATTATGGGAACTCCCAAAATTTCTTGTTTTTTTTTCTTTTTTGTGTGAAAATCTTAATGCGGTTCACAGAATACATCTATTTACCAAGTTTCAACAGCATAGTTCTAACAGTTTCGGAAAAAAGTGGCTGTGACATACGGACGGACAGACAGACAGACAGACAGACATGACGAATCTATAAGGGTTCCGTTTTTTGCCATTTGGCTACGGAACCCTAAAAAGGGATAAAATCTCTATTGCCATGTCATGAATACCATCTACTTTTGGGCATTTCTCTTTCCATTGTAAACTAAACAACAAGTATCTAAATAATATGTTATGATGAGCTCATTATGAACACTCTGTATATAGGTATACCTACTATATCAAATTAATTTGGGTAACTATTTCAATTAAAAGATAGCGAGGCGAGACTTTTAGTTTGCGCTTAAAAGGATATAACTACAAGTAAAATACTTAAGTAAATAAACATTTCTATTTAACTCCAAGATCTTGCCTATAATAGTTTGTGGCTAATGTTATCTGTTAGGTAGGTTATTAATTTTTCCAACTAATTAAATATAAACAGGTACCATACTTACTTATTATATAAAAACTAAAATTGCCACTGCTGTAGTAATAAATAGGTACCTAGCGTTCGACACAACGAAATGCCGAGGGACTGTAACGATAAGTAATATATACAGTTAATATACCTATGTAAGTACCAACTTACTTTTATGTATAACAAATTAAGTATAACTTACCTACTAATCAGTTAGCGAGTTCGGATGATATGATAATGGTTAACGAATGTACCAATTATATTTATCGTGACACAAGCGCACCTGGGCTCAGTTAAATGAACACTGGTGGTCGGACTCACTGAGTCTCACTGTGACGACTGACTGCAGTGAAGTGCAGTGACGGTCGGTGACGTCGGGGACATAATATATAAGTACAGCGATTAGCCGATTACCGCAAATAAAGTATAGTTCTCGCCAAAGTTCTGGGCCGCCCTGAAGTTAGCTAATCTAGACACGCGGCAGGGTGAAGCCAAGTTCAAGCAAGGAGAAACTGGCGATGCAGCAGCTGTGTGTGTTACACAAACCATTTGGTGCCACTTTTGTCACCTTAATATTAGGTCATTATAATGATAAATTATTTTATTTCTGTAAGTTGGTTTGTACAAACACATTTACATGTCAATCATATTTTTTAAAACTAAATGAGGTCGGCGTTTCCTATCTGACTACTCTGAGAAGAAAGGCCGAAACAAATTCAGAGGTCACAGTCTCTTTTAAAGTCCTGACAAAATCTTGGTTATATCATGTGAAGACCATGTAGACTGATGTCTGAAATGGTCTATTGAGGAAAGAACCAGCCAGATTGAGCGGACCTGTCCAGTCAGTGCACGCATTTGTCAATAACCGAGCAGCTCAACTCAGAATTTAAGGAGCTCAACGATTCGACGAACAATACCAAAGAAAGGACGTTCGGGTAGGCCGCATAAACTACTCAAACTGCCAGACCATGAGCAAAAACTAACTAAGATAAAATAAAAAAAACAAAAAAAAAACCACATAGGGTTCACATTCACAATAATAAAAATAATATAATACTTTAAAAAGTAAATATTCTTGTCATTGCAAGAAAACAAAAAAAATATCAAAATTAAAAACAAAATTCACGGTGCAAAATATAAAAAATCAAAATTAATTGGAGCAGCTCAATCCATTACATATGAAATTAGCGTTTTGTAAAGGAGGAACGTAAAGTCGTTTAGTTTTTATTACCCGACTGGTTACCCGACTGGGTTATGTGTTTCGCGCGTATCTTGTATGTATGTTTGTATGTATGTAATATTCTTTATTACCTCATATCTTTTAAACCACTTGAACGAATTATATGATTAAGACACCGATAGATAAGTCTTGACCGCCCAAGTGTTCTTAGATAGGTGAAGTTCTAAAAAAACAAACATGGCGGATTTTGGGCGCCATATTGTGCGGGTCCCAATTTTTTTCTTCTTCCAAACCCATCGAGTGGGCTATCAAAATGAAGGGTTTTAAGAAGTGATTACAAAAATATATACCACTTATATGTTTAAAAGTAATTCCAAAAAGAAAAACAAAACCCGACTGATTAAGAATCGAACTAAAAAGCTGTTAACAAGAAAAAATCATGCTGTGCAGTCGGAGGATCAGGTGGTCAGCCAGTTCGCGAATATGTTTCCTCCGACTGCACAGCATGATTTTTTCTTGTTAACAGCTTTTTAGTTCGATTCTTAATCAGTCGGGTTTTTGATTTTTAAATTAACTTTTTTTATTTAATATAATTTATTTATTTAATCAAAGTATGTACCATTGCTTTCTATGCACTTTTGCCATCTCATAGGTAGTTCATTGATCCCTTTACTAAAAAACCATTCGGACGGGAATCAATAAAATCTTTGAAGGCGCTTTGAACTGCCCCATCGGAGTTGATTTTTTTCCCTTGCAAGAAGTTATCCATATTTCGAAAAAAATGGTAATCTGTTGAAGTCGGTGTCCATATCGCAAAAAAATGGTGCCTACGAAAGACACCGACTTCCAAAAATTAAGTTATTTTTGCACTTTGTAGTTTTTCATATAATATGAAAAACTACATGCAAAAAAATACTACCGACTTCCATTATGGAAGTCGGTAGTATTTTTTTGCAAAAAAGTTTTTTTTATTTTTCCATTTTTAGTTTTACCTACCTAATAGGCAAGTTCTTTAGTAAGGTCCCTATAACACCAGAAAAGATTACCCGAGCAACATGAAACTTGAACATAATCGGTGAAATGAGAGATCTGTGTACCCCTTTAGAGCGTACTGGAGTGATGTTATGTTATGTTATGAAATGGTATAAACAGACATGCGATTGCAGCAATCCCGAGAGTTTTGCCGTTATTTATTGAAGTGATCTGTTGTATATCTCCGAAGTTCTTCATCAGACCTTCACCAAATTAAAATGGGACCAATTTCAAATCGTACTCTTTCAAACAAAAAAATAATTTTCAAAATCGGTCAACAATTGACTAAGAAATCGATGAAAAAAAAACAAACATAAAGTCGATCATAGAACCTCCTCCTTTTTGTTAAGTCGGTTAAAAATAATGAGGATGATTCGTCGCTAACTGCTTGCTTAGAAAATGTCATAACGATAAAATAGGTGCACGTTTAACGTTACGAACAAACATAGAGGTCAGTAAGGGACTGTTAAACGGATCCATTGGAAAAATAGAGAAGGTACATTGGGATGTCGAAAACAGCAATAGCTCACGTAACATTACAATACAATTTAAGCATAATTTAATTTACGAACTAGAGCGAGTCAATACCATGTTTCAGATATTAAGCAATGTAAATGTTCACTGGGAATAATTCCCTATTTGCTTAGCATATGCTATTACTATCCACAAATCACAAGGCCTTAGCCTTGACGGCGCTCTTCTCGACATAGACTCCTCTATATTTAGTAAAGGGCAGGCTTACATTGGACTCTCCAGAGTTAAATCCTTAATTGGAGTACATCTAATCAATTTAAATCCTAGCCAAATCAAGGCACAAGAGAGCAGGTTTTGGACGGCAGCGTTCTAGTTATAAGCCGAATTTTGTGATGCAGGTCTTTAGACTCATATCTAATCAACCTGCTGCATTAGCTTCTATCTCCTCACATATATGGCGCAGGTAGGCATTATGGTCCTGTCTGCATTTCCTCTGGATCTGTGCAGACTTTCCGTTCCGGGCTTTAACGCTTGCACCGGCTGCTTTCAGTTTTCGACGTTCCTCAACAAGCGCAAAGGTGCCGTCCGACATCCAGTGCTGTTGCTTGGGTGTCGCAGTTCGTGTTTTGGATCCTGAGACCGCCAGCTCTATAAGAGATTTTGCCGTGTTCCAAAGTTTTCCCGGTGGTTTGCTATCAAAATCTGTGTTTTTCCATTTAGCCCAGTTGTGTTCCACTATAGACTTGAATTTTGGAACATCCGTCACGTCTTGCCTTCCTCTCTGATTGCCGAAGGCTCTGGCAGCCGTTAATTTAAGTTTGAACTTTGCGGTCAGAAGTTGGTGATCTGATCCACAGTCAGCGCCAGGTAGTGGTATGGGCATTCGTTATAGATGACCTCCACCGCGATCGAAGCAGAACATAGTCAAACTGGTTGCGGTATTTTCCATCCGGTGATGTCCAAGTGTACCTATAGCCTTCCAGGGTGAGTAATGACTAGTTAGGTCATTTTCGGACGCAAATTGTATAAGCCTGTCACCCCTGTCTTTCCTAATACCCAGTCCAAACCTTCCAACGCATCTGCCAAGCTGCTCAGCATTTGCTCCAATATCGGCATTAAAATAACCCAGGATGACAAGCAGCTCTCTGTTGGGCATTTTGGCTATGGTGGCTCCTAGTTCAGAGTAGAACCTCTCTATGATCTCGTCACTTGCACACCTTGCAGTGCTCGTAGGGGCGTATACCTTTATAAGGTTCAGATTCACCGGCGACGCTTTCAGCTTAATGCTGATTATCCGGTCGCTTACTGGCTTGTAACCCATCACGCTATTCCTCCGCTGGATGGGAATCAAAAAGGCTACACAGTTCTGGCTGTTTTTTTCGTGGCCCGAGAAATAAACGACATGGTTGTCAGTCAGGAAGTGTCCGTTGTTTTTCCAATGTGTCTCACTGAGTCCTCAGATTTTTATACCACATCTCCTAACTTCTCTTTCCAGAATGGTGAGTTTCCCAGGACTAAGTAGGCCGCGTACATGCCTTGTCCTTATCGCCTGGGTTTGTCGCAACTTGATGGACATTTCAGTAATTGGATTTCCATGGAGAGCCTGGTCCTCTACTACTCCATGGCCGGTAACCATCTTCACATCGTGCGCTCCGGACGCAGCACGGGGCCGTTTGCTAAGCGGTTTGCATGGTGACTGTCTTGGGAAGATAATGCAGTGGTTTCCCCTTGCCTTCTGCATCAGTCGTTTTTGGGGATATTTTGGCCCCAAGGCCTTTAAACCCCAGCAGCCTGGTTACCCAAGCAGGTGAGTGGTTATACCGCCACAGCTCGGTGGCCATTGCCTCGATAGTTATAGATAACATGTCAGCCCTTCAGCTCTCGTCCCTGGTTGCTTGTGTACAAACTCCCAGAGCGTGCAGGTGAGGTTGATTGGGGCTGACTAGATGTTATTGTCATTCTCCCGTACATCTAGAGAGCTTATAGTTGTGCAAATATGTGCGCCGAAAATATAATTGGTACGTCATCAGGTTTTCGTGATATTGCATTTCCTGCTGGAGTAACGTTTTGCAGAATCGTGTAGGTATCTCTAACAGGTAGGTGTCTGTTAGGGTAACGTACAGCCTACGGGCCTACGTCTACTTCGGACCGAAATTACTCGGATTCGTTCGAATCGGATACAGTGCGTTACCGCTCTTATGCGGCAAACTACATAAACTATGTTATCGAATACTTTAAATTTACCTAACTATGTTAGGATGTTTGTGTTTTTTTTTTCAAAAGGCCATTTAATTAATGCGGACGAAGCCGCAGGGAGAAGTTAGTTTACAAATAAAACTATGTGTAGCTATTCTTGAAGAACACAACACAAAATAAACTAATTAAATGCAATTTGGGCAATAAAACAAAATATGTACAAAGTTCTACTTCATTTTAATTAAAGTATTCTATACTCATATTATTTACAAATATTTCGTTGAGATCGGAGTTTCAATACTGATAATTAAACAATAACAATAGTAGACTAATAAGCTTACACCTACTAACATGTTACACAAATGTGGCTGCATATTATTTAACATTGCATAATTATCATTACCGTGACATTGCCTTACCTTTCACGGAATACAGAAGTATTAAAAGTAAAACTATAGAAACAGGTGTTTACACACTAACTACAAATATTTTAGAATGTAGACAATGTCAAGGTAAAAATATTATTTGCATAAAAAAACAATTACAAATACAAGTTTTCTTTTATCAAGAGTTGATAGCAAGTTTTAGCAAATTAAAAAGTAAAATTAACATGACTAGAAAAAGTCTAAAATTTCATTTAGTTTCACTTTTTTATGTGTTTTGGTTGCTCACATTTAATAATGGCCATTGGCCATTATTAAAATATAGAGATAGATATATAGAGTTTTTTTTTATAATTATTATATCATTACTTGAAAAACAATAATGGCACAAAAAAAACTACTACCGCGTATAAAAGCGCAGGGGTTATTGGGCGTCAAAAAATTCATCAACATCACTGTCAACAGCGTCAACGTGGCAAGTGCCCAGAACTGTTCTAATCACATTTTCTTTGAAAAATTTAGATTTCAGGCAAAGATTTTCATAAACTAGCTTACTTCTTAAATTATATTATACATTAATATAATTTAAGCTTTTGCTGTTTGAATCGCTAGCCAGCTCAAAGAAGATGCCAATTCGTCGAAAAGACGGCAAGAAGAAAATGTCCAGGGATTTAGATGACATAATATGTCTGATGAAAGCAACTGACCCTGACCTATTCCCTATATTTGTGGCCAAGGAATTACATAAACTTCCACCTGTAACCTTCGATCATGTGGATGCGACCCGGCTATTAAAGGACGTTTTAATTCTGCAAAATAAATGCAAGGTTTTAGAAGATAAGATGGTAACCAGGGACCAGTTTGATGTTCTCAAGTTCGAGGTACAAAATATGAAATGTGCATCGTTGGTAGACAATTATTACTGTACGCCTAATACTAAGATAAATACAAGAAGAGGGGCTTGTCTCGAGAATAGTTTCACATTAGATAGTGGCCCTATAGGTATGCAGTATGTACCGATATCGGCACCGCAATTAATGACTGATACAAAGGTGAACGACCCAGTGACGGTGAATTCGCCATCAATTACAACAGATCGTGGTAAAGAGGGTAACTCGAAAAAATGTCAACAAAGAGACGCAGTTTTTGTGAGGGGTGCGAGCGAGAGCGAGACATCAATAAGAAACTCACGCACGAGCATGACGTTTGCAGAAACAGTAATAAGTGACGCGGCAGGTGTGACCTTGGGCGATCCGACCACTGCGGCGCCGGCGACGGCGTCTAGGTGTGCGCCGGGGCCGAGTGAGTCCCCTACCATCGTTACGTTTGCGACTGCGGTATCGACTGGAAGGGAATCGAGTGAGTTACAAACAGTGAACAGTTCGAGTGTGTATAAATCGAATGTGAGTAGTGAGCAAATGGTAGCGGACCAAAGCAAGGAATGGAAGTTAGTTACTCGTAAATCGTCCAAATCAAATAGGCTAATTAGTCAAAGGGGCTGTGCTTCTGTTGAGCCTGATATTAAATTTCGGGCGGCTGATGTAAAAGTGCCATTGTTAATTTCAAACGTCAGTACTGAGACACAAGAAAATGATATTATTAGCTACATTAAGTCTAAAACAAATGAGAGTGTTTCCTTAAAAAAGATGAACATTAAGTCTTTTAAAAAGTATAATGCTTATAAGGTATTTGTTTCAAAGCATAAAGTTAATTTATTTCTTAATGACCAGTTGTGGCCGGATGGTATTACTTTTAGGCGGTTTGTTCATTTCATGTATCGAACCAATTCAGAATCTAAAGTTAAAGTTAGTTAAATAGTTTCACAATGTATAATAACACTAATAAGTATTCAACCTTTACTAGTTTTAATTGTAAATCAGCAAAACGCTCTATTGATAACATCAGAGAAATTTGTGAGTGGTCAGATCTTGTGGCCCTCCAAGAGACATGGCTTCTTCCTCATGACATATTGATGTTAGGGACCATAAGTCAAGACTTTGAATTTACTGGAAAGTCAGCGGTTGATACAACCGTCGGTCCGTTAAGAGGAAGGCCCTACGGGGGAGTGGCCATTCTCTGGAGGAAAGGCTTGTTTGAGTCAGTTTCTGTGTTGGACTGTGGCAGTGAACGGATTGTAGGCTTAAAGGCAGTTATTGGTGAGCGATCTATACTTGTTTTTTCTGTCTACATGCCTACAGACTCGCCGGAAAATTTGACCAACTTTACTAATGTTTTAAGTGAGATAAGTGCTGTTGTAGCAAGTTATGAAGTTGAGAATGTCTTTATATTGGGTGATTTTAACGCGCACCCAAGACAAAACTTCTATAATGAAATGACGAGCTTCTGTACGGAGCAGTCATGGGTTTGTGCTGATATTGAAATTCTAGGTGTTGAGCAAAATCACTACACATTTATTAGTGATGCGCATGGGTGTAGGAGATGGCTTGATCACTGTGTGGTATCTTTATCGGCATGGGACACTGTAGTAGATGTAGGTATTAAAGAGGATGTTTATAACTCTGATCATCTGCCCATATATATTGTATGTGATTTAAATATAGTAAGGCCAAAACTGGTGACTCAGACAGTACCTCGTAGCGCGATTATATGGGGTGAAAGAAACTGTTCCGAAATTGACAGATACCGGTTTGTGTGCAACAGTAAATTGCGTGATATTGATCTCCCCCAGGAACTTGCGGAGTGCAGTCATGGGTCATGTAGTTTGCCTGAACATAAAAGTGTATTGGATGATTTGTATGATCGGATTGTGAACGTGCTTGGTGAGGCAGCTAAGCATTCTAAAGAGCTGACTAACTGTAAACCTCGCAGAAAATATCATCCTATGTGTGGCTGGAATAAACATGTACATGATGCTCACTGCGAGGCTAGGCTTAAATTTAAAACCTGGATAGAACATAAACGACCGACTGATGGGTACGTTTATGAACAAATGAAAGAGGCTCGCAAAATTTTCAAAAGTCGTTTGAAGTGGTGCCAAAATAACCAGGAGCAAATAAAAATGGACTTGTTAGCAGAACAAAGAGCTACAAAAAATTTTGGCAAATTTTGGAAATCCACAGGTAAATTGGATGTTGGGCCTAACCTCGCGGTGAGTGTGGAGGGGAAAAGTGATCACGGGGATATTGCAAACATGTTTATGAAACATTTTCAGGTGCAATCTCCCCTTGGTCCCTCAGCTCCTTCTGCTGGCGCCGAGTATTGTTGTCAGGAAGAGGAGACGCTTTTGCATTTCTCTGCCAAGCAAGTCAAAAGCGTCATACAAGGAATGAGCAGAGGCAAGTCTCCCGGTCATGATGGACTCAGTATTGAGCACTTGAAATATGCAGGAGTGCACATGCCGAGGGTCTTGTCACTGTTCTATACGATGTGTCTAAGCCATTCATACCTGCCAGAAAAATTTATGAAAACTATTGTGATTCCCATCGTTAAGAACAGGGTGGGGGACATATCGAATAAGGACAATTATCGACCGATTTCCTTGGCAACGATCATGGCTAAGGTATTGGACAGTCTGCTTGATTCATGTTTGAAAAATATATTAAAACTCCATGAAGCACAGTTTGGGTTTCAGCCCGGACTGTCAACCGAAACTGCTATCTTAAGTCTGAAGCATACTGTACAATATTATACCGATCGTAAGACGCCGGTGTACGCCTGTTTCCTTGACCTCTCAAAGGCCTTCGATCTCGTTTCCTATGATGTGCTTTGGGATAAGTTGAGGGACAGAGGTACACCTGCTGAAATACTGAAAACATTCCAGTACTGGTATGCCAATCAAAATAATCAGGTAAAGTGGTCCAACAGTCTCTCTTCAGCGTATAGATTGGAATGCGGTGTGAGACAAGGGGGTTTGACGTCCCCTAGACTGTTCAATCTGTATGTTGATGGCCTCATCACGGAGCTCAGCAGCATGAATGTTGGATGTCGGATAAATGGAGTGAGCGTCAATAACATCAGCTACGCGGACGACATGGTGCTGCTGGGTCCGACTGCTGGGGCTATCAGTAAATTGCTCAAAGTCTGTGAGACTTATGCTGCCTCTCACGGACTTAGGTATAATGTCACCAAAAGTGAATATATGGTTTTTGGGGCCGCTGGTAGATATCCGGACTCTGTTCCTGAGATTATAAAAATTAATGGACTACAGTTAAACAGAGTGTCCAAATTTAAATATCTTGGACATTTTATCACCGACGACCTTAGGGATGATATAGACATTGAGAGGGAGCGTAGGGCACTGGCGGTCAGGGGTAATATGCTGGCGCGTAGATTTTCTCGTTGCTCTGACCTAGTAAAAATTACTCTTTTTAAGGCCTTCTGTCAGAGCTTTTACACGGGTAATCTATGGGTCAACTACACCAAGCGTTCGCTGGATGTCCTGCGCGTGCAATATAATAATGCTTTTAGGATGTTGTTGCGGCTGCCCCGTTTCTGCAGCGCATCGGCAATGTTTGCTGAGACCCACACAGATGGTTTCCAAGCCATAATGCGCAAAAAAACTGCGTCGCTGTTGAGCAGAGTACGGAATAGTCGCAACTATATCCTGAGAGCTGTGGCAGAGAGCTATACTCCAGATATCCGACATTTTGTGCGGAGAGTGATTAGATAGAAAACATGTGTTCCTGGCTAGTCATCCTCGGCACGCAGTGTTTATAATGTAGACTTTAAATCTAAATTAAACTAAACTTTAAATGATACTAACAATAGATTTTAAGCTTTTTTGTAATACTAACCCAATATGGATCTCTGTTGTCCGAAATAAATGCATTTGAATTTGAATTTGAATTTGAATATAAACATAATTTGCCCGTTATCATCAAAATATTTTATTTATTTTTTTAGCTTACGTCTAGAAAGAAAGTCTATTTCAAAACAGCAATCCCAAATATTTTTGGCTAGTCTGAAGTTAGCTACAATGAAACTTGAACTTCGAAGGGCACGCATTTAAGTTCTTTCTAAGTAAGGCAGCAGAGAGTGCAGGTGAGGAGTTTACAGGCTGCTGTAGTTTTTGAAGAGGAATATTAACATAAAAGTTTTTAAATTCCTGAGCTACCTCTATATCTGCGTATATGGGTCCATGTGCAGTCGCTAAATTAAATTCAGTATTACGCTGTTCTTTCCTACCTGTTTCATTATTTATAATTTTCCCGGTATTTTTTATTTTATCGTCTGCTGATTTTATTTTATTGCTAATATACAGCACTTTAGCTATTTTGCATGCAATCTATAGGTTTTTGAATATGTCGCAACATATTTATCAAAGTTCGTATTTAGCAATTGGGCGACTCCAGGCATTCGTAAAAACAGGTAAAAACTATATGACTTTATGGCCTAAAGCAACATATGAATAATACAAGAATTATACGAATGCCTGGAGTCGCCCAATCGCTAAATACGAACTTGGTGTAAATACTTTTCGCTTTCAATGGAAAATGTCATTAAATTGAGTTGAGAACTTTAAAAAACTCAGCATAGAACTCATTTGGGTCATCTATACAAAGACCTTATACATCTTACTACTAGACTGTGCACTATGGCGCGAAAAACGGTCCGCTTGAGAGAGCTCTCGTTGGTAGTGTGTCTCTTTCTAACGAGGTGACCATGACCAAACATAACACGGGACAAATTGATTGTAAAAACGATGGCGATGGTGTAAGTATCCCGATATATTTATGCTTCCTAACTACACCTACCAAATTTATTGTAATAATATATAATATAATATTTTTTTTTTAAATCTACATCGCTTACCGTATGGTATCGGGCGTAAAGAATTTGAACATCCCATGTTTTTCCATTGGTGTCGTATGAGGCGACTAAGGGGCAAACCAGAGAATGGGCAGCAGCGTTCTCTGTGCATTTGTAACAACTATACTGGGATCGACAACCCGCCTGCAAAGCCTAAAATATCCTCCTTATTGTGCCCTAGTGACTGTGGAGCTGGACTAGCGTTGAGCCAAGCATTTTTATCAGCGATTTAATCCCCCAACCTATAATATGCCTGCCTGCATAGTGTGCGTTTTATAAAAGTTTTGGATTTCGCCTCATTCAGTTCTCATTCTGCTCATCCGAACCTACGGTTCTCAGACATAGTCATTCAATGAATTGCACTTGGGGATTGCCAGAGAGTTACGCTGCATTCTGGATGTAAAAAGAACACACCTATTACGGAATACCACGCTCTGTGTTCCCAAACGGGCATAATAGACGTGGGTAAAATGCTGCTAGGCTCAAATGGGCCAATGATATTGCGGTTCACATTAGTTGCATGCAAATTGACCGCTGGGCAAGCCTCCACAATAGTTCCTGCAGATGGAACACGCCGTTGAGGCCGGCCCAGAAATAGTTGGCGATATGATTTGCACGCGTACCATGAGGGCTGGTTCGAGACGGTGTGGGAAAAGAATGTCTGGACATGACTTGGGTGTATTGCCCAGCAGTGCCACTGTTTCAGCAATGGCTACATTAAAACATTAAAATTCCAACATTATGATAAATAATGTATATATATTTTTTTAAATCGTAAAACTAATCAACAAAATGAAAGTGGCGACAGTGACAGAAAAGTTTAAAGGAAACCGTTTGTCCTGGTATGGTAATGTGATGAGGAGGGATCAAACGCATGCTACTAAAAGAGTTGTGTATTTAAATGTGGATGGTTGGAGAGAGAGGGGACGAGAGACGAGATGGACTGTGTGAGAAGTGATATGAAAGAAAAGGGAGTCAATTATAGCGCGATGGGGGACAGGACGATATGGTAGAAGAAAACGTATTGCGCCAACCCCAAGTAACATGGGACAAGGGCAGGAAGATGATGATGATGATGATTTCAGACTTTTACTATTAAGACATTACCGCTAAATAATAGGTTTCATCGTAGTTTGGTCTTTTACTGTAACATATACGTGGTTGTGAGGCATACGCTGTATTTTGTATTTATGTTTTACCTTTGTTTTTTATGGTATACGTCGTGCCCCGCGCATATAATTTTTTCCTTTCTTTCTATATATATATATATATATATATAACAAACAATAGCAACAAATTGTTTCAGCCGTTCTCTAGTGATGATACGCTTACAATCACATAGGTACAGCATTTTTATTTATACAGATAGATAAAGTTTACATGACCGTGTTTTTTTGTGCCCTGTCTATTTGTTTTTAAACTTTAATATATAGAAAAATCAGCACCACGTGACCTCATCACAGAGGGCTGATGTATATCAGAACCCAGTAAGTGCCTTGAAACTAGGATAGCGGAAAGTCATCTTGTATTAGGAACTAGATGACATATTAAGATTTCAAGAGAATTAAATACTAAACAAGGAATATGAACCTACGAATTGTACTAAATTATATTAATAGTGTATTATAATCTATAAGATATTTTAACCATGCCTAAAAATACAATTCGAAACCAAGTAAGTTCTGGATATTTGCTAATTTAAGGTGTTTTTATAATTTGATGTGACTTTCCTATTGTAAATAATGATAAAATTGATTACTGAAACCACCAAACCTCAATTCATATTTATAGTTTCCAGTTTAACATTACACAGTCCATTTCAGTATCCTAAAACTCATCAAAATAATATAAATAAAATAATCTGGCTATAAAACCACTATAAAAATGACATCTACTGTGTTCTTTTAATATGTGGCAGTCGCATAGAACCAGACATAATTTTAATATTTATTCAATTTTTACGGCAAAGACTCGTATGACACTAGCTACATTACCTATTTTAGTGATCTTTATTTTCGTAGCAATAAGGTTGCATTCATAGGCAAAATAACAGTCAACGATCTGATGTCAGATGCTAGCCACCATTTGAAATAAGAACGGTAACGCGGTAATGTTTTTGAGAAACCATCGGAAGAGTCTGTTTATGATGTGGGCCTCGGTGCTCGGCCTTGTGTATTTAATTTTAAAATACTTTTCGCTCCAATTTAAGTTTGCCCCTAAGCTATCGATGACAGTGGGCGTGGCTCAGAACCTCAGATGTCGATTGTCAACTGTTCCACTTCAGCCCCTTAAGGCGACGATTCCCTTGAGTAGCTGATTTTAAAATGAGAATCACGTCTAAACGGCTAGTCGTAATTTATTGGAAAAAATATATGTTATATTAGACCATTTTCTTAATAATTTCATCTCAGCAAATTTTGAGTTTTATTCGTATAACATAGAGTAATTAATTTGTAAAGTTATGTCTAAAACGGACAAAAACACGACAATCACAACAAAACCGCTGGGCGTATTTTAATGAAATCGACACCATATCAAAGACAATTTAATTATCTACATTTTGATCTGAAGCTTTTTTTTTTTAAGTCATCGAATAATAAGAAAAGTACAAAAAACTACTAAATTTCGGGTCGCGCGGGTGAGAAACAAGGGCGCGTTTTGTTCCCTCAAGGTCGTTGGCGTTAGTCGTCGTCTTAAATGAGGTCATAAGAAAGCATGCTAAGCAGCCGTATTGCGACATGAATTCGGCAAGGCAAAGTCAAAGTCAAATATATTTATTCAACTAAGCCAATAAGCACTTTTGAACGTCAAACAAAATTTAAAAATTAAATTTACAAGTAATAAAAGTTGATTCTACCGTGCATTCGGAAAGTAGCTTTGTAATGGAGAAGAATGCACAAGAAACTCCATACTTATTATTTTTATTAAAAAAATTGTGTTTTACAATATTTACACGAGTATATCCATTAATTTTTTATTTTTTTTAGTTTCTTTATTTTCTCATATTCACAAACACAGTACAAAGTCATTGCAACACTTAATTGAGACTGGTGTCTGCTGTAGGTAAAACCTGTATTACAGCAGGTCGTACACAGTAAAACATAAAACAAAAGTGAAACAAAATGAAAAATTAAATCTAAAACAATTGTGGTGGGAAAAGTGACTGAATGTGGATTAGGGTTAGGGGGATTGGTTAGGGGTGGATGTGGCTAGTGAGAGTGAAAGAGTGTGTGTGTGAGTGAGAGTGTGGGTGATGGTGTGATGGGTACGTGTTAAATTGTATATCGTTCCATGACATGTTAACGTTAACCTAATGGTTTTAATAAGCGTTCGGTTGCATTGTAAACAATGCCTTGTAGCCACGAGCAAACTTTTTCCTTGCATTCTGTTCTAGAAAGAGGATAAATTAAAAGTTGCTTGTTAATTTTATTATATAAATATGGACCCAGGAAACCGTAAAAATTATGTGCCAGACTCAATTTATATCCAGTTGTCGTGCAGACATCTGTGAATCTCCTCTTGCCTGAGTTTATTTTGGGGTCGTAAGACAGTTCCGAGTGCTTCTTCATTACCGTCAGGAGAATAAAGAGCTGTCTAACGGTCAATACCTTACAGCGCTGATACACATCCCATGTAGGGTATCGTATGGGTAGGAAAGAACTTACTTTTAATATGGCTCTTTGGGCTCTCTCCAATTTCAGAAGGTAAGTTTTAGGTGCTCCACCCCAAGAAGTTATACAATAAGACAGTAAAGATTGGCACAATGCAAGATAAACAGATTTAATTAAGGAAGTGTCAGCAATGTGACGAAGAGATTTAAATATATAAATAAGTTTTCGAATTCTAGGTACTAAGGCCTCGATGTGGTGTTGGAAATTTAGTTGGCTATCTATTACAACACCCAAATATTTAATAGTGCTAGTTTTTGACAAACGCGGACAACTACATGAATTGTTGTATGGCAGGTTGCAACTGTGCAAGATAATGGGAAGGTTTGGAAGGCTTGTTTTCTGAGTGTATAGGTCATGAACTTAGTCTTGTCAACATTTAAGGTGAGGATGTTGTCATTAAGCCATTTAGACACTAGGTTGAAACCATTTTGAGCATGTTTATAAACATCTTCCCACGTGTCACCATAAAACAGTAATGCAGTATCATCGGCGAAAGTAATTATTTTCCCATTGGTCAAGTCCGCGTTACACAGATTGTTGATGTAAACTAAAAACAAGGTCGGGCCAAGGATACTGCCTTGTGGGTCGCCATATTTAATCGGCAGTTCATCACTGGTCCAAACATCCACTCCAACAAACTGCGTTCTACCCTTCAGGTAACTCGCAAATAAATCCAGTGACAAACCTCTTATTCCCAAGTGTTCCAGCTTATTGATCAAGATGGGGACCGACACCGTGTCAAATGCTTTGGCTAAATCTAGAAAGATGGCTAGGATCTTTTTCTTATTGTCAAGCTTCGATATTATAAATTCCGTTAGTTGATGAACAGCACCTGACGTTGATTTATGAGCGCGGAAACCAAATTGGGATGGAGACAATAGCAATAACAAGTCTGATGTTCATTAGGCGCTCCAATATTTTAGACAGTGTTGGAAGTATGGACATGGGTCTATAATTATTGACACAGTATCTATCCCCACTCTTGAAAACCGGGACTATACGAGACTTTTTAAAAGCAGAAGGGAATACACCCGTGGTAAATGATAGATTACATATAAAAGTTAGGGGGGGAACAATGACGTCAGTGAATTGTTTTAAGAAACTGCCTGAGATTTTATCAATCCCCACTGCACAGTCATTCTTGAGGTTAGATACCAGTGATTTTATTTCAAACTCGTCTGTAGGTAGCAGTACTATTGAATCAACGAAAGCATTCGTTGCTTGAGATGAAGAAGTATTACATGGTGCATAAGTTTTATTAGTTGTGTTTTTTTCAGCCAACGCTTCACCAACGCCCGCAAAGAACGAGTTTATATTATTGACTGAAGCTGACGGATTATTGGGGCAAATCAATTGTGTTGGTTTGTCTTTTTCTTTGCGGTATACGTAATGTTTTTAATGGTTTCCCACAACTTCTTGTTGTTATTTCCAGCTTTCTTAATCATATCCTTTTCATAGTCAATCATAGCTTTCTTTAAAATATTATTACAAAAATTCCTGTACCTTCGATATGTGCATTTAATAATTTCATTTCCAGAGTTTTTCTTTGATTTAATATAAAGTTGGTCGCGGTTTCGCATACACTTTAAAAGTCCCTTAGTTATCCAGGGCTTAAAAATTCTTTTGCGTACGGAGCTTTTAATGGTGTGTGTGTTATTTTCTATGGCATTAGACAGCAATCCTATGAAAAAAACTGCTGCTACGTTAACATCAGTCATGTTATATAAAGGACTAAAATCTATACTTTGCATGCTTGTGCTCAATCCTTCGGAATCAATACGACGGTATGTTTTTTACCCGACTGCCGAAGGAGGGTAATGTGTTTATCAGTCTATGTATGTATGTATGTAAGTATGTATGTATGTTTGTTCCTATGTGGCGTTCCAGAGACCAAACGCGTTGGCCGATTTTGATGATTCGTACGTCAATCGATGCGTCTTAACTCTGCGAGTGTCATAGGCTACATTAAAATTAGATAAAAAAGCTGCTACTACTAAGCCACAAAAATGAATACTACACTAAGAATTATGGCGTGGAACTCAAATGGGTTACAAAAACATCAGAACGAGTTACAAGTAGTATTAGATATAGAAAAGATTGATGTTTGCCTGATATCAGAAACTCACTTCACAAAGCAATCTCACATTAAGTTTAAAGGGTACAAAGTATACCATGCACTTCACCCAGACAATTCCGCAAGAGGTGGTAGTGCCATTATAGTAAAAGAAAACCTACAGCACTTTGAAGAGTTTAAATACGAAGAGAGGGACATCCAAGCAGTGGCAATTTGTCTACACACCAAAAAATATCCTCTAACAATATCTGCCATCTACAGTCCACCACGGTATATGATAAAAAAGGACCACTATATGAACTTTCTAACTCGCTTTAGAACTCGATTTATCTTAGGAGGTGACTTCAATGCTAAAAATACGTATTGGGGCTCAAGACTAACAACTACTAAAGGCAAAGAACTACTAAATGCCATAAAAGAGCTGAAATGTGATGTCATATCAACTGGAAAGCCCACTTACTGGCCAACAGATCAAAATAAAATTCCGGACTTAATAGACTTTTTTATAACCAAGGATCTATCAACTAGTTATATAAAATCGGAACAAAGTTATGACATGAACTCAGATCACTCTGCAATATATCTTGAAATTAGCGAAACCATTTTGTGTAAAGAAAGCAGGCCCACTCTTGTTAATAAGTGTACAGACTGGGTGAGCTTCAAGACCAGATTGAATGATCAAATAGACCTTAAAATTCCACTAAAAACACCCGAACATCTTAACGTCGAAGTGGAAAAGTTCATAATGCATATCCAGCAGGCAGCGTGGGAAAATACACCTGACTTCAACAAGAGGACGAAAGGAAATACTTACCCGCTCAGAATCAAGCATCTCATTATGGAGAAAAGAAAACAGAGGAAAACGTGGCATCAATCTAGGTGCCCTGAAGACAAACGAAAATTGAATTGTCTTACAAAAAAAGTAAGAAGACTAATCCAAGACTTTAAAGACGAGTCAACCAAAACCTATCTTCAGAGCCTAAGTAACGACCAAAAGACAGACTACTCTCTTTGGAAGGCTACTAAGCACTTAAAAAGACCGATTACCCAAATACCACCTATCAAATGTGAAAACGGGCAATGGGCATTAACTAACGAGCAAAAAGCGAAAAGGTTTGCAGAGCACCTAGAAAATATCTTTCAACCAAACGACGGGGAAATCATTGAAAATCACACTTTGCTTAATATGGTGACATCGGAAAATGAAGTTACCATAAAATTAGTAACACCGAGAGAAGTCGCACGAGAAATAAAACACAATATAAGTACAAGAAAATCACCAGGGTACGATTTAATAACAGGAGAAGTACTTCATAACCTACCGAGAAAGGGTCTGGTTAAATTAACGACCCTTATCAATGCCGCATTAAGGCTTAAATATGTACCAGACTTATGGAAGGTGGCTGAAGTAATAATGATAGCTAAGCCAGGTAAACCGGCTCACGAAACTTCATCCTATAGGCCTATTTCCTTGCTACCAATAATGTCCAAGCTATTTGAAAAGCTGTTACTCAGACGACTTAAACCTATAATAGATAGCAAGAACATAATACCAGAGCACCAGTTTGGTTTTCGAGAAAAACACTCTACTATTGATCAAGTACATCGGATCACAAACGTTATAGAAAACGCCCTTGAAGATAAGAAAGTATGTTCTACTGTATTCCTAGACGTGGCGCAAGCGTTTGACAAAGTATGGCATGAAGGCCTTATACATAAATTGAAGAGCTTATTACCGAAGCAATTTTCAGATATATTAGAGTCCTATGTTCTAAACAGAGTCTTTAGAATAAGACAAGAAGACGCCTACTCTGAACTGAAACAAATAAAAGCTGGTGTACCGCAAGGAAGTGTGTTAGGTCCGGTCCTGTACCTACTATACACTTGTGATATTCCTAAATTAGAGCAAAACACGATTGGGACCTTTGCTGATGATACGGCCATAATGGCTGTAGGAAACAGCCACGTAGAAGCAGTAGAAAAGGTTCAAATGGCTGTTAATCTAGTTTATGACTGGACCAAAAAATGGAGGATTAAACTAAATGAATCTAAATCTGTTCACATAGATTTTACCAACAAAAAACACCAGTATTCTCCAGTTTATATTAATAATAAACAAGTCCCATACGAGAATACAGCCAAAGATCTCGGTATGACCCTTGACGCAAAGTTACGCTGGAAAGCCCACGTCAAGAAGAAAAAATAAGAACTCGACTTCCGATATAAAAGAATGTATTGGCTGCTTGGAAGAAACTCCATGCTGTCTGTGCAAAACAAATTACTGCTATACAAACAAGTCCTGATGCCAGTTTGGACTTATGGTATTCAGCTATGGGGCTGCACCAAACAGAGCAATATATTAATTATACAACGATTCCAGAACAAAGTGCTAAGGGCAATTGTAAATGCGCCGTGGTACATACGAAATGATGACCTCCATCGGGACCTAAAAGTTGAGTTCATCGATAAAGTGATCCAGAAATTTGCAGAAGCTCACGAAAAGAGACTTCATCAGCATGTGAACGTCGAGGCAATCCAGCTTCTCGACCACACAAACATAGTTAGAAGACTAAAAAGAACAAAACCGTTCGAGTTAGTGTTTAGTGTTAGTGAATAGTGTAACGTACGAAAGTGCTACCAAATAAACACAAGAACGAAGTGTATTCGCCTTAATAGAGACAATAAGAAAAGTGCTATTGGACACATTCTTAGTAAAGACAATGTAATAGTTTAGGTTATAATTAAATTACTTATTAGTCTATTTATAAGGCTAGATTGTAATAAGAGTAGGGTCCATCCTATTGATGAACCCTAGAAAAGGCAAAAAAAAAAAAAAAAAATAATTAAAATTAGATAATAGAAAAATGGCGGATTTTGGGTGCCATATTGTGGGGGCCCAAATATTTTTTTTCTTCCAAACCCATCGTGTGGGGTATCAAAATAAAGGGTTTTAAGAGGTGATTTCAAAAATAAAATAAATAACACTTATATGTTTAAATGTATCTAATTCGAAAAAACTAACTAAAAAGTTATAAATAAAAAAACTTAATTAAAAAAATCAAAAAACCCGACTGCTTCAAAAGCGAACTAAAAAGTCGTAAACAAGGAAAAAATCATGCTGTGCAGTCGGAGGATACATATTCGCCGGCTGGCTGACCAAAATCTGGTGTATTCGCTTTTGAAGCAGTCGGGTTTTTTTTAAATTGATTGCATAGATTTAGTGTCCAAAGTGTCAATGAATAGTATGACGGTATCATGATCAGTAATAGATGTCTGTGCCACGTAGCAATGAGCAGTGAGTCTTGTTTTCAATATTATATGATCCAAACATGTACGACTGTGTGTAGGGATTGTGTGAGCTGGCAGCAAGCCGTGAAACGCAATCATATCAAGATAAGGGGAGGATCTTAGGTCTTGGGTACCGCACGCAATATCAATGTTGATATCACCAACCAATACAACGTTCTTAAACGATGAATATTTATAAAGGCATTCATTGAGTGAGGTTAAAAAATAATCAACATTTCTGCTACTCGGTGGGCGATAAATGGTAATTAAAATGGTGTCTGTATTTACTTGTAGTACAAGAATGTACGCGTCAGAGAATTCTGGCTCATCAATCGTAGACAAATCAGTGTTTCTACAATAAATCACCACGCCTTCATTTTGTGTACGGTTTCTGGTAGTGGAAAAAGATGTGTATCTGTCAATTGTGGGAACGCTAGGATAACGGGTCAGCCAACACTCAGTCATCACAATAATATCCCACTCGACATTAGATCTAGATAAGAACGTTTGGAAACCTGGCAGGTTACGATGAATGCTGCGTATATTTTGTGTAATAATTTTAAGTGAAGTTTTTGGATTTTGTAACAGGTTCTTGCAGTCCTCTACTTCACATGTCGCTGATTTTGCAACAGCAAAAGAGTCTAGGTCACTATTAAAACATTTGGTAAAATCAGGCATTTCTCGTTGTAGGGTATTTAATGCGCACATCATTATTTGCAGGTAGACAAATATTAATTTGTTGAAACAAGTCTTGTTTACTAACAGCATAGGAACCAGTTAATTCTAATATGGAATGATATTTCACTATAAAAGGATCGTAGTAAATGGTGTTCTGCACTTTCTGCCCACCCCCATGGGAAGAAAGCGTGAATTTATGTATGTTTATGGGTTCGTTAGAATACATGTGTTGTGTTATGTTTGTGTAAATTGGTGATTGTAGTAAGTAAACAATAAGTGTGTATAACATGATTACAATAAAATGACAACAAACATAAAGCCATTTGGCGAAACAAGTGAAGGTAGGTAAAAATATAGTTATAAGTTCGTGCGTAAGGTAAAAATAAAATAAAAGCATGCAATAATTATAAGTACCAGTAACAACATAATTTAATTGGCACGTTAGTCAAATTTGGGTATTATATTGTTCGAGCTGTGTCATTGATGAATTCATTTATGTGAGGACAATGCACCCAGAATATCACTACACACTGTACTACGTACAGGTATAAATTATTAAAAGCATTAACAGGTAAATTCATTTATTTGATAAATAGCTACATTGTTCTCACATACTTACAAATATTGCATACATAGTTAAAATACCTAATTCAACAACAACGGAACAGTGTGTGAGTCAATTAAAAATAAAATGAATACAATTAAAAGCATGTACTAGAATAAAAATTAACAAATTTGATTTTGTCTGCACTAAAGTTTGCCCTATGGAGCAGGACCAGCATGTTTCCAAGCATTCTTATTTTGAATATAATTATCTAATTTGTAATATGCTTGTTTACAAAGTGTGCTTTTAACTAAAGTTTTAAATTTACATTCTTTTAGTTTTAATATATCACAAGGTATTTTGTTATAGAATTTAACACAGTACCCCATGATTGTACTTTAGCTAGTCTATAAGATGGTTGATCTAACTTATCTTTATTTCTGGTATTACAATTCTGTCTATGACTATGACTATGACTTTACTAAAGATGTGTATATTTTTCCTTACATACATAATATTTTCATATATATATATATTTCATATTTTAAATATTTCCCTAAGAGATTCCCGGTGACTTAACTTGTTCTAGGCCCTGACAGCTCTCTTTTGCAATATAAATATGGATTCAATGTCAGCCGCTCGACCCACAGTAAAATACCGTATGACGTAATGCTGTGATAGCAACTAAAATAGACAAAACGCGTGGTTTCTACATCCGTTAACTGTCTTATCTTTCTAACAGCATAAGCGGCTGAGCTTAGCCGATCCGCAAGAGATGTTAAGTGAGGACCCCATTGCAATTTGTCGTCTAGAGTGATTCCCAGGAAAACTGTTTGATTTATAAAATCTAGCTTTTCGCCATTCAATATGATGTTGTAGTGTGGGTGTCATAGAAGTATGTCTATGAATGTATGTGTAAGTAGCCTAAGTCTATATATTGAATGGTTTGCTAATAAAGACCAGTATTATACATCAATTCGTGTACCCAATTACACCTATCCCTACATGGCGACCCTGCCATCGGGCAAACCGCGCATAATGGTCGTGTCGCGTTACGACTGGAAACGTTATTAATTGTGTTGAAATTATTCGACAATGCAAAATGTGTCAATCATACCAGACCAAAGAAGAGGTTTTTCTAGTTCAAAACGCAGCCAGTGCTGAAAATAGTGCGAATTTGCAAGAAATTGGGTGGTACACATTTGAACATCCAGACTATTATGACCACAATAATTATCTGCTTCATGGGTGCAGTACTTCTATACCTGGGATTTAAGGCATACAAAAAATGCCATACTCGTTGGATGCGTCAGGAGATCAACCACCAGGCGTTCAGAGGCATGCGAGTGTCCGGACGAGGTCGCGTCCAGACCACTCCGAAAGTAGCAGAAAGTAAATGTCAGTGTAAATCAGTGAACTAATGAGTACGATCAAAGTGCGAAATACAAACCAGGGTTACAAGCGTTGGGGTGACCATAATGAAACAAACCAGGACGCAGGTGCAGGGCGTGGCCGTGCACCACGAGGATCATGGCGGAATTCAAGAAGATCGATTCGAGGTAGGTTTTCTTTTCATAATAACCGAAACAAGTGGTCACGTAATTCGGAAACAATGCATATTATGACCGAGGATGCACCTAAAAATGAAGAATCCGAAAATTTGTTTTTTCGTGCCTAAACATTATATTTTGTCATGTGATAATAACATGGTTGTCGAGCTTTCTGTAAATGGTAGCCCATTCCGATGGTTACTTGACTCGGGCGCGTGAATTTCAGCCAACAAATATAAACATCTTGTCGAACAAAATATATTTCCGTGCCATTAAAAGAGTATTGAGACTAATGGACTTGGGGTCAAAGTACAATCTCTAGGTTGCGTTTATTTAGACTTAGTAACAGATAATGCAACTTTTAGGCATAAGTTTATTGTTTTTAATTCTTTGCCATGTAAGGCACATGGAATCATCGGTGACGACTTCTTACGAAAACATAAAGCGTTTTTAGACTACAAGAATAATAGTTTATCTTTGCACACTTTAAATGGTAATCTAATCACGTTGTCTATTAAGACATCTGATAGTAAACATGAAATGTTTATTATTCCTCCCAGATCGGAGTCGATCCACTTGATACAAACTAATAAAGAAGAAGAATGTATAGTTTATAATGTCGCATTCGGTACTTCTAACATTCGGCATTGTGAATCTTATACCTTTGTTTTTTTTTTTCACTTAGTACCAAATTGTTTGCCGTGAACGAACTAATTTTGGACCTGATGAATGGAGTTATTCACATCATCAAGATTTCGTGACCGCCGATCTATTTTAAATATCAAAGATGTGTCATCAGCAAACAACACCATCTTCGGTAGATTTTGAAGTAATTGGGGTAAATCGTTAATATAAACTAAAAAGAGGAAAGGACCCAAAATCGAGCCTTGAGGAACACCCATTGTCATTTCAGACCCTAGTGAGTTTACGCCGTTTACCTTAACTTTAACTTGTCTGGCTTTTAAATATGATCTAAGTAACTCAAGGGCTGTATGTCTAATTCCATAGTGCTTGAGCTTCAACAATAGTGTCTCATGGTTAACGCAATAGAACGCCTTCGAGAGGTCGCAAAAGATTCCAATGGCATCCTGTGCTTCCTCCCAGGCGTTAAATATGTTCTTTATTAGGGTGACACCCGCGTCAGTTGTGCAACGCCCTTTGGTAAAACCGCACTGTTGATCATAAAAGATGAAATGTTTGTTAAAATGACGCAATAATTGGTTGAGCATTAACTTTGAGAAGACCTTACTGAGAACTGAGAACCGGCAATTGACACTGGCCTATAATTATTGGCTTCTTTGCTATCTTCGGATTTAAACAATGGAACTACTTTACTGTGTTTCATGAGGTCCGGAAAAACTCTTTGCTCGACACTAGTGTTAAACATGAAAGCTAAATAGGGTGCAATAGTTTCAATGAAATGTTTCAATGGCCCCGTGTGGTGTCTGGGCGGTAGAATTACACCACCCCATCTCATCCCATGGGTGTCGGTAAAAGGCGACTAAGGGAAAAATGCCAGAGGACACTCCTGTTTCCTTCTGTGCGGTGCGAACATCTCACCCCCAAGCTAAGGTCGCCGTGCCGAGAGCTGCATGGCTAGGGGAGAGCCTAAGTCGCAAGCGTGCCTGCTGTCTGGGACCGGGCGCCCCCAGGCACTATCCAGCCTTACCTCTACAAGCGGGGCTCTGTAGAGCGTGGACATAGTTTCCCTTGCTATTCGTGGGAACAAAGTGAGGCTAAATAATTTACTCGGAGACGGCGGTGATGCTCGCCACACACCACGTCAATTGTTCTCATGGGGCCAAAAGCGAGCTGCGGTGTGTCGCTTAACTACGCTGAATGTGCAGGGAGGGATGATAGATAAGATGGATGAAGTATGTGAAATAGTGAAGGACAAAAGGATAGATGTGTTATGTGTGAATGAGACAAAAAGAATGGGAGTGGATATGTCTAAACACGGGTCCCTGACCACTATCTGGTCCGGTGTTCAAGAGACACAGAGGGCCTGTCAAGGTGTGGGGATTATCCTCTCAGAGCGGATGATGAGCTGTGTAAAAGATTACGCTTGTGTGAGCCCTAGGATTCATTGGGTGAGAATTAAAGTGGGCCTACACCCTATTTTTATTTTGTGCGTGTATGCACCCGATATGGTATGCTCACTTTCTGAGAGAGAAGAATTCTAGGGAAGTCTAGGAGATAAACTGAATGAATGTAGGTCTAACGAGAAGATTGTTATGCTCGGCGACTTTAATAGTTGGGTTGGTGTGAAGAGGGATGGGTTCGAAAGAGTATTAGGTGCATTCGGGGACAATAGAGTGAATGAGAATGGGAGGAATTTACTAGAAGTATGTTTAGAGAAGGGCCTGTGTGTAATGAACACTATGTTTGATCATAGAAAGATCCATAGGTATACGTGGGAAAGGCAAGACAGTAGAAGTATGATTAATTTTGTTATTTTAGATGAAAGATTGAAGAGCAAATTTTCAGATACAAGAGCCTATCGGGATGCTAATGTGGGGACTGACCACTATCTGGTTATGTGTCGGGTGGCTGGTCTGTTCAAGCATTGGCGTCATCGAGTTCAAGTTCCTGTGACCGCGTTAGGAAGAATAAAAGTAGAAAGATTACAAGAACTAAAAGTAAAGGAGGAATATAAGAGGCAAGTAAAACAGAAGACGGATAAGATATTTGATGGTATGAATGATTTCAGTTTAGAAGATGTGTGTGAAATAGTGAAAAGTAGTATGGTGAACGTAGGCGCAAAGTTATGTGGTATAGCGAAGAGGAAACGTGGTATAATAGTAGAACGAATGATACTTGGGTAGATGATGAAGTAAAAGAGGTGGTGAAGAAGAAGAAAGAGGCTTGGCTTAATGTGATAGCCTGTAAATTATTTTGAAAGTTTATTTAGTTGTCAGGATAGTGTGCAAGGAGTGGGTAACTGGGCAGAGGCAAGTTGTCAAGACCCAAACTCGGACGAAGAGCAAAAGCATGAGAATGAAATAAGAATGGATGAGATTATAAAAGCACTGAGTGGGATGAAGATTGGTAAAGCTGCAGGGTATGACCGAGTATCTGTTGAAATGCTGAAGGGCAGTGACGGGGTGGTAGCAAGCCTGTTGTGCCGGATCTTTAATATGTGTTGGAGACTGGCCGCGTGCCGGATGACTGGTGCAAGGCTGTAATCGTACCACTATATAAGGGAAAAGGCTCACAGCAGGAGTGTAAAAACTACCGTGGCATTAGTCTTTTGAGTGTTGTCGGCAAATTATATGCGAAATTTTTAATAAATAGAGTGGTAAAAGTGACGGATGAACAATTATGGGCCGTGCAAGCAGGATTTAGAGAGGGAATGGGCTGTATGGATCAGATCTTCTCCTTGAGGAGCATAGCTGAAAACATCTGGCTAAGCAAAAAAAAGTCTACTGTGCTTTCGTGGACTTGGAGAAGGCCTATAATAGTGTGTGGAGGAATGAACTGTGGTCGACGCTATCCGGGTACGGTGTGGACTGGCACTTGGTACGGGCACTGAAATCTCTATATAGGGATTCCAGTGCTTGTGTTAGGATTAATGGGGCGTATACGAACTGGTTTTCCATTTCAAGGGGTGTTAGACAGGGCTGTGTAGCGTCACCGTGGTTGTTCAACTTGTACATGGATAGTTGTCTGATAGGTTTGAAAGAGCATGAGTGCGGATTGAGGATGAATGAGTTGCCTGTCAAATGCCTTCTCTATGCAGATGATCAAGTTCTACTTGCATCGTCAGCAGAACAGTTGCAAGACATGGTGACTGTGATGAATGAAGCTTTTAAGTTAAAAGGGATGAGTATAAATGTGAACAAGACTAAGGTAATGGTGTTTGAAAGAGAAGAAGATGTATTGAAGTGTGAAGTGAAAATAAATGATAAGATCGGGAGCAAGTGAAAGAGTTTGTATATCTGGGAAGTATATTCACAAGGGATGGAAAGATTGAAGAGGATGTGGAAAGGAGAGTGAATGCAGGGAATACAGTGAATGGTGCTATACATGCAGTTGTGACCAGCAAGTCGATGTCTACGGAAGCTCGACTCGCCGTTCACAACAGCGTGCTGGTGCCTACACTTATGTATGGAAGTGAAGGCTGGGTATGGCAGAAAAGACATGAACGTAGGATTAATGCAGTAGAAATGCGCTCCTTGCGGAGTATGTGTGGTGTAACTTTAACTGATAGATTGAGGAATGAGATAATAAGACAACGTTGTGGTTTAAAAGAAGATGTAGTGATTAAAATTGAAAAGAGTATGTTAAGATGGTTCGGCAATGTTGAGAGGATGAATGAAAGTCGACTAACGAAAGGTATTTACAAGACAGACGTGAATGGAAACGCCGGGAGGGGACGCCCTAGAAAGACATACATAGACCTTATAGGTGATGTTCTTCAGAAAGGTCAAGTGCGCAGTACCCATAACCGGCGTGTGTGTATGACTAGATGTATGAATGTGTGTGAAGCAAAAGAAGTATATGAGGATCGTAACAGGTGGCGTTCTGTAGTTTCTGCCTACACACACACACACACAGACACACACACTTTTACAGATAGTCCCCAAAGATCTTCTGTTCATTTAATTTTAAGATCTTTAAAAGCTTTTAAAATAGCCTGGAAGTTTGTATGTTTAAACTTGCACTCTGTAGGGCACGTATTTACGTTCTTTCTAAGTAAGGTAGCAGACAGTGCGGGTGAGGAGTTTAAGGCTGCTGTAGTTTTAAGTGAAATATTAACAAAAAAGTGTTCAGATTCCTGAGCTACCTCTATATCTGAGTGTGTGGGGCCATGTGCAGTGGCTAAATTAAATTCAGTATTACCACAAAGTACGGAAGCGGCGGCGCGCCTCAGACAGAGGGGCCACTCTCACTTTGACATTTCGGTTTTACAGGGAATATTGGGCAATATTTGACCGAGCTCAGTCGCGGCTGTCATGATTGCTTTGTGCAGGCGTTTTCACGTCATTCATACGAGGTTACCTTTATTATTTGTTACAGACCGAATTTACTTTTTTGTTTTGAATTCTTTCTTTCAATTATTTTTAAGTTATAAAGGTAATTAATCTTTCAAGATGACAAATTAGAAATTCATTATCTAGGATTATAATAAATTATTTTAAGCCCATAGATGAAATTGGGAACTTGTCATAATAATAAGGTTCAAGTCATACAGCTTACAAATATGTTTCCTCCGACTGCACAGCATAATTTTCTTCTTGTTTAAGATCATCTTTTGTTTTTTTAGGTTGTCGAGCTTGGAGCTTTTTACAATTAAATTTTTTAAGTGGGATCATTATTACACTATTACTACGTCTTTTTACTCTCCAATATTCATCGTATGTGGCGTAATATTAAATATTTCGTGATATTAAATGGATATTTGATGCCCTGTCTACCCTCTAAGGCATGTAAGCATGATATGATGTATGTTTAGACGAATCTATGTATTTATGTTTGTAACTTGGGCAACCCACTCTTTTTTTAAAATTCGGAATCAATATAGTAGCAACCCTAGTGAATCTGTCAAGTTTAGCTGTCAATTTTCTAAACTGCGTGAGTGGCCCTTCTGTATACTATCTATTTTGTGGTATTACGCTGTTTTTTCTTACCTGTTTCATTATTTATTATTTTCCAGGTAGCTTTTATTTTATCATCTGCTGATTTTATTTTATTGCTAATATACAGCGCTTTAGCTATTTTGCATGCAATCTTAACGGTTTTTGTTGTTTGTGTCGTTTGTCGTAGGTTTTTGTCAAGATCGTATTTAGCAATTGGTCGACTCCAGGCATTCGTCAAAGCAGGGAAAAGCTATATGAACTTTATGGCCTAAAGCAACATATGAATAATACAAGTATTATACGAATGCCTGGAGTCGCCCAATCGCTAAATACGAACTTGGTGTAAATACTTTTCGCTTTCAGTGGTAAAGTGTCATTGAAATGCGTGTTGAGTACTTTAAAAAACTCCATTTGGGTCATCTATATTAATAAAGTTTTGAACACATAATTTACTAGTCAAGGTTTTACTAAATTTTTCTAAATTTTTACATGTAATTGTTCTAAATTTTATTATATTTTTTGCAAAGTTATGTAGGTGCTAAACGTTATTGTTTGTCCACTGTGATCAGATGCCAATTTATTTACAATTTCTTTATTTAGGTAATCACAATTACAAAAAAAACGTTATCTATGCAAATAGCAGAAGAAGCTGTCACTCTAGTTGGCTCCATAAAAACATTTGCTAGATTAAATTATTTAAAAAGATCCAATAACCTGATACTGTTAGAGTTATTTTCTAATAAGTTAATGATAAAATCGCCGCATATGACGATTGATTTACTACAAGTACAAACTTTTTTTAAACATCTTCCATTATAGAGTCTAACACAGATAGATTCAGGTAACTTGGAGGTCTGTAGACACATACTACAAAATGCTTATCAAGCTCAACACAGGACAATTCAATGGTGTGTTCAACCGACAGTCTAACAATGTATTTTCTTTCTTTAGATTTAATAGAAGTTCTAGTTTAAATATATGTTGCTAGTTGAACTAGTCATTACAAGGTTTGTATGTTTAAATTCGTCGGAATCCAAAACTAACTAACTACATTGGTATCAGTGTAGTCAATATAAGGAACGAAGATTTACCCAATAAGTCCTAACTCCATCGCCATGGCTCTTTTCAACCAGTTGCTTTTCTCTATATATTCAAACTTCCTATGTACCTAAACTTTTATATTATGTAAGACCTATGTCAACATTTTTAAAGAGCACTTTCAAGCACAAAATGCTGAACATATTTCATTTTAATTTAATTCTTAAGATTAACCATGTCCATGTAAGTAATATCTTAATAATATAAGATTCATTGAATACACTTGTTTGACGTTATATCTGATTTCAAATTTTCCTGGGTATTTATTTCATTTAAACGACATATCTACAAACACAACAGTAATGCAACCGCAATGTAAATATAGCCAAAAATCATCAAAAAAACTTGTTTCCTTAACCATATTGCGGTATATAAGTTTTTAAGCTGACATGGTCACAATTATTAGAATTAATATTTGTTTCGGGATATTTACTATGTATATTAATATCGAGCTCTCAACCAAATTCAAAATATACATGGTAAATATCCCGAAAGAATTATTAATTCATATTGCGGTATGTGAACAGGTTATTAAAGACTAAAACAGAATGTAAATTAAACACACAAACACAACACAATGAAACAATTAATAAAAATTATTTAAAAGTAAACTTCAATGTCCAAGCATTTTCAGATTTGACAGTTGTTTTATCAGGCAGCTGTATCGCGACCTCTCCATTAGTTATCTTCCACTGAAAAAAAAAACGTGGTAAGAGAAAGTATCAACAACTGTGCTAAGGTTAATTATCCAAATAAGTGATTACAACAACAAAACATACTTGTATCAAGAGTAAATACTTACAGTCAAGTATTGCTCTTCATTGCCCAACATCACTACTTTATAATTACCGCTGTGAAAATAAGGTGTTATATCTCTAAGTAATAGTACACTCTTTGCAGGCCATTCAAGTATAATAGCATAGATTGCGTTAATCTTATCGTTCTTGCTCGGTGGGTAGGTAGGATGAGCAGCATTGTACGTCGCCTTAGAGCAAGTATACCAAACATTGCCTGTTCTAGTGTCGTTTTGCGAAATCCAGGGAGAGCTATTGTAGATGGCCTCGCCGTTAATAGAAAGCCAAGATCCGAGCGTTAACAAGCGTTCTTGAAATATCGGTATTATTGTTGCCTCTTTAGTTGGGCCCACGTTGATAAGGGCATTACCTGAAAAAGTCAGTTGTAATTATTAAATTTAAAATTTTATTCAACAATTTCACAGCCTCCCCAATTTTCACGACGTCCTTTGCGATGTCGCTATACATATCTTACATGGGTGCGTTGTGGGCTGCTGAAGAAATTTTTTATTGGCACATTGGAGGCAGTGAAGGTGTTGAGTATTAATGCTATTCCTAGTAAAAATAATAGGAATAAAAACTGGAGTTACCTCCACAACTGACTGTAGATACAACTTGGTAAAGCAGTTCATCAACAGACAATATTTCATTCAGGTGGATATTCCTTCTGTATCCCCATGAAATGTTATCAATGGCGAAAGCATTCTCCCATTTATGATCAAGTCGTTTACCTAAAAAGAAAACAAATGATTACTTAGATGTTTTTCGGATACTGTAAGAAATAATCGTGAACTGTATGAAAACATCGTGAAGAAACCGGCATGACCTAGAACCAAAAATTCGAAGACATGTGACATCCACCAATCCGCATTGGGCCCGCGTGGTGGATGACGGCCTATTCCCTCTCACAGAGAGGAGGCCTGTGTCCCAGCAGTGGGAACATTAATAGGCTGATGATGATGAAGAAATAATTAACTATCACATCTTGACCAACTGCAAATATATGCAATATGAGACAATTTCTTCTCTATTTGCATTGCAGCTTATTAATGAATAATGTTATGTATTAAACTAGTAAATAATCATCAATAACACTAACCGGGATTGAATTTATCAGCATGATTATAGAAGTCACCATGATGGCTAGGGATGCCAATACCCCATCTATCATTGACAACAACTTCATCTTTTACTGGGCTGTCATTGTACAACCATGCTAAAAGGTCTGTAGACCTCCAATAGTCATCATAAGCTTCCCAGTCACCATCAGCCCAAATCACAGATGGCTTGTAATCAATAACCAGCTGCTTGATGTCTGGCCACAGCTTAGTATCAGTGAATGTTTGCGTTTTGAATTTGTTGTTTTTATCCTGCTTATAAATGGGGTTGTACCACTCGTACAGGGAATGGTATACTCCAAACTTTAAGCTCTCATTCCTGACTGCTTCAGCAAGTTCACCTACAAGGTCCCGTCTTGGACCTACATCAACTGAGTTCCAACTGAATGAACGCTTGGATGGGAACAGGGTGAATCCCTCATGATGCTTACTAGTTAAGACAATGTATCTGAAATAAATTTTTGTTTAGAATAGTATGGTTTTAGTTTTTAAAGTAGCAGCACCTGAAATATTGTTAACTTATTTACTTTGCTCCAGCTTTTGCAAATAGTTTCGCCCAAGCAGCAGGATCAAAAAACTCAGCTGTGAACATGGGAGCAAACTCCTGGTATGTGAAGCCTGGTGGGTAATTCTTTTTCATGAAGTCTATGTATCCCTGGTTATTTCCTGGAAAATAAATTAAATTGTTCGTAATTTAAAAGGTAAAACTGACATACGGTAGAATTGCAAATATTTGATTTTTAATAAATAAAAAGTACCTTTCCAGTATGCCCAGAACCACTCTGATCCGAAACTAGGCACGGCATAAACACCCCAGTGCAGCATTATACCTATTTTAGCTCTATCATACCATTCGGGCATCAGCCGGGTATCCAGGTCACTCCAGGTGGGTTGAAATCTCTTTTCCACCCTGATATCCTGTTCAATATCATTATGGACTTCGATAATTTTAATATCTCCTATCTTAGCATTCACGAAGCAGACCAATACTAAGATTAATAATAATCTCATCTTTCTGTAAACAAAGCAATTCATTTTATTTTAGATAAGTGTACGTTGTCTTATTATTTCGTAGTACCTGGCGACCGAGCTCTGCTCGGATGAAAATATTGAAAAAGACATTTACTAAAAATGAATGATCTATTTATCGCTCCAGAAACCCCCTGCATACAAAATTTCATGAAAATCGTTGGAGCCGTTTCCGAGGTTCAGATTATATACACGTATAGATGCATATATACCTAGGTACATGAATTGCTCGTTTATAATAAATCTAAAGGTATTAGATTAGATTAGGCAAAGAGGAATATAATAAATAAGGAAGGTAATATGCATCGTAAACAATTGAAAAAACATGGCAATCAACAATGCAGATGCACATCCGGCAGTCGGCACTGTCTGACACTTGATATGAGTCATGACATTGACACCCCAGTCTGACGAAAGCAGAGGCAATGGTTCAAGTTAAGTTCAGACCGTACTAGGCGTAAAGGTTAGACCGCACTAGGCGTAAAGGTCAGACCGCACTGGGCGTAAAGGTTAGACCGCACTAAACGTAACTAAGCGTCAGTGGAGCGACGCGACGCGACCAAATATGCTAAACCGCACTGGCGCGACACTACGCAGCAAATTTTGCTCGTCCCTCGAGCAAAATTTGCTGCGTCGATCGGCAACTTCTGAGCAAGATGGAAGAACGCTATTTGTGGGTATAGTTATCGGCACGTTACTTGTCAAGGTTTTGGCGTAGGTGGTGACCAACCACCATATAGAGCGAACGGGACGTGGAGGCGACACGATTGGTCAGTCAATCCTTGTGACAACTGACAAACCAATCGTGCGCTCGGAACGGTGCTAAACGTTCCCAGCGTCCCGCTTGGTAACCAAAGAGACCTAAAAAACGACGCATCAAACGACTCTTGCCAAGTTATAGTCCTCGCCAAACTTCTGGGCCGCCCTGAAGTTGGTTTACCGACTGCGCGAGGCACGAAACGGTGCTGTTTTTGTATGACATTTACGACTGCGCAGGCATTGTAGCCAACTACAGGGCGGCCAAGAAGTTTGGCGAGAACTATACGTGCCGGTGATTATACTTAGTTGTACCTATGTTATGAATGAGTTGATATCAAACAAATACCTGTAGGTACACAGTAACTTTCTTTTCCGAAGTCAGTGTCTTTGGTACCTATTGTTTTCCGTTTTTCGACACCGACTTCGGAAAAGAAAGTTATTTTTCGCATTATAGAGTTTTGTATTGGAAGTCGGTTTATTTTTTTGTTAAAATGTTTTTTACTTATCTCTTTTTAGTTTTGGTAGGTTCCTCCAATAACCATGGAAATCAAGTATAGCCAAAGAACATCTCATGACAATGCCAATAAGCCCAAACACAACTAGCACACATTGTTTTATTTTGGAGTTCCATTGCTTACCTTCCGGCTTCATCATCAGATTAGTTATGGTACCATTTTCATCAGTAGGTACCTACCATTTATTTATAAGTATTAGCTTCATCATTGTATTAGTGATATCCTACTTAGTATAAAGGAGTTCCAATGGCCATCTGTGGTCTTCTTCATCGGTTCCTCTTCACCAAATGATACTACTTTCTGAGTGCAAATGATTGCATTGTTGCGTGTAGGATTTCTATTTAACTCTAAGATCTTGCCTATAATAGTTTGTGGCTAATGTTATCTGATAAGTAGGTTATTAATTTAAATTTTTCCAACTAATTAAATATAAACAGGTACCGTACCTACTTACCTATTATTTAAAAACTAAAATTGCCACTGCTGCAGTAATAAATAGGTACCTAGCGTTCGACACAACGAAATACCAAAGGACTGTAACAATAAGTAAGTAAGTAATATATACAGTAAATATACCTATGTAAGTACCAACTTACTTTTATGTGTTCCTATACAAAAAAAATAAAGTATAACTTACCTACACGAAATCAGTTAGCGAGGCCGGATGGTATGATAATGGTTAACTGATGTACCAATTATATTTATCGTGACACAAGCGCACCTGGGCTCAGTTAAATGAACACTGGTGGTCGGACTCACTGAGTCTCACTGTGACGACTGACTGCAGTGAAGTGCAGTGACGGTCGGTGACGTCGGGGACATAATATATAAGTACAGCGATTAGCCGATTACCGCAAATAAAGTATAGTTCTCGCCAAAGTTCTGGGCCGCCCTGAAGTTGGCTACTATCTAGACACGCGGCAGGGTGAAGCCAAGTTCAAGCAAGGAGAAACTGGCGATGCAGCAGCTGTGTGTGTTACACAAACCATTTGGTGCCACTTTTGTCATCTTTATATTAGGTCATTATAATGATAAATGATTTTATTTCTGTAAGTTGGTTTGTACAAACACTTTTACATGTCGATCATATTTTTTAAAACTAGATGAGGTCGGCGTTTCCTATCTGACTACTCTGAGAAGAAAGGCCGAAACAAACTCAGAGGTCACAGTCTCTTTTAAAGTCCTGACAAAATCTTGGTTATATCATGTGAAGACCATGTAGACTGATGTCTGAAATGGTCTATTGAGGAAAGAACCAGCCAGATTGAGCGGACCTGTCCAGTCAGTGCACGCATTTGTCAATAACCGAGCAGCTTATTTATTTAAGGAGCTCAACGATTCGACGAACAATACCAAAGAAAGGACGTTCGGGTAGGCCGCATAAACTACTCAAACTGCCAGACCATGAGCAAAAACTAACTAAGATAAAATAAAAAAACAAAAAAAAAACCACATAGGGTTCACATTCACAATAATAAAAATAATATAATACTTTAAAAAGTAAATATTCTTGTCATTGCAAGAAAACAAAAAAAATATCAAAATTAAAAACAAAATTCACGGTGCAAAATATAAAAAATCAAAATTAATTGGAGCAGCTCAATCCATTACATATGAAATTGGCGTTTTGTAAAGGAGGAACGTAAAGTCGTTTAGTTTTTATTACCCGACTGGTTACCCGACTGGGTTATGTGTTTCGCGTGTATCTTGTATGTATGTTTGTATGTATGTAATATTCTTTATTACCTCATATCTTTTAAACCACTTGAACGAATTATATGATTAAGACACCGATAGATAAGTGTTGACCGCCCAAGTGTTCTTAGATAGGGTAAGTTCTAAAAAAACAAACATGGCGGATTTTGGCCGCCATATTGTGCGGGTCCCAATTTTTTCTTCTTCCAAACCCATCGAGTGGGCTATCAAAATGAAGGGTTTTAAGAAGTGATTACAAAAATATATACCACTTATATGTTTAAAAGTAATTCCAAAAAGAAAAACAAAACCCGACTGATTAAGAATCGAACTAAAAAGCTGTTAACAAGAAAAAATCATGCTGTGCAGTCGGAGGATCAGGTGGTCAGCCAGTTCGCGAATATGTTTCCTCCGACTGCACAGCATGATTTTTTCTTGTTAACAGCTTTTTAGTTCGATTCTTAATCAGTCGGGTTTTTGATTTTTAAATTAACTTTTTTATTTAATATAATATATTTTTTTAATCAAAGTATGTACCATTGCTATCTATGCACTTTTGCCATCTCATAGGTAGTTCATTGATCCCTTTACTAAAAAACCATTCGGACGGGAATCAATAAAATCTTTGAAGGCGCTTTGGACTGCCCCATCGGAGTTGATTTTTTTCCCTTGCAAGAAGTTATCCAAATTTCGAAAAAAATGGTAATCTGTTGAAGTCGGTGTCCATATCGCAAAAAAATGGTACCTACGAAAGACACCGACTTCCAAAAATTAAGTTATTTTACACTTTGTAGTTTTTCATATGGTAGTATTTTTATCCAAATAGTTTATTTTATTTTTTCTTTTTAGTTTTACCAACCAAATAGGCAAGTTGTTTAGTAAGGTCATAACACCAGAATAGATTACCCGAACAACATGAAACTTGAACATAATCGGTGAAATGAGAGATCTGCGTACCCCTTTAGAGCGTACTGGAGTGATGTTATGTTATGAAATGGTATAAACAATAAACAGACATGCGATTGCAGCAATCCCGAGAGTTTTGCCGTTATTTATTGAAGTGATCTGTTGTATATCTCCGAAGTTCTTCATCAGACCTTCACCAAATTAAAATGGGACCAATTTCAAATTGTACTCTTTCAAACAAAAAAATAATTTTCAAAATCGGTCAACAATTGACTAAGAAATCGATGAAAAAAAACAAACATAAAGTCGATCATAGAACCTCCTCCTTTTTGGTAAGTCGGTTAAAAATAACGAGGATGATTCGTCGCTAACTGCTGGCTTAGAAAATGTCATAACGATAAAATAGGTGCACGTTTAACGTTACGAACAAACATATAGGTCAGTAAGGGACTGTTAAACGGATCCATTGGACAAATAGAGAAGGTACATTGGGATGTCGAAAACAGCAATAGCTCACGTAACATTACAATACAATTTAAGCAAAATTTAATTTACGAACTAGAGCGAGTCAATACCATGTTTCAGATTTAAGCAATGTAAATGTTCACAGGGAACAATTCCCTATTTGCTTAGCATATGCTATTACTATCCACAAATCACAAGGCCTTAGCCTTGACGGCGCTCTTCTCGACATAGACTCCTCTATATTTAGTAAAGGGCAGGCTTACATTGGACTCTCCAGAGTTAAATCCTTAATTGGAGAACATCTAATCAATTTATGTAATATAATTAACATCTAATTAATTAATTAATTTAATTTTAACATCTAATCATAACCGGCGTGTGTGTATGACTAGATGTAAGAATGTGTGTGAAGCAAAAGAAGTATGTAAAGATCGTAGCAGGTGGCGTTCTGTAGTTTCTGCCTACCCCCATGGGAAAAAGGCGTGAGTTTATGTATGTATGTATGTATCTAATCAATTTAGATCCTAGCCAAATCAAGGCACAAGAGAGCAGGTTTTGGACGGCAGCGTTCTAGTTATAAGCCGAATTTTGTGATGCAGGTCTCTAGACTCATATCTAATCAACCTGCTGCATGAGCTTCTATCTCCTCACATATATGGCGCAGGTAGGCATTATGGTCCTGTCTGCATTTCCTCTGGATCTGTGCAGACTTTCGGTTCCGGGCTTTAACGCTTGCACCGGCTGCTTTCAGTTTTCGACGTTCCTCAACAAGCGCAAAGGTGCCGTCCGACATCCAGTGCTGTTGCTTGGGTGTCGCAGTTCGTGTTTTGGATCCTGAGACCGCCAGCTCTATAAGAGATTTTGCCGTGTTCCAAAGTTTTTCCGGTGGTTTGCTATCAAAATCTGTGTTTTGCCATTTAGCCCAGTTGTGTTCCACTATAGACTTGAATTTTGGAACATCCGTCACGTCTTGCCTTCCTCTCTGATTGCCGAAGGCTCTGGCAGCCGTTAATTTAAGTTTGAACTTTGCGGTCAGAAGTTGGTGATCTGATCCACAGTCAGCGCCAGGTAGTGGTATGGGCATTCGTCATAGATGACCTCCACCGCGATCGAAGCAGAACATAGTCAAACTGGTTGCGGTATTTTCCATCCGGTGATGTCCAAGTGTACCTATAGCCTTCGAGGGTGAGTAATGACTAGTTAGGTCATTTTCGGACGCAAACCTTCCAACGCATCTGCCAAGCTGCTCAGCATTTGCTCCAATATCGGCATTAAAATAACCCAGGATGACAAGCAGCTCTCTGTTGGGCATTTTGGCTATGGTGGCTCCTAGTTCAGAGTAGAACCTCTCTATGATCTCGTCACTTGCAAACCTTGCAGTGCTCGTAGGGGCGTATACCTTTATAAGGTTCAGATTCACCGGCGACGCTTTCAGCTTAATGCTGATTATCCGGTCGCTTACTGGCTTGTAACCCATCACGCTATTCCTCCGCTGGATGGGAATCAAAAAGGCTACACAGTTCTGGCTGTTTTTTTCGTGGCCCGAGAAATAAACGACATGGTTGTTAGTCAGGAAGTGTCCGTTGTTTTTCCAATGTTTCTCACTGAGTCCTCAGATGTTTATACCACATCTCCTAACTTCTCTTTCCAGAATGGTGAGTTTCCCAGGACTAAGTAGGCCGCGTACATTCCTTGTCCCTATCACCTGGGTTTGTCGCAACTTGATAGACATTTCAGTAATTGGATTTCCATGGAGAGCCTGGTCCTCTACTACTCCATGGCCGGTAACCATCTTCACATCGTGCGCTCCGGACGCAGCACGGGGCCGGTTGCTAAGCGGTTTGCATGGTGACTGTCTTGGGAAGATAATGCAGTGGTTTCCCCTTGCCTTCTGCATCAGTCGTTTTTAGGGATATTTTGGCCCAAGGCCTTTAAACCTATACCGCCACAGCTCGGTGGCCATTGCCTCGATAGTTATAGATAACATGTCAGCCCTTCAGCTCTCGTCCCTGGTTGCTTGTGTACAAACTCCCAGAGCGTGCAGGTGAGGTTGATTGGGGCTGACTAGATGTTATTGTCATTCTCCCGTACATCTAGAGAGCTTATAGTTGTGCAAATATGTGCGCCGAAAATATAATTGGTACGTCATCAGGTTTTCGTGATATTGCACTTCCTGCTGGAGTAACGTTTTGCAGAATCGTGTAGGTATCTCTAACAGGTAGGTGTCTGTTAGGGTAACGTACAGCCTACGGGCCTACGTCTACTTCGGACCGAAATTACTCGGATTCGTTCGAATCGGATGCAGTGCGTTACCGCTCTTATGCGGCAAACTACATAAACTATGTTATCGAATACTTTAAATTTACCTAACTATGTTAGGATGTTTGTGTTTTTTTTTAAAAAGGCCATTTAATTAATGCGGACGAAGCCGCAGGGAGAAGTTAGTTTACAAATAAAACTATGTGTAGCTATTCTTGAAGAACACAACACAAAATAAACTAATTAAATGCAATTTGGGCAATAAAACAATTTATGTAAAAAGTTCTACTTCATTTTAATTAAAGTATTCTATACTCATATTATTTACAAATATTTCGTTGAGATCGGAGTTTCAATACTGATAATTAAACAATAACAATAGTAGACTAATAAGCTTACACCTACTAACATGTTACACAAATGTGGCTGCATATTATTTAACATTGCATAATTATCATTACCGTGACATTGCCTTACCTTTCACGGAATACAGAAGTGTTAAAAGTAAAACTATAGAAACAGGTGTTTACACACTAACTACAAATATTGTAGAATGTAGACAATGTCAAAGTAAAAACATTATTTGCATAAAAAAACAATTACAAATACAAGTTTTCTTTTATCAAGAGTTGATAGCAAGTTTTAGCAAATTAAAAAGTAAAATTAACATGACTAGAAAAAGTCTAAAATTTCATTTAGTTTCACATTTTTATGTGTTTTGGTTGATCACATTTAATAATGGCCATTGGCCATTATTAAAATTACAAGTTATCATAGAGTTTTTTTTTATAATTATTATATCATTACTTGAAAAACAATAATGGCACAAAAAAAACTACTACCGCGTATAAAAGCGCAGTGGTTATTGGGCGTCAAAAAATTCATCCACATCACTGTCAACAGCGTCAACGTGGCAAGTGCCCAGAACTGTTCTAATCACATTTTCTTTGAAAAATTTAGATTTCAGGCAAAGATTTTCATAAACTAGCTTACTTCTTAAATTATATTATACATTAATATAAACATAATTTGCCCGTTATCATCAAAATATTTTATTTATTTTTTTAGCTTACGTCTAGAAAGAAAGTCTATTTCAAAACAGCAATCCCAAATATTTTTGGCTAGTCTGAAGTTGGCTACAATAAAACTTGAACTTCGAAGGGCACGCATTTAAGTTATTTCTAAGTAAGGCAGCAGAGAGTGCAGGTGAGGAGTTTAAGGCTGCTGTAGTTTTTTAAGAGGAATATTAACATAATAGTTTTAAATTCCTGAGTTACCTCTATATCTGCGTATAGGGGGCCATGTGCAGTTCCTAAATCAAATTCAGTATTACGCTGTTCTTTCCTACATGTTTCATTATTTATTATTTTCCCGCTATTTTTTATTTTATCATCTGCTGATTTTATTTTATTGCTAATATACAGCACTTTAGCTATTTTGCATGCAATCTTATAGGTTTTTGAATATGTCGCAACATATTTATCAAGTTTGTATTTAGCAATTGGGCGACTCCAGGCATTCGTAAAAACAGGTAAAAACTGTATGACTTTATGGCCTAAAGCAACATATGAATAATACAAGAATTATACGAATGCCTGGAGTCGCCCAATCGCTAAATACGAACTTGGTGTAAATACTTTTCGCTTTCAATGGAAAATGTCATTAAATTGAGTTGAGAACTTTAAAAAACTCAGCATAGAACTCATTTGGGTCATCTATACAAAGACCTTATACTTCTTACTACTAGACTGTGCACTATGGCGCGAAAAACGGTCCGCTTGAGAGAGCTCTCGTTGGTAGTGTGTCTCTTTCTAATGAGGTGACCATGACCAAACATAACACGGGAAAAATTGATTGTAAAAACGATGGCGATGGTGTAAGTATCCCGATATATTTATGCTACCTAACTACGCTACCTAAACCTACCAAATTTATTGTAAATAAAAAAAAATGTGTGTATATTTTTTTAAATCTACATCACTTACCGTATGGTTGGACGATCTGGGGCGCAGAGAAAAAAGCGCCAAAAGCTGAGACAGCAGGCGGAAGGAGAAGGGACTATAAAAGGCTTAGGTGGGACAGGAGGTATAGTACTCTATGACTGTCCAACTAATGACGCGAGGACTTGCATCTATATCAGGGGCGGTATAGAGGCAATGGCCTTACGTACTTTCTGTTACAGGGATCTCACAACAGCTTTGATCCAAGTGGGGACGGGAACAGAGAAAAGGAGAATTATTCTTGCCTCTGCCTATCTCCCATATGAACAAAAGGAACCAGTAACACCACTAATCAGAAGACTGGTTGAATACGGCAACCAAGAAAACCTCGACCTGATACTTGGCTGCGATACGAATGCACACCACGTCGTTTGGGGCAGTTCAGATGTCAACAAACGAGGGGAGGATTTGTTGGACTTTGTGGTAAGCTCTTCTTTACAAATCCTTAACGCAGGCAATAAACCTACTTTCAGGACCTCGGCGAGAACTGAAGTTATTGACCTGACACTGGCTTCAAACAGGGCCAGCGCTCATATTGAAAACTGGCATGTATCGGACGAAATCTCTCTGTCTGACCATAATTATATATGCTTTAGGTTTAGGACGGCGGGAGTAGCCGAAACTAGACGAAGGAGAAACCCAAGGCATACAAATTGGGACTCGTACAGGAGGGACCTAAAAATAAATCTAGGGAGCCCTAAAGGTAAGCTTAATTCCATACTAGATATAGAATTTGAAGCGGACAGAATCAAGGTGGGCACCATCGGTGCATGGGAAGATAATTGCCCAGAGAAAAAGGCCTTTTGTAAAAAGGTACCATGGTGGACTCCTGAACTAGTTAAAATACGTCAGGAAACACGACAGGCCTTTAATGATGCAAAAGCCAAGAAGGATTTCTCTGGCTATCATAGCATGCTGACAAGGTATAACACGGCGGTACGCAAGGCCAAAAGAACTAATTGGCGGCAGCATTGCACCTCCATTGAAGCTCTGCCAAATGGAATGAGGGTGTGCAAAGCAATGTCCATGACTAAGACAAACCCACTATCATCTATAAAGGATGAGAATGGGTATCTCACGGAAACTGGACAGGACACTCTGGGCGTGATGTTTAGGACTCACTTCCCAGAATGTATAGTGCGCGACAGCGATGAAGAGGAACCAGTCACAAGGGACGAGCTCACAAGGCACACGTCCAAAAATAACTGTCACACGGCAAAAAAAGTGGTAGATGAAAATAAACTAAAGCTTGCCATAGCGGGCTTCCAGCCTCTCAAATCCCCTAGTCCGGATGGCATCTACCCAATACTATTGCAAGAAGGGGCATCTGTTTTGATACCCCATTTGAGCAAGCTCTACAGAGCCTGCATAGCCTTTGGGTACGTACCCAAAGCATGGAGGGAGGTCAAAGTCACTTTTATACCGAAGGTGGGTAGACCGACTTATGAGGAAGCTAAAGCTTACAGGATGGGCCTGTAAGCTTTAGCTTGTAGTTAGTTGTAGTCTATCATCCTTTCTCCTAAAAGTTTTGGAGAAACTGGTAGACAGGTACCTAAGAGAGGGACCACTTAAAGTATTCCCTCTACATAAGCTACAGTGTGCCTACAGCCCTGGCAAATCTACGGAAACGGCATTGCACTATGTTGCGAGTCGAGCCGAGGCTGCGCTTGAGGGACAGGAGATATGTGTCGGGGCTTTCCTCGACATAGAGGGACAACATTTGAGTCCATACGCATTGCTGCAAAGGAACATGGCATCAATGATACCACGTGTAACTGGATTGACAATATGCTGAGAAGCAGGATAGTCAGATCGGAACTGATGGGAGACAGACTTAGTGCAAAAACAACAAGAGGTTGTCCGCAAGGCGGAGTGCTGTCACCGTTACTGTGGTGCTTGGTAGTAGATTCGCTACTTACCAAACTCAATACCGGACCATTCTACACAGTAGGCTATGCAGATGACATAGCTATAATGGTTAATGGTAAATTCCCGAACATAGTCTCTGGATTATTACAACAGGCATTGAGGATGACAGAAGAATGGTGTACAAAGAACCACCTCTCTATCAACCCAAGCAAAGCAGTCATTATTCCATTCACGAGGAAAATAGGAAACCTAGGAGAGCCTCCCTCAATGGAATAAAGCTGCCCTGGTCCACCGAAGTTAAATATCTGGGTGTAACGCTTGATAAAGAACTCAGGTGGAAAAGTCATGTGGAAAATATTACGACAAAGGCCCTACGAGTGTTCGGCATGTGTCGCTCCACCTACGGTAAAACTTGGGGGCTAAAGCCCAAAGTGATACGATGGCTGTACCGGACTATGATAATATCTATTATCACATACGGCAGCATAGTGTGGTGGCCAAGAACAAAGCTTGCCTCGTGCAAAGCGCCACTCACCAGGTTACAAAGAACAGTGTGTCTCGGCATTACGGGTGCTTTCAGGACAACACCTACGGCAGCGATTGAGAGATACCTTAATATCCCTCCTCTGCATATGATGGTTGAATTCGAGGCAAGGAAGACATTACATCGTCTTGCTGTTGCTGGACTATGGGATGCCTCTAAGCCAAAGACTAACCATACAAAGTTTGATGGGAATGAAGACCTGGATCGGGTAACAAGCATGATATCAGATAAAATGCAAACTATGTTTGTTTGAAAGGTCTTTCAAGGTCCAAATCCCTACAATAGAGGACTGGACGAAGGGAATTGATCCACCAGAACAAGATAGTCTGGTATGGTACACTGATGGATCCAAAATGAAATCAGGTACAGGAGCGGGAATATACGCAAAAGGTTACAAATGTAGCAGAAGCTTAGGGAAGATGGCAACTGTATTCCAAGCAGAAACATATGCCATAATAACCTGTGCTCAAGAGAATATAGATAGAGGAACCAGAGGCAAATCCATATATATTCTTAGTGACAGTCAGGCTGCAATTAAAGCCATGGTATCCTACAAAGTGGACTCCAGACTTATTCTGGATGCTATCCAGGCCCTAAACAGGCTTGGGAAGCACAACAGGGTAAGACTGATGTGGGTCCCTGGGCACAAAGGAATTCATGGTAACGAAGTGGCAGATGAACTGGCAAGAGAGGGCTCAGCAAATGATTTTGTGGGTCCAGAACCATGTGTAGGCATTTCGACGTTTCTCGTCAAAGCCACATTTAGGGAGTTTGCAGATCAAAGACAACGAAAACATTGGTTGTCTTATACCGGTCTACAACACTCCAAGAAATTCCTATTCTCTACGTTCAAAGCCCGGGAATGCATTTGGAATATGAGCAGGGGGCAAATACGCTACCTGCTTGGGGCCTTTACTGGGCACTTTGGAACCAACGACATGCTCATGAAGATGGGTCTAACCGCGACACCCATGTGCAGGTTGTGTGGGGATCATACGGAACGCATGGAACACCTTCTGTGCACATGCGATGCACTGGCTGGTAAGCGAATGAGTCTCCTAGGGGTTGGATATCCAAGACCAGAAGACTATAGGCTCATATCTCCTAGTCTCGTTGTAAAACTCATGAAAAGTGTTTTCAACGAGATTGGAGAGGAGTAAGTTATCTAGGGGAACACAATAGATCCCATGGGTCGAAGTGTCCGAGTTATTTCTCGGCCCCTCCACAAGATAAGATAAGATACCGTATGGTGTCGGGCGTAAAGAATTTGAACATCCCATGTTTTTCCATTGGTGTCGTATGAGGCGACTAAGGGGCAAATCAGAGAATGGGCAGCAGCGTTCTCTGTGCATTTGTAACAACCATACTGGGATCGACAACCCGCCTGCAAAGCACTCTCCATGAATAGCACAAATAAAACATAGGTCCTGTGCCTGGCAGCCTGCCTTCCCTCGACTACGGTAGCGGTCGAGGTCTTCTTCTTTTAGAGTCTTTTTTGGTCTTATTGTTTTTTTTTTAGGTTACGGTATGGCAAGGTGTGCTAAGAATCCCGGACGAGATCCGGCTAAACAAATACCGACACCAGGACCCGGCAAAGTACAACACGCGCACACTCCGGACTCCGGACTGACGATAAGATCACCGAAGTCGAAGAGGAATTGAGCAGTTTACGATGGAGTATTATCTGAAGTTCGAAGAGAGGGGGAGGACTCGATAATCCTCAAATCCCAAGTGTCCATAAGTCTCGTTCTTCAAAACCCATCGTATAGATAGGAACAAAAAGCTCTATTCTCCTACTCTCAAGCTCATGAAGGAGAGGCGTGATATGATCCTGCAGTCTTCAGACGATGGTTTGAAATACCCCAAAGAATCTCGATGATTTTACATATTGTCCAGTTGCGTAGATAACTGAGAAACAAAACTAAACCAATTTTATTCCACTAGGAATCAATTTGCGAATAATATTAACAGCCGCAAAAGAAGTATGTAAGGATCGTAGCAGGTGGCGTTCTGTTGTTTCTGCCTACCCCCATGGGAAAAAGGCGTGAGTTTATGTATGTATGTATTAACAGCCGCTGAATTTCACTCGAACAAAACCCGCCAAAACTCCGCAAACGCCCATCTTACATTTAGTATTACCAGGCCCAAACATTTCCCCCCCGGTGGGTTCCCGCATTGTCGATGCGGGGGGGCTCAGTAACTGTGGCTTGGTCACCCACGGTGAAGCGAAGAGGAACCCGAGGAGGGGCCGCTCGTCAGGGCTTTTGCCGATAAGCCGACGACGTAGCGGCCAACATGTAGGTTGCGGTGCTGCCTAGGCGACATCGCAACTGAGGCGGGCCGCGATGTTGTGTGGGGTCTCCCATACCCATGCGATATCGCGGCTGAGGGTTGGAGGCCGCGGCGGGAGAGGAGTGCCGGTATTGCGGTGCGCCGCTCTCCCTGCCTTCCGCGGCCTAGACGGGGTCGCCACCGTCTGATGGCGGACGCGGTGGGGCCGCAGGGGAGGAGGAGTGCCGGTATAGCGTTGGCCGCTCTCCCTATTCCCTGCGGCCGAAAAATGGTACGTGGCGGGGCCGGGATCCTGCCGTTTTGCCGAAAAGATTTTGACAAAATTTCATTACCCAAACAAATTTTAGCAACCTTTTTTTATACCATTGCAATATTTCGAATAATTTTAGTACGCATATTTTTATTTGGACAAATTTTTACTTGGCAAAATATTACCAAGTATAATGTCATTATAGCATTTGGTCTTTAATCAAATGATTTATTACAGCAAACAATCTTCAGACAATAAACGTTTGGTGAAATGATTTGTTTTTTTGGGCATTATATAATTAAATAATGCAATTTTATTTTAATATAATCATTTGTATAATGCAAAATATTTTAATTTTTTTTTTTAAATGGACATTGGCAATTTTATTTCGGAGTATTTAGACTTGTGTTGCAGAATTTGATTAATTGTTTCAATTTGTCTGAAACAAATCAAATTTATGGTTACTTGATATTAGTTTATTTATGGAAGTAGTTAGAGTAGGATAATTATTAAAAAAATGGTTAGGTTAGGTTAAAACTGTGACCTCCTACGCACGAGCCGAGCGAGCGAAGCGAGCGGTGCCGCGGCAGCGGCCGGCGAGTGCCAGAAACGACTTGCATTAATAGAAAAAAGAGATTGTTTTTAGTAGTTTACCCGGAACTGAACTAATTAGATTAGGATAATTACTTATTTTAATAAAAAAGGGTTAGGTTAGGTTAAAACTATGACCTCCTACGCACGAGCTGAGCGAGCGAAGTGAGCGGTGCCGTGGCAGCTGCAGGCGAGTGCCAGGAACGACTACATTAAATAAAAAATATAAAAAAAATTTTTGGCTTATTTGATTTTGCGTAAAAACTGTTATTCCAACTGGAATATTTGACTAAATAAAAAATGTTAAAAGTACTAGTTGGTAAACAAGTTTTAGTTTAAACGTTAATTTCCCAAACATTAGGTTTGCGTTACAATTTTTTGTGAATAGATTTTTTGCTAAGTAATAATTTGGCAAATGAAATTATGCGAATAATTTTTTGGGAAGTGAAAATTTGCCAAATTCCTTTCGGTCAAACAAGGGAGACCCGGCGGGGCCATTGACCCTGACCCGTAACAAGGGGACCAAGTGTGCCATACACGGGGTCGTCTGGCACCCATGTGCTGGTTTGGTCCCTGGGGTGGTCACGGCGCACAGTTCGGCGTTCTTGTGCGCTCTTGTCCGGTGACGGACAGCCGCGGCGGGTTCGCGGTGAGTGCTAACGCGTGCCCGTGTTCCCGCCATAAGCGGCACAGGAGGACACCGTGGAGTTTTATTGGGTTAGAGTCCCAAACATTTAAAAGTACTACTCTTACTCAGAATTATTTTTTAAATACAATGAATTGATTAATATTAATAAAAAAAGAGAGAAAGAGAGTTGCCGAAAATCGAAGCAAATGGCGTGCAATTGGAGAGGCCTATGTCCAGCAGTGGACTGCTATAGGCTGATGATGATTAATTATAGGAACTGTAAAAATATTTAAATATGTTTCAAAGTTTCTTAGAATTTGAAACGTATTTAAATAATTTTTTTATTTGTTCGTTTTGGTATAACATAAAACAGAAAAATATAAAAAAATTCTACCATTTCTACCAAACCCAATGATTAGTTGAGCTGAACCCTCTCGCCAGGACCGCTTTTGGTTAGCTACCGTTTATAAGAAAATAGGTCTTTGCATCTATATTAATAAAGATTTCAACACATAATTCAAGGTTTTATTCAATTACAGGTTTTATTAAATTTTTCTAAATTTTATTTGCTTTTTTTTTTTACTTTACCGACTTGTCTACCGACTTCTCTGCCGACTTGTTTACCGACTTGTCTACCGACTTGTCTACCGACTTTTCTACCGACTTGTCTACCGACTTGTCTACCGACTTGTCTACCGACTTGTCTACCGACTTGTCTACCGACTTGTCTACCGAAATCTCAACCGATTTGTCTACCGACTTGTCTACCGACATGTCTACTGACTTGTCTACCGACTTGTCCACCGATTTGTCTACCGAATGATCCACTGACTTGGCTACCGACTTGTCCACCGATTTGTCTACCGAATGGTCCACCGATTTGTCTACCGAATGATCCACTGACTTGTCCACCGATTTGTCTACCGACTTGTTTACCGACTTCTCTAGCGACTTGTCTACCGACTTCTCTACCGACTTATCTACCGACTTCGCTACCGACCTGTCTACCGACTTGTCTACCGACTTGTCTACCGACTTGTCTACCGACTTGACCACCGACTTGACTACCTACTTGCCTCCCAACTTGTCTACCGACATGTCTACTGACTTGTCTACCGACTTGTCCACCGATTTGTCTACCGAATGATCCACTGACTTGGCCACCGACTTGTCCACCGATTTGTCTACCGAATGGTCCACCGACTTGGCTACCGACTTGACAACCTACTTGCCTCTCAACTTGTCTACCGACTTGACCACCGACTTGACTACCTACTTGCCTCCCAACTTGTCTACCGACTTGCCTATCGACTCGTCTACCGACTGATCCACCAGTGGTAGGTAAGTAATATATGATATAATTACAAAATCTCTAATATTTACAAGATATAACAACTGAATCTATAATTTTATTTGATATAATGATCAATTAATATAGTAAACGATTGATATAATTTTAAAGTAACTAATCTCACGGTGTGGCGGCGAATGTTAAAACAGTTGGCTCCTCAGCTCGCGGGCCGCCTCTCCCCTCCGCGCCTACGCTAGACGCACCCATGATCGTACCCACCGCGCTGGCAGTGTCTTGAAATGACAACTAATAAAATTATCTAAAAAGACAATTCCAAACCAAGTAAGAACTGGATATTTGCTAATTTAAGGTGTTTTTATAATTTGATGTGACTTTCCTATTGTAATTAATGATAAAATTGATTACTGATAGCACCAAACCTCAATTCAAATTTATAGTTTCCAGTTTAACATTACACAGTCCATTTCAGTATACTAAAACTCATTAAAATAATAAAAATAAAATAATCTGGCTATAAAACCAATGTAAAAATGTCATTTATTGTGTTCTTTTAATATGTGGCAGTCGCATAGAACCAGGGCCTGCAGTCTCGACATATTTACTTAGCTATTACTTATTTATAGCTATTTCTTAGCTATGTCGAGACGTTACTTATAGCTATTACTTAGCTATGTCGAGACTGCAGGCCCAGACATAATTTTAATATTTATTCAATTTGCACGGCAAAGACTCGTATGACACTAGCCAAATTACGTATTTTAGTGATCTTTATTTTCGTAGCAATAAGGTTGCATTCATAGGCAAAATAACAGTCAACGATCTGATGTCAGATGCTAGCCGCCATTTGAAATAAGAACGGTAACGCGTGAGCGTCAGAATCGCAGGTCAACAGTCTTATTTAGCTTTCAAATTGTGCCTAAAAATTACTTACCAATTGCTTATATTTGCTTACCATAATGAGAGAATTGCTTATTTCATCTATTAAAAGAATTAAAACATTTAAGGTTGACCAGCCATTCTGATATCAGAATGGCTGGTCAATCTCTGTAGAGTAGTAACCATGTGGAATTACTGAAATTTTAATGTGCCAAAGATTGCTTATTAATTGCTTATTTCACAATTTAGAAGCCTAGACCCAGTATATCCTGTTATTCTATCTATAAGCTAGTCAAGAATTTAAAATCCCCTGTGCCTGTTAAATTTATGAGAGCAAAGTGACGTATGTCGAAAATTGCGTTTATATATCAAAAGGTTTTATTACTCGTTTCTTTATTTTCTGAAATAACCGAATGGGGCCTAGTTTCTATATTATTTTTAATCATGGCTGTATTTATTAACTTTGTATATATTGCTGACATAGAATACTTATGTTTTTAATAGTGGCTTAACCGACATTTTTTTTTAAGTTGCCTGCCAATAAAGAGATGAAATTAATCTGCCGTACATTAATTTTTATAACTTACTGTCGTCGTTTTTTTATGTGCGTGTAGACTGAGGGACCAAACTGGTATGTCGCAAAATAAAAATCGTAGGATTTACTAGTAGACTTGTAGAACAAATTAAACAATTGTAGAACAAATCTGGGAATTTCTAAACAAATTTATTTTTGAATCCTATGAAAATAGATAAGAGTAGTCTGACCACAAAATGCAGACAGTACTTTTATATTTTGTACGGTTAATTTTATGTTATATTACATGGCTTAAATGTATTTAATAAAACAATAGATTACAAAATTAACTTAATAATTATTGCAATACTAGTCAGCACTTACACTAATTTTGAAATATTGGTCATCATAGCTAAACGTTCGTTCATAAAACAGTGATATCAGTAGATAAAGGCAGATTATGTATTTCTTGTTTTTTATAGCATTTAAATTTTTTTTTTTTTTTTGCTACTCGTAATTATAAATAAATGAGCTGTTTCCGAACGCAATCTTGAAGTAACATTAAATTAATCTACTATAATTTTTATGTAGGTATGATATGGCTGTGTTTCCACCAGAGATGTGCTAGGATGCGTAGCAAGGGATGTGTTGTTAAGAACCATTACTTCAAACAAAATGATTACATTGGTTCTTCTTCTTGGTTGATGTTGTTTTGTTGTGGCTGGGTAAAAACCCAGGCTCTCTCAGCGTAGTTCTAGTGAAAGCTTTTTGTACATACAAAACAAAGGAAGGATGTGTGCGAGGAATGTGTTGCGAGATATGTGTGCTAGGGATGGGCGCGAGGAGTGTTGCCGTTCTAGCGACTTTGTCGCTAGTTCCAGCGGATTTTATGAGTGGTTAGGTTAGCATAGGGCAAACCTGGGCCATGGGGTCCAAGGGCTAAGAAAGAAAATTTGGTTCAAATAATTATATCAAAGTTAAAAAACCGGCGAAGTGCCACTCGGACTCGTGCAAGAAGGGGTCTGTACCATTATCGCAAAAAAAAAACGTTTGTTGTGTGGGAGCCCCACTTAAATATGTATTTCATTAAATTTTTGTTATAGCGGCAACAGAAATACATTATCTGTGAAAATATCAACTGTCTAGCTATCACGGTTCATGAGATACAGCCTGGTGACAGACAGACAGACGGACCGCAGTCTCAGTAATAGGGTCCTGTTTTTACCCTTTGGGTACGGAACCCTGAAAATGGTTCAAAAGTCGTTCAATTATTTTTTGTGGCTTACTCATATTTTTTGGTCGCCAACCACTCATGAACCCCGCTAGAACTAGCGACAAAGTTGCTGAAACGACAGCACTGGGCAACATGGGCACTCGGGCAATGGCGCGCACGCTCCGCTGCTTCCACACTTTATCTGAAACGAGCCCGCTACACATCCTCGCGCCGTCCATCTGTTCACCGATTCACAGCGTCGGTACGCATCCTCGCACCGCTCAGCTATCTCGCACATCTCTGGTGGAAACGCAGCCTAAATGTGTAGATTCTGTTTAATGCTACCTACCTACCTTAAAACTAATTCTATTATCGTGCCTTTTTATTAAATAGACTTTCCTTGAATACACACCTTTTTTCATTAAATTCACATACGCCATAAAAAATAAAATAAAATTAACCGTTTATAGTATAATAGTACTGTCTATATTTTGTTTTATTGTGTGATCACACTACTCTATTTTCATAGGATTCAAAAATAATATTATCTCAGCTAAGATGTAAGAAAAACACAATTTTAGATACCTATTATATAGTAGAAACTTTTTACTAAAAGTTAAGTACACTAGTCTTTCTGATATTCTTCTCGTCAAGCAGCTAGTACATGCACATATGTCAGTGGATGTGAGGATTGAGGGACCAGTTTTAATAATTGCTATCTAAAAATTGCGGCGATATTTCTTTTCCATTTCTTTTTTACAAAATGTTTCAAGTCTCATTTTAAAAATGTATGTAGAAAAAGAGAGATTTTATTTATTTGATTCGATAAATTCACTAAAATATGTATCTTTCTTGTGTGGAATGAGGGACCACAGTTTAGTCGTTACATATATTTTATCTTTGAAGCTTTGTGGTCTGTTACTTAGTTAATATCTTTACAAATTCTTTACTCAAAGTCTGTAGTCACGACACCTTATTTTTTAGGGTTCCGTACCCAAAGGGTAAAAAACAGTCAGACAGACTGCGGAGTCTTAGTAATAGGGTCCCGCCCTATTACTAAGACTCCGCAGTCCGTCTGTCTGTCACCAGGCCAACCGTGATAGTTAGACAGTTGAATTTTTCACAGATGATGTATTTCTGTTGCCGCTATAACAACAAATACTAAAACCAGAATAAAATTAATATGATATTTAAGTGGGGCTGCTCCCATACAACAAACGTGATTTTTGTGCGGTTTTTTTCGATAATGGTACCGAACCCATCGTGCGCGAGTCCGACTCGCTCTTGGCCGGTTTTCAGATACTTTTCGAGATCTGGCTGATAATCTGTGAGGACTGAGGGACCACACTTTAAGTTTGCTGCAGCTGTAGTTTTTAATGTATGTATTTGTTTACAAATTCCCAGATTTGTTCTACAATAGTTTTAAGTCTAATAATAAATCCTACGATTTTTATTTTGCGATAGATAGATTGGTCCCTCAGTCTACACGCACATAAAAAAACGACGACAGTAAGTTATAAAAATTAATGTACGGCAGATTAATTTCATCTCTTTATTGGCAGGCAACTTAAAAAAAAGTCCGTTAAGCCACTATTAAAAACATAAGTATTCTATGTCAGCAAGATATACAAAGTTAATAAATACAGCCATGATTAAAAATAATAGAAACTAGGCCCCATTCGGTTATTTCAGAAAATAAAGAAACGAGTAATAAAACCTTTTGATATATAAACGCAATTTTCGACATACGTCACTTTGCTCTCATAAATTTAACAGGCACAGGGGATTTTAAATTCTTGACTAGCTTATAGATAGAATAACAGGATATACTGGGTCTAGGCTTCTAAATTGTGAAATAAGCAATTAATAAGCAATGTTTGGCACATTAAAATTTCAGTAATTCCACATGGTTACTACTCTACAGAGATTGACCAGCCATTCTGATATCAGAATGGCTGGTCAACCTTAAATGTTTTAATTCTTTTAATAGATGAAATAAGCAATTCTCTCATTACGGTAAGCAAATATAAGCAATTGGTAAGTAATTTTTAGGCACAATTTGAAAGCTAAATAAGACTGTTGACCTGCGATTCTGACGCTCACGGTAACGCGGTAATGTTTTTGAGAAACCATCGGGAGAGTCTGTTTATGATGTGGGCCTCTGTGCTCGACCTTGTGTATTTAATTTTAAAATACTTTTCGCTCCAATTTAAGTTTACCCCTAAGCTATCGATGACAGTGGGCGTGGCTCAGAACCTCAGATGTCGATTGTCAACTGTTCCACTTCAGCCCCTTAAATAAGGTCATAAGAAAGCATGTTAAGCAGCCGTATTGTGACATGAATTCGGCAAGGCAAAGTCAAAGTCAAAGTCAAATATATTTATTCAACTAAGCCAATAAGCACTTTTGAACGTCAAACAAAATTTAAAAATTAAATTTACAAGTAATAAAAGTTGATTCTACCGTGCATTCGGAAAGTAGCTTTGTAATGGAGAAGAATGCACAAGAAACTCCATACTTATTTTATTAAAAAAAATGGTGTTTTACAATGAGTAGGTATATCCATTATTTTTTTATTTTTTTTAGTTTCTTTATTTTCTCATATTCACAAACACAGTACAAAGTCATTGCAACACTTAATTGAGACTGGTGTCTGCTGTAGGTAAAACCTGTATTACAGATCACCAGGCTTATCCTCCATCAGACAACTTACTTATGACTAAAGACTGTATTAAAATAACATACAGGTCGTATACAGTAAAACATAAAATAAAAGTGAAACAAAATGAAAAATTAAATCTAAAACAATTGTGGTGGCAAAAGTGACTGAATGTGGATTTGGGTTAGGGGGATGAGTATGTGTGGATGTGGCTAGTGAGAGTGAAAGAGTGTGTGTTTGAGGGAGAGAGTGTGTGTGTGAGTGAGAGAATGTGTGTGTGAGTGAGAGTGTGGGTGATGGTGTGATGGGTACGTGTTAAATTGTATATCGTTCCATGACATGTTAACGTTAACCTAATGGTTTCAATAAGCGTTCGGTTGCATTGTAATCAATGCCTTGTAGCCACGAGCAAACTTTTTCCTTGCATTCTGTTCTAGAAAGAGGATAAATTAAAAGTTGCTTGTTAATTTTATTATATAAATATGGACCCAGGAAACCGTAATAATTATGTGCCAGACTCAATTTATATCCAGTTGTCGTGCAGACATCAGTGAATCTCCTCTTGCCTGAGTTTATTTTGGGGTCGTAAGACAGTTCCGAGTGCTTCTTCATTACCGTCAGGAGAATAAAGAGCTGTCTAACGGTCAATACCTTACAGCGCTGATACAGATCCTATGTAGGGTATCGTATGGGTAGGAAAGAACTTACTTTTAATATGGCTCTTTGGGCTCTCTCCAATTTCAGAAGGTAAGTTTTAGGTGCTCCACCCCAAGAAGTTATACAATAAGACAGTAAAGATGGGCACAATGCAAGACAAACAGATTTAATTAAGGAAGTGTCAGCAATGTGACGAAGAGATTTAAATATATAAATAAGTTTTCGAATTCTAGGTAGTAAGGCCTCGATGTGGTGTTGGAAATTTAGTTGGCTATCTATTACAACACCCAAATATTTAATAGTGCTAGTTTTTGACAAACGCGGACCACTACATGAATTGTTGTATGGCAGGTTGCAACTGTGCGAGATAATGTGAAGGTTTGGAAGGCTTGTTTTCTGAGTGTATAGGTCATGAACTTAGTCTTGTCAACATTTAAGGTAAGGTATGTTGTCATTAAGCCATTTAGACACTAGGTTGAAACCATTTTGAGCATGTTTATAAACATCTTCCCACGTGTCACCATAAAACAGTAATGCAGTATCATCGGCGAAAGTAATTATTTTCCCATTGGTCAAGTCCGCGTTACACAGATTGTTGATGTAAACTAAAAACAAGGTCGGGCCAAGGATACTGCCTTGTGGGACGCCATATTTAATCGGCAGTTCATCACTGGTCCAAACATCCACTCCAACAACCTGCGTTCTACCCTTCAGGTAACTCGCAAATAAATCCAGTGACAAACCACTTATTCCCAAGTGTTCCAGCTTATTGATCAAGATGGGGACCGACACCGTGTCAAATGCTTTGGCTAAATCTATAAAGATGGCTAGGATCTTTTTCTTATTGTCAAGCTTCGATATTATAAATTCCGTTAGTTGATGAACAGCATCTGACGTTGATTTATGAGCGCGGAAACCAAATTGGGATGGAGACAATAGCTGATTTGTTTCCAGAAACTTAACAAGTCTGATGTTCATTAGGCGCTCCAATATTTTAGACAGTGTTGGAAGTATGGAAATGGGTCTATAATTATTGACACAGTATCTATCCCCACTTTTGAAAACCGGGACTATACGAGACTTTTTAAAAGCAGAAGGGAATACACCCGTCGTAAATGATAGATTACATATAAAAGTTAGGGGGGGAACAATGACGTCAGTGAATTGTTTTAAGAAACTGCCTGAGATTTTATCAATCCCCACTGCACAGTCATTCTTGAGGTTAGATACCAGTGATTTTATTTCAAACTCGTCTGTAGGTAGCAGTAAATAGTACTGCTACCTACAGAATCAACGAAAGCATTCGTTGCTTGAGATGAAGTATTACATGGTGCATAAGTTTTATTAGTTGTGTTTTTTTCAGCCAGCGATTCACCAACGCCCTCAAAGAACGAGTATATATTATTGACTGAAGCTGACGGATTATTGGGGCAAATTAATTGTGTTGGTTTGTCTTTTTCTTTGCGGTATACGTAATGTTTTTAATGGTTGCCCACAACTTCTTGTTGTTATTTCCAGCTTTCTTAATCATATCCTTTTCATAGTCAATCATAGCTTTCTTTAAAATCTATATCTATAAAAGCGAAAGGTGACTGACTGACTGACTGATCAATCAACGCACAGCCAAAACTGCTAAGCCTAGAAGCATGAAATTTGGCAAAAAGGTTCTTCATGTGACGTAAGTGTACACTAAGAAAGGATTTTTGGTAATTCTACCCCTAAGGGGGTAAAAAGGGGGTTGAAAGTTTGTATGAAAAATCTAATTCCTTCGACCAAAATTCTTGAAACATAGCACAAATAGTATTCTAAGTAAATGATAAAGATTGACATTATTAGTTTTTCGAAACAACCCCCAAATAATGATTAAGGGGTTGTTGAAATTTGTATGGAAAATCTGATTTCTTTGATCAATAAAATAGAAACTTGCCACAAGTACTTATCTAAATGAATAATAAAGGTTGCAACTATTATTTTTTGAAACTACCCCCAAAGACGATTGAGGGGTGTTAAATTTTTTTTGAAGAATCTAGAATCTTATTTCTTCAGTTAATAAACTTGAAACTTTACATAATAACCAATCTAAATAAACAATAAAGGTTTTCATTGTTGGTTTTTCGAAACTACCCCTAAAGATGATTTAGGTGTGTTGGAAATTTAGTTGGCTATCTATTACAACACCCAAATATTTAATAGTGCTAGTTTTTGACAAACGCGGACCACTACATGAATTGTTGTATGGCAGGTTGCAACTGTGCGAGATAATGTGAAGGTTTGGAAGGCTTGTTTTCTGAGTGTATAGGTCATGAACTTAGTCTTGTCAACATTTAAGGTAAGGTATGTTGTCATTAAGCCATTTAGACACTAGGTTGAAACCATTTTGAGCATGTTTATAAACATCTTCCCACGTGTCACCATAAAACAGTAATGCAGTATCAAAGTCAAAGTCAAAGTCAAAGTCAAATATATTTATTCAATTAGGCCAATAAACGGCACTTTTGAACGTCACATAAATTAAAATTAAAAATTAAAAGTAATAAAAAATAAATTTAAAAGTAATAAAAAAAAAAATAGATAAAAAAAAATAGATAAAAAAAAAAAAAAAAAAAAAAATGATTCTACCGTGCTTTCGGAAAGTAGATTGTTATGGAGAAGAACGCACAAGAAACTCCATACTTACTCTTTTAAAAAAAAAAAAAATTGGTGTTTTACAATATTAACATACGTACATACATTAATATATGTGAGGACGATGCACCCAGAATAGCTCTACACGCAGGTATAAAGTATTAAAAAGCATTAACAGGAAAATTAATTAATTTGATAAGTAGGAACATGGTTCTCACATACTTACAAATAATACAAACATAGGTAAAATACCTAATTCAACAACAACGGAACAGTGTGTGAGTCAATTTCCTAAAAAAAAAAAAAAAAAAAAAACAAAACAATGAATACAATAACTATGAATGGGAATATAAATTAACAAATTTGATTTTGTCTACACCAAAGATTGCCCTATGGAGCAGGACCAGCATGTATATGTATCATCGGCGAAAGTAATTATTTTCCCATTGGTCAAGTCCGCGTTACACAGATTGTTGATGTAAACTAAAAACAAGGTCGGGCCAAGGATACTGCCTTGTGGGACGCCATATTTAATCGGCAGTTCATCACTGGTCCAAACATCCACTCCAACAACCTGCGTTCTACCCTTCAGGTAACTCGCAAATAAATCCAGTGACAAACCTCTTATGCCCAAGTGTTCCAGCTTATTGAAAATCTGATTTCTTTGATCAATAAAATAGAAACTTGCCACAAGTACTTATCTAAATGAATAATAAAGGTTGCTACTATTATTTTTTGAAACTACCCCCAAAGACGATTGAGGGGTGTTAAAACTTTTCTGAAGAATCTTATTTCTTCAGTTAATAAACTTGAAACTTTACATAATAAACAATCTAAATAAACAATAAAGGTTTTCATTGTTGGTTTTTCGAAACTACCCCAAAAGATGATTTAGGGGATGTAATTTTTTTTGAAGAATCTGATTTCTTGGGTGAATAAACATGAAACTTGACATAAATACTATCCTAAATAAACAATAAAGGTTGTCATTATTATTTTTTTTGCAACTACCCCAAAAGACGATTTAGGAGGTAGGTATTACAGTGTTTTGGAAAAATCTGATTTCTTGGGTCAATAAACTTGAAACTTGTCACAAAAACTAACCTAAATGTATAAAAAAGGTTACTATTATTATTTTTTGAAACTACCCCCAAAAGACGATTTAGGGGTGTTAAAATTCTTTTGAAGAATCTTATTACTTCAGTTAATAAACTTGAAACTTTACATAATTACCAATCTAAATTAACAATAAAGGCTTTCATTATTGGTTTTTCGAAACTACCCCAAAAGATGATTTAGGGGATGTAATTTTTTTTGAAGAATCTGATTTCTTGGGTGAATAAACATGAAACTTAACATAAATACCATCCTAAATAAACAATAAAGGTTGTCATTATTAATTTTTTGCAACTACCCCAATAAGACGATTTAGGAGGTATTACAGTGTTTTGGAAAAATCTGATTTCTTGGGTCTTAAAAACTAAACTTGAAACTTGCCACAAATACTAACTATTATTATTTTTTGAAACTACTCCCAAAAGAAAAGGTGTTAATTTTTTTTTTTGAAGAATCTTATTATCTAAATAGACAATAAAGGCTTTCATTGTTAGTTTTTCGAAACTACCCCCAAAAGATGATTTATTAGGGGATGTTCAATTTTTGGAAGAATCTGATTTCTTGGGTGAATAAACATGAAACTTGAATAAATACCATCCTAAATAAACAATAAAAGTTGTCATTATTAGTTTTTATTTAAAGACGATCTAGGAGGTATTAAATTAAATCTGATTTTTAGGGTTAATATACTTTAAACTTGCCACAAATACTAACCTTAAGGTTGCTATTATTATTTTTTGAAACTACTCCCAAAAGACGATTTAAGGCATGTTAATTTTTTTGAGGAATCTAATTTCTTGGGTCAATAAACATGAAACTTGGCTTAAATACCAACCTAAATAAACAATAAAGGTTTTCATTATTAGTTTTTCGAAACTACCCCCAAAAACAGATTTAGGAGGTGTTAAAGTTTTTTTGTTAATTAATTATAAACTTGACATAATATACCAACCTAAGTAAACAATACAGGTTGAAATTCTTAGTTTTTTTAAACTGACTCCAAAATACAGTTTTTTAGGGGTGTTAAGGTTTTTTTGTAGAATCTTATTTCTTGAGTTAATAAACTAGAAACTTGACATAAATATCAACTTAAGTAAACAATAAAGGTTGTCATTATAAGTTTTTAGAAACTACACTCAAAAGTAGATTTAGGGGGAGTTAAAGTTTTTTTGAAAAATCTTATTAATTGAGTTAATAAACTAGAAACTTGACATAAATATCAACTTAAGTAAACAATAAAGGTTGTCATTATAAGTTTTTAGAAACTAAACTCAAAAGTAGATTTAGGGGGAGTTAAAGTTTTTTTGAAAAATCTTATTTATTGAGTTAATAAACTTGATACTTGACAAAAATACCAACCTAAACAAACAATAAAGGTTGATATTATATTTTTTCGAAACTACCCCCCAAAATGGGATTAAGTGGGTGTTAAAGTTTGTTAAGAATCATACTGGACAAGGTTTCGTTTTTGATGTAGGGATCTAGGGGAGCACGATGAAGGAATTTGCGGAAAATCAACCTTTCACCATCATCATCATTTCAGCCAAAAAACGTCCACTGCTAGACATAGGCCTTCCCCAAGCGCCGCCACACTGATCGGTCCTGTGCGTTTTGCATCCACCGGACTCTCGCAACCTTGACCAGGTCGGACTTCCTAATTTGCGTTTTCCGGTTCGCAGTCGCCACTGAACTGTCAACCTTTAAGGGGGTGAAAAGTGGGCAATTTGTTTGTATGAACAATCTCATTCCGTGGAGATAAAGTATAATCTAAATTTACATAATACGTTTTTTAAAACTACCTTCCCCCTAATAGGGTTAAGTGATGTTAGTTTTTTTGGGACATCTTACTGAGCGATCTAACTAAAATAAACAAAAAATTAAAAAGAGTAAAGGGTATATTAAGTCATACTTAAGGGAGTGGAAAGAGGGGTAAAAGCTTAAATGGAAAACCTACAATATTAAGCCGCGATATAAAAAATAAGCAATTCGAATTACTAATGCTTCGCAGACGAAGTCGCGGGCAACAGCTAGTATAATTACTAAAATAATTTCATTTCCAGAGTTTTTCTTTGATTTAATATAAAGTTGGTCGCGGTTTCGCATACACTTTAAAAGTCCCTTAGTTATCCAGGGCTTAAAAATTCTTTTGCGTACGGAGCTTTTAATGGTGTGTGTGTTATTTTCTATGGCATTAGACAGCAATCCTATGAAAAAAACTGCTGCTACATTAACATCAGTCATGTTATATAAAGGACTAAAATCTATACTTTGCATGCTTGTGCTCAATCCTTCGGAATCAATACGACGGTATGTTTTTTTAATTGATTGCATAGATTTAGTGTCCAAAGTGTCAATAAATAGTATGACGGTATCATGATCAGTAATAGATGTCTGTGCCACGTAGCAATGAGCAGTGAGTCTTGTTTTCAATATTATATGATCCAAACATGTACGACTGTGTGTAGGCATTGTGTGAGCTGGCAGCAAGCCGTGAAACGCAATCATATCAAGATAAGGGGAGGATCTTAGGTCTTGGGTACCGCACGCAATATCAATGTTGATATCACCAACCAATACAACGTTCTTAAACGATAAGGCATTCATTGAGTGAGGTTAAAAAATTGTCAACATTTCTGCTACTCGGTGGGCGATAAATGGCAATTAAAATGGTGTCTGTATTTACTTGTAGTACAAGAATGTTCGCGTCAGAGAATTCTGGCTCATCAATCGTAGACAAATCAGTGTTTCTACAATAAATCACCACGCCTTCATTTTGTGTACGGTTTCTGGTAGTGGAAAAAGATATGTGTATCCGTCAATTGTGGGAACGCTAGGATTACGGGTCAGCCAACACTCAGTCATCACAATAATATCCCACTCGACATTAGATCTAGATAATAACGTTTGGAAACCTGGCAGGTTACTATGAATGCTGCGTACATTTTGTGTAATAATTTTAAGTGAAGTTTTAGGATTTTGTAACAGGTTCTTGCAGTCCTCTACTTCACATGTCGCTGATTTTGCAACAGCAAAAGAGTCTAGGTCACTATTAAAACATTTGGTAAAATCAGGCATTTCTCGTTGTAGGGTATTTAATGCGCACATCATTATTTGCAGGTAGACAAATATTAATTTGTTGAAACAAGTCTTGTTTACTAACAGCATAGGAACCAGTTAATTCTAATACGGAATGATATTTCACTATAAAAGGATCGTAGTAAATGGTGTTCTGCACTTTCTGCCCACCCCCATGGGAAGAAAGCGTGAATTTATGTATGTTTATGGGTTCGTTAGAATACATGTGTTGTGTTATGTTTGTGTAAATTGGTGATTGTTGTAAGTAAACAATAAGTGTGTATAACATGATTACAATAAAATGACAACAAACATAAAGCCATTTGGCGAAACAAGTGAAGGTAGGTAAAAATATTGTTATAAGTTCGTGCGTAAGGTAAAAATAAAATAAAAGCCTGCAATAATTATAAGTACCAGTAACAACATAATTTAATTGGCACGTTAGTCAAATTTGGGTATTATATTGTTCGAGCTGTGTCATTGATGAATTCATTTATGTGAGGACAATGCACCCAGAATATCACTACACACTGTACTACGTACAGGTATAAATTATTAAAAGCATTAACAGGTAAATACATTTATTTGATAAATAGCTACATTGTTGTCACATACATACAAATATTGCATACATACTTAAAATACCTAATTCAACAACAACGGAACAGTGTGTGAGTCAATTAAAAATAAAATGAATACAATTACAAGCATGTACTAGAATATAAATTAACAAATTTGATTTTGTCTGCACTAAAGTTTGCCCTATGGAGCAGGACCAGCATGTTTCCAAGCATTCTTATTTTGAATATAATTATCTAATTTGTAATATGCTTGTTTACAAAGTGTGCTATTAACTAAAGTTTTAAATGTACATTCATTTAGTTTTAATATATCACAAGGTATTTTGTAATAGAATTTAACACAGTACCCCATGATTGTACTTTAGCTAGTCTATAAGATGGTTGATCTAACTTATCTTTATTTCTGGTATTACAATTCTGTCTATGACTATGACTTTACTAAAGATGTGTATATTTTGCCTTACATACATAATATTTTCATATATATATATTTCATATTTTAAATATTTCCCTAAGAGATTCTCGGTGACTTAACTTGTTCTAGGCCCTGACAGCTCTCTATTGCAATATATATATGGTCAGCCGCTCGACCCACAGTAAAATACCGTATGACGTAATGCTGTGATAGCAACTAAAATAGACAAAATGCGCGGTTTCTACATCCGTTAACTGTCTTATCTTTCTAACAGCATAAGCGGCTGAGCTTAGCCGATCCGCAAGAGATGTTAAGTGAGGACCCCATTGCAATTTGTCGTCTAGAGTGATTCCCAGGAAAACTGTTTGATTTATAAAGTCCAGCTTTTCGCCATTCAATATAATGTTGTAGTGTGGGTGTCATAGAAGTATGTCTATGAATGTATGTGTAAGTAGCCTAAGTCTATATATTGAATGGTTTGCTAATAAATACCAGTATTATACATCAATTCGTGTACCCAATTACACCTATCCTATCCCGTGTATCCAATCATACCAGACCAAAGAAGAGGTTTTTCTAGTTCAAAACGCAGCCAGTGCTGAAAATAGTGCGAATTTGCAAGAAATTGGTTGGGACACATTTGAACACCCAGACTATTATGACCACAATAATTATCTGCTTCATGGGTGCAGTACTTCTATACTTCTATACCTGGGATTTAAGGCATACAAAAAATGCCATACTCGTTGGATGCGTCAGGAGATTAACCACCAGGCGTTCAGAGGCATGCGAGTGTCCGGACGAGGTCGCGTCCAGACCACTCCGAAAGTAGCAGAAAGTGAATGTCAGTGTAAATCAGTGAACTAATGAGTACGATCAAAGTGCGAAATACAAACCAGGGTTACAAGCGTTGGGGTGACCATAATGAAACAAACCAGGACGCAGGTGCAGGGCGTGGCCGTGCACCACGAGGATCATGGCGGAATTCAAGAAGATCGATCCGAGGTAGGTTTTCTTTTCATAATAACCGAAACAAGTGGTCACGTAATTCGGAAACAATGCATATTATGACCGAGGATGCACCTAAAAATGAAGAATCCGAAAATCTGTTTTTTCGTGCCTAAACATTATATTTTGTCATGTGATAATAACATGGTTGTCGAGCTTTCTGTAAATGGTAGCCCATTCCGATGGTTACTTGAATCGGGCGCGTGAATTTCAGCCAACAAATATAAACATCTTGTCGAACAAAATATATTTCCGTGCCATTAAAAGAGTATTGAGATTAATGGACTTGGGGTCAAAGTACAATCTCTAGGTTGCGTTTATTTCGACTTAGTAACAGATAATGCAACGTTTAGGCATAAGTTTATTGTTTTTAATTCTTTGCCATGTAAGGCACATGGAATCATCGGTGACGACTTCTTACGAAAACATAAATCGTTTTTAGACTACAAGAATAATAGTTTATCTTTGCACTCTTTAAATGGTAATCTAATCACGTTGTCTATTAAGACATCTGATAGTAAACATGAAATGTTTATTATTCCTCCCAGATCGGAGTCGATCCACTTTATACAAACTAATAAAGAAGAAGAATGTATAGTTTATAATGTCGCATTCGGTACTTCTAACATTCGGCATTGTGAATCTTATACCTTTGGTTTTTTTTTCATTTAGTACCAAATTGTTTGCCGTGAACGAACTAATTTTGGACCTGATGAATGGAGTTATTCACATCATCAAGATTTCGTGACCGCCGATCTATTTTAAATATCAAAGATGTGTCATCAGCAAAAAACACCATCTTCGGTAGATTTTGAAGTAATTGGGGTAAATCGTTAATATAAACTAAAAAGAGGAAAGGACCCAAAATCGAGCCTTGAGGAACACCCATTGTCATTTCAGACCCTAGTGAGTTAACGCCGTTTACCTTAACTTTAACTTGTCTGGCTTTTAAATATGATCAAAGTAACTCAAGGGCTGTATGTCTAATTCCATAGTGCTTGAGCTTCAACAACAGTGACTCATAGTTAACGCAATAGAACGCCTTCGAGAGTTCGCAAAAGATTCCAATGGCATCCTGTGCTTCCTCCCAGGCGTTTAATATGTTCTTTATTAGGGTGACACCCGCGTCAGTTTTCCAACGCCCTTTGGTAAAACCGCACTGTTGATCATAAAAGATGAAATGTTTGTTAAAATGACGCAACAATTGGTTGAGCATTAACTTTGAGAAGACCTTACTGAGAACTGAGAACCGGCAATTGACACTGGCCGATAATTATTGGCTTCTTTGCTATCTTCGGATTTAAACAATGGAACTACTTTACTGTGTTTCATGAGGTCCGGAAAAACTCCTTGCTCGACACTAGTGTTAAACATGAAAGCTAAATAGGGTGCAATAGTTTCAATTAAATGTTTCAATGGCCCCGTGTGGTGTCTGGGCCGTAGAATTACACCACCCCATCTCATCCCATGGGTGTCGTAAAAGGCGACTAAGGGAATAAATGCCAGAGGACACTTCTGTTTCCTTCTGTGCGGTGCGAACATCTCACCCCCAAGCTAAGGTCGCCGTGCCGAGAGCTGCATGGCAAGGGGAGAGCCTAAGTCGCAAGCGTGCCTGCTGTCTGGGACCGGGTGCCCCCAGGCACTATCCGGCCTTACCTCTACAAGCGGGGCTCTGTAGAGCGTGGACATAGTTTCCCTTGCTATTCGTGGGAACAAAGTGAGGCTAAATACCAGGCCCCTCAGAAAGTATTGCGAAAAAAAGTTTTTATATATGGGAGACTGGCCAGTTATAATGTTTTTCGAAAATATGATTATTTATAAGTAAAAATAAGTAAGTTCCAATTTCAAAATTTCCCTCCACATTTTTTGCGAGTTAATTCAAAGTATTGTGTCTCACTGAAATATGGATCTGCGCCGGGAACATTTTAGAGCTATGATTTTATACGATTTCAAGTGTCGCCTGAAACCGGATGAATCGTAAGATAGACTTCAAATGGCATTCATGGATGAAGGCCCTTCCAAGGCAACCGTGTATCGTTGGTATAACGAATTCAAGCGCGGTCGACCAACTTTGGGGGATGACGAAAGAAGCGGTCGCCCTTTGACGGCTGTTACCGAAGAAAACGTGCTAGCAGTGAAAAATTTAATCCAAGACAATAGGCGAATTACATATCAGGAGATTCAACACATATTGAAGATTGGATCGGGAAGCGTTCACGAGATTCTACACAGCCATCTTCGCGTGAGGAGGATAGTATCACGCTGGGTGCCGCACAACCTCACCGATGCTCAGAAGCAGGCCCGGGTGGAATGGTGCCGTGATATGCTTAACAAATTTGAAGCAGGCTCGTCTCGGCGTGTTTACGACATCGTTACAGGTGATGAGTCCTGGATTTATCAATACGACCCAGAAACCAAGCGCCAGTCGACTGTTTGGGTGTTTCAAAATGAGCCAACGCCTACCAAAGTGAAGCGATCTAGAAGCGGGGGTAAGATTTTGATCGCTAGCTTTTTTAATTTGACTGGCCACTTGGTATCAATTCCCTTACGGGATCAAAGAAGCATTAATGCCGAATGGTATACTACCAAATGTTTGCCAGAAGTTTTCTCTGTTATAAGCAACAAGCGACCAAACACAGGGCTCCGCGGGCTACTGCTCCACCACGACAATGCACCTGCGCACACCGCACTCAAAACGAGGGACTTCCTGGACAGCACGCCAGTCAAACTCCTGGGTCACCCTCCTTACAGCCCTGATCTAGCACCGTGTGACTTCTTTTTATTCCCAAAAATAAAAAATCAGCTCAAAGGGATACAATTTTCGTCGCCGGAAGATGCGCTGGCTGCGTTCGAGCAGGCTGTAAACGAGGTGTCTGCGGCGGACTGGAAAAAGTGTTTTGAAAACTGGTTTAGGCGCATGAATCTTTGTATAGAGGCTGGTGGAAAGTACTTTGAAAAGATTTAATAAAAATATATGTACGTATAGAACAATTTTTTTTAGTTTCGCAAAACTTTCTGAGTGTCCCACGTAATTTACTCGGAGACGGCGGTGATGCTCGCCACACACCACGTCAATTGTTCTCATGGGGCGAAAAGCGAGCTGCGGAGTGTCGCTTAACTACGCTGAATGTGCAGGGAGGGATGATAGATAAGATGGATGAAGTATGTGAAATAGTGAAGGACAAAAGGATAGATGTGTTATGTGTGAATGAGACAAAAAGAAAGGGAGTGGATATGTCTAAACACGGGTCCCTGACCACTATCTGGTCCGGTGTTCAAGAGACACAGAGGGCCTGTCAGGGTGTGGGGATTATCCTCTCAGAGCGGATGATGAGCTGTGTAAAAGATTACGCTTGTGTGAGCCCTAGGATTCTTTTGGTGAGAATTAAGGTGGGCCTACACCCTATTTTTATTTTGTGCGTGTATGCACCCGATATGGGATGCTCACTTTCTGAGAGAGAAGAATTCTGGGGAAGTCTAGGAGATATAGTGAATGAATGTAGGTCTAACGAGAAGATTGTTATGCTCGGCGACTTTAATAGTTGGGTTGGTGTGAAGAGGGATGGGTTCCAAAGAGTATTAGGTGCATTCGGGGACAATAGAGTGAATGAGAATGGGAGGAATTTACTAGAAGTATGTGTAGAGAAGGGCCTGTGTGTAATGAACACTATGTTTGATCATAGAAAGATCCATAGGTATACGTGGGAAAGGCAAGACAGTAGAAGTATGATTAATTTTGTTATTGTAGATGAAAGATTGAAGAGCAAAGTTGCAGATACAAGAGCCTATCGGGATGCTAATGTGGGGACTGATCACTATCTGGTTATGTGTCGGGTGGCTGGTCTGTTCAAGCATTGGCGTCATCGAGTTCAAGTTCCTGTGACCGCGTTAGGAAGAATAAAAGTAGAAAGATTACAAGAACTAAAAGTAAAGGAGGAATATAAGAGGCAAGTAAAACAGAAGACGGATAAGATATTTGATGGTATGAATGATTTCAGTTTAGAGGATGTGTGTGAAATAGTGAAAAGTAGTTGTTGAACGTAGGCGCAAAGTTATGTGGTATAGCGAAGAGGAAACGTGGTAGTAGAACGAATGATACTTGGGTAGATGATGAAGTAAAAGAGGTGGTGAAGAAGACGAAAGAGGCTTGGCTTAATGTGATAGCCTGTAAGTTATTTTGAAAGTTTATTTAGTTGTCAGGATAGTGTGCAAGGAGTGGGTAACTGGGCAGAGGTAAATTGTCAAGACCCAAACTCGGACGAAGAGCAAAAGCATGATAATGAAATAGGAATGGATGAGATTATAAAAGCACTGAGTGGGATGAAGATTGGTAAAGCTGCAGGGTATGACCGAGTATCTGTTGAAATGCTGAAGGGCAGTGACGGGGTGGTAGCAAGCCTGTTGTGCCGGATCTTTAATATGTGTTGGAGACTGGCCGCGTGCCGGATGACTGGTGCAAGGCTGTAATCGTACCACTATATAAGGGAAAAGGCTCACAGCAGGAGTGTAAAAACTACCGCGGCATTAGTCTTTTGAGTGTTGTCGGCAAATTATATGCGAAAGTTTTAATAAATAGAGTGGTAAAAGTGACGGATGAACAATTATGGGCCGTGCAAGCAGGATTTAGAGAGGGAATGGGCTGTACGGATCAGATCTTCTCCTTGAGGAGCATAGCTGAAAAACATCTGGCTAAGCTAAAAAAAGTCTACTGTGCTTTCGTGGACTTGGAGAAGGCCTCTGACATTGTGTGGAGGAATGAACTGTGGTCGACGCTATCCGGGTACGGTGTGGACTGGCACTTGGTACGGGCACTGAAATCTCTATATAGGGATTCCAGTGCTTGTGTTAGGATTAATGGGGCGTATACGAACTGGTTTTCCATTTCAAGGGGTGTTAGACAGGGCTGTGTAGCGTCACCGTGGTTGTTCAACTTGTACATGGATAGTTGTCTGATAGGTTTGAAAAAGCATGAGTGCGGATTGAGGATGAATGAGTTGCCTGTCAAATGCCTTCTCTATGCAGATGATCAAGTTCTACTTGCATCGTCAGCAGAACAGTTGCAAGACATGGTGACTGTGATGAATGAAACTTTTAAGTTAAAAGGGATGAGTGTTGATTGAGTGGTGTTTGAAAGAGAAGAAGATGTATCGAAGTGTGAAGTGAAAATAAATGATAAGAGTGTGGAGCAAGTGAAAGAGTTTGTATATCTGGGAAGTATGTTCACAAGGGATGGAAAGATTGAAGAGGATGTGGAAAGGAGAGTGAATGCAGGGAATAAAGTGAATGGTGCTATACATGCAGTTGTGACCAGCAAGTCGATGTCTACGGAAGCTCGACTCGCCGTTCACAACAGCGTGCTGGTGCCTACACTTATGTATGGAAGTGAAGGCTGGGTATGGCAAAAAAGACATGAACGTAGGATTAATGCAGTAGAAATGCGCTCCTTGCGGAGTATGTGTGGTGTAACTTTAACTGATAGATTGAGGAATGACGTAATAAGACAACGTTGTGGTTTAAAAGAAGATGTAGTGATTAAAATTGAAAAGAGTATGTTAAGATGGTTCGGCCATGTTGAGAGGATGAATGAAAGTCGACTAACGAAAGGTATTTACAAGACAGACGTGAATGGAAACGCCGGGAGGGGACGCCCTAGAAAGACATACATAGACCATATAGGTGATGTTCTTCAGAAAGGCCAAGTGCGCAGTACCCATAACCGGCGTGTTTGTATGACTAGATGTATGAATGTGTGTGAAGCAAAAGAAGTATGTGAGGATCGTAGCAGGTGGCGTTCTGTAGTTTCTGCCTACCCCCATGGGAAAAAGGCGTGAGTTTATGTATGTATGTATGTATGTATGTAGTTCCAATGATTGGTTTACACACTTTTACAGATAGTCCCAAAGATCTTCTGTTGATTTAATTTTAAGATCTTTAAAAGCTTTTAAAATAGCCTGAAAGTTTGTATGTTTGAACTTGAACTCTGAAGGGCACGTATTTACGTTCTTTCTAAGTAAGGTAGCAGACAGTGCGGGTGAGGAGTTTAAGGCTGCTGTAGTTTTAAGTGAAATATTAACAAAAAAGTTTTCAGATTCCTGAGCTACCTCTATATCTGAGTGTGTGGGGCCATGTGCAGTCGCTAAATTAAATTCAGTATTACGCTGTTTTTTTTTACCTGTTTCATTATTTATTATTTTCCAGGTAGCTTTTATTTTATCATCTGCTGATTTTATTTTATTGCTAATATACAGCGCTTTAGCTATTTTGCATGCAATCTTAAAGGTTTTTGAATATGTTGCAACATATTTATCAAGATCGTATTTAGCAATTGGTCGACTCCAGGCATTTGTCAAAGCAGGGAAAAGCTATATGAATTTTATGGCCTAAAGCAACATATGAATAATACAAGTATTATACGAATGCCTGGAGTCGCCCAATCGCTAAATACGAACTTGGTGTAAATACTTTTCGCTTTCAGTGGTAAAGTGTCATTGAAATGCGTGTTGAGTACTTTAAAAAACTCCGGCATATAACTCATTTGGCTCATCTATATTAATAAAGTTTTGAACACATAATTTACTAGTCAAGGTTTTATTAATTTTTTTTAAATTTTTACATGTAATTGTTCTAAATTTTATTTGCATTTTTTGCAAAGGTATGTAGGTGCTAAACGTTGTTGTTTGTCCACTGTGATCAGATGCTAATTTATTTACAATTTCTTTATTTAGGTAATCACAATTACAAAAAAAACGTTATCTAAGCAAATCGCAGAAGAAGCTGTCACTCTTGTTGGCTCCATAAAAACATTTGCTAAATTAAATTATTTAAAAAGATCCAATAACCTGATACTGTTAGAGTTATTTTCTAATAAAAAATGATAAAATCGCCGCATATGACGATAGATTTACTACAAGTACAAACTTTTTTTAAACATCTTCCATTATAGAGTCTAACACAGATAGATTCTGGTAACTTGGAGGTCTGTAGACACATACTACAAAATGCTTATCAAGCTCAACACAGGACAATTCAATGGTGTGTTCAACCGACAGTCTAACAATGTCTTTTCTTTCTTTAGATTTAATAGAAGTTCTAGTTTAAATATATGTTGCTATTTGAACTAGGCATTACAAGGTCGTCAATTAATACAAAATTTGATAGATTTGCTATCACTTCATTAATAGAATATGCTATCAACATAGTAATCTTATGTCTACAAGCTCTCTGCGTTACATGTAGTCTTCTAATAAATCTACTAGTGTCAAAAACAATAATTTGTCACTATGACAAGCCAACATATGTAAAATGTTATTTAATTTAAAAATCCGCTTGTTCTTATCTTCTGAGAAGCTATACGAGTAAGGAAAAGCACAAACCATTAGCTTTTCTACATTCAACCCTAACAAGGTGTCAAGACCAGCCATTATATTTTTTTTGGTAAATCCCATTACCAAAAAAAATTAGTACTATTTCCCAATTATTTATATTTGAATTTATAATTCTATTGATCATTTGCTACAATGATTTGTAAAACTATGGCTAAGGTAATTTTGTAATATTTTATAAAAAGAGTATGAAAAATCGACCAATTGGAAATTGGAAAGCCCCATCGCGTCTTTCATCTCGCATGTGATTGGTCATACAATTTGCTTTGCAGAATTCACTACGCAATAAGGCTGCAGATCTTAAAGATCTTGGACGTATTCGATGTTACTTCGTCAGAATCCAAAACTAACTAACTACATTGGTATCAGTGTAGTTAATATAAGGAACGAAGATTTACCCAATAAGTCCTAACTCCATCGCCATGGCTCTTTTCAACCAGTTGCTTTTCTCTATATATTCAAACTTCAAGACCTATGTCCTATGACCTTTAAGACCTATGTCAATATTTTTAAAGAGCACTTTCAAGCACAAAATGTTGAACATATTTCATTTTAATTTAATTCTTAAGTTTAACTATGTCCATATATGTAATATCTGAATAATATAAGATTCATTGAATACACTTGTTTGACGTTATATCTGATTTCTAATTTTCCTGGGTATTTCATTTTAAACGACATATCTACAAACACAACAGTAATGCAATCGCAATGTAAATATAGCCAAAAATCATCAGAAAAACTTGTTTCCTTAACCATATTGCGGTATATGAACAGGATATTAAAGACTAAAACAGAATGTAAATGAAACACACAAACACAACACAGTGAAACAAATAATAAAAATTATTTCAAAGTAAACTTCAATGTCCAAGCATTTGCAGACTTGACAGTGGTTACGTCAGGCAGCTGTAACGCGACCTCTCCATTAGTTATCTGCCACTGAAAAAAATAAAACATGATAAGAGAAAGTATCAACAACTGCCTTACAAATAAGTGTTTACAGAAACAAAACATACTTGTATCAAGAGTAAATACTTACAGTCAAGTATTGCTCTTCATTGCCCAACATCACTACTTTATAATTACCGCTATGCAAATAAGGTGTTATATCTCTAAGTAATAGTACACTCTTCGCAGGCCATTCAAGTATAATAGCATAGATTGCGTTAATCTTATCGTTCTTGCTCGGTGGGTAGGTAGGATGAGCAGCATTGTACGTCGCCTTAGAGCAAGTATACCAAACATTGCCTGTTCTAGTGTCGTTTTGCGAAATCCAGGGAGAGCTATTGTAGATGGCCTCGCCGTTAATTGAAAGCCAAGATCCGAGCCTTAACAAGCGTTCTTGAAATATCGGTATTATTGTTGCCTCTTTAGTTGGGCCTACGTTGATAAGGGCATTACCTGAAACAGACAGTTGCAATTATAAAATTTAAAATTGAATTTAACATTTTCACTGCCTCCCCAATTTTCACGATGTCCTTTGCGATGTCGCCATACATATCTTACAAGGGTTCGTTGTGGGCTGCTGATAAAATTTTTGATTGGTACATTGGAGGCAGTGAAGGTGTTGAATATTCATGCTATTCCTAGTAAAAATAATAGGAACAGAAACTGGAGTTACCTCCACAACTGACTGTAGATACAACTTGGTAAAGCAGTTCATCAACAGACAATATTTCATTCAGGTGGATATCCCTTCTGTATCCCCATGAAATGTTATCAATGGCGAAAGCATTCTCCCATTTATGATCAAGTAGTTTACCTAAAAAGAAAACAAATGATTACTTAGATGTTTTTCGGATACTGTAAGAAATAATTAATATATATTATATTAATTATTTCTATCACATCTTGGCCAACTGCAAATATATGCAATATGAGACAATTTCTTCTCTATTTGCATTGCAGCTTATTAATGAATAATGTTATGTATTACACTAGTAAATAATCATCAATAACACTAACCGGGATTGAATTTATCAGCATGATTATAGAAGTCACCATGATGGCTACGGGTGCCAATACCCCATCTATCATTGACAACAACTTCATCTTTTACTGGGCTGTCATTGTACAACCATGCTAAAAGGTCTGTAGACCTCCAATAGTCATCATGAGCTTCCCAGTCACCATCAGCCCAAATCACAGATGGCTTGTAATCAATAACCAGCTGCTTGATGTCTGGCCACAGCTTAGTATCAGTGAATGTTTGCGTTTTGAATTTGTTGTTTTTATCCTGCTTATAAATGGGGTTGTACCACTCATACAGGGAATGGTATACTCCAAACTTTAAGCTCTCGTTCCTGACTGCTTCAGCAAGTTCACCTACAAGGTCCCGTCTTGGCCCTACATCAACTGAGTTCCAACTGAATGAACGCTTGGATGGAAATAGGGTGAATCCCTCATGATGCTTACTAGTTAAGACAATGTATCTGAAATAAATTTTTGTTTAGAATAGTATGGCTTTTTTTTTGAAGCAGCAGCACTTGAAATATTATTAACTTATTTACTTTGCTCCAGCTTTTGCAAATAGTTTCGCCCAAGCAGCAGGATCAAAAAACTCGGCTGTGAACATGGGAGCAAACTCCTGGTATGTAAAGCCTGGTGGGTAGTTCTTTTTCATGAAGTCTATGTATTTCTGGTTTTTGTCATCTACAGGAAAATAAATTAAATTGTTCATAATTTAAAAGGTAAAACTGACATACGGTAGAATTGCAATTATTTGATTTTTAATAAATGAAAAGTACCTTTCCAGCGGTTCCAGAACCACTCTGATCCGAAACTAGGCACGGCATAAACACCACAGTGCAGCAGTATGCCTATTTTAGCCCTATCATACCATTCGGGCAACAGCCGGGTATCCAGGTCACTCCAGGTGGGTTGAAATCTCTTTTCCACCCTGATATCCTTTTCAATATCATTATGGACTTCGATAATTTTAATATCTCCTATCTTAGCATTCACGAAGCAGACCAATACTAAGATTAATAATAATCTCATCTCTCTGTAAACAAAGCAATTGAAATGAAAGATATATTTATCGCTCCAGAAACCCCCTGCATACAAAATTTCATGAAAATCGTTGGTGCCGTTGCCGAGATTCAGATTATATACACATATAAATGATAAATGATTTTATTTCTGTAAGTTGGTTTGTACAAACGCTTTTACATGTCTAACATATTTTTTTTTTAAACTAGATGTGGTCGGCGTTTCCTATCTGACTACTCTGAGAAGAAAGGCTGAAACAAACTCAGAGGTCACAGTCTCTTTTAAAGTCCTGACAAAATCTTGGTTCGATCATGTGAAGACCATGTAGACTGATGTCTGAAATGGTCTATTGAGGAAAGAACCAGCCAGATTGAGTGGACCTGTCCAGTCAGTGCATTTGTCAATAACCGAGCAGCTCAACTCAGAATTTAAGGAGCTCAACGATTCGACGAACAATACCAAAGAAAGGACATTCGGGTAGGCCGCATAAACTACTCAAACTGCCAGACCATGATTAAAAACTAAGATAAATTAAAAAACAAAATAATTTTCCACATAGTCTTCACATTCACAATAATTAAAATAAAATAATATAATACTTTAAAAAGTAAATATTCTTGTCATTGCAAGAAAACAAATAAAAAAATTAAAAAATAACAAAATTCATGGTGCAAAATATCGACTTACTAAGTTTCAACAGCATAGTTATTACATTTTCGGAAAAAAAGTGGCTGTGACATACGGACGGACAGACAGACAGACAGACATGACGAATCTATAAGGGTACCGTACCTACTTACCTATTATTTAAAAACTATAATTGCCACTGCTGCAGTAATAAATAGGTACCTAGCGTTCGACACAACGAAATGCCGAGGGACTGTAACGATAAGTAATATATACAGTAAATGTACCTATGTAAGTACCAACTTACTTTTATGTGTTCTTATTCATAAAAAAATAAGTATAACTTACCTACACGAAATCAGTTAGCGAGTTCGGATGATATGATAATGGTTAACGAATGTACCAATTATATTTATCGTGACACAAGCGCACCTGGGCTCAGTTAAATGAACACTGGTGGTCGGACTCACTGAGTCTCACTGTGACGACTGACTGCAGTGAAGTGCAGTGACGGTCGGTGACGTCGGGGACATAATATATAAGTACAGCGATTAGCCGATTACCGCAAATAAAGTATAGTTCTCGCCAAACTTTTGGGCCGCCCTGAAGTTGGCTACTATCTAGACACGCGGCAGGGTGAAGCCAAGTTCAAGCAAGGAGAAACTGGCGATGCAGCAGCTGTGTGTGTTACACAAACCATTTGGTGCCACTTTTGTCACCTTAATAACACATAAACACATGCAATTTGGTTTATGTATAACCCTAAGATGAACTATAAACCAAAATTTCATAAATATAGATAAAGCGGTTATTAACGTACAAAAATCATCATTTTTATCACTGACTGACCTATATATCAAAATTACCTAGAAAGTTCAAATTTGGCATCCAGATAGGTAATTGGGTGAAATACAAAGGAACAAATCAGAAACTAGCATTTTTTTATCATTTTCTTCTAAGCTTTCAATTAATTGATTCTATTAGGAACACTTACTTATAGTGCCTGTAATGTAAGAATCAACAATCAAAATTGATGGCAAAATCCACATAAAGAGAGGCTTATTCATGTGGATTTTAAGGTCTTCACGTGAATATATAACGAGTGGAATACTACCCTTTTTTTTTTAATCCTAACATGTCTGTTTCAGTACTTATAACTAAGAGTATAGTCGACTTACGTTTTGTTATGAGGAATTCACTGTAAATATGAGGCAAAAAAACGACCAACTTTTCGGCGAAATGTTGAATTGTTTAAGAATGGGTGTAGAACCTATCAAGTCAAGACAGTTGCACTTTATCTAATCGAGTCCTCAAATTAACCGCTTAAAATCAAATCGACCGGCTTAAAGAAATCTTATTTTAGACTGATGTCCGATTCCAATGATACAGCATGTTTATTTTCCACTATAAATATGTGTTACCAGTTTAATAATACTGCAATGTTGGCAAGTATGGAGCAACCAGTTAAATTAAATTAGATAGACGAAATAAAAACCACGGTATTTAAAAAACGAACAAGTGAAGTACCTACTCAAAAATAACGAGGATGATTCGTCGCTCTGGCTTAGAAAATGTCATAACGATAATAATAGGTGCACGAGTAATGTTACGAAGAAACATAGATGTCAGTAAGGGACTGGTAAACGGATCCATTGGAAAATAGAGAAAGTACATTGGGATGTCGAAAACAGCAACAGCGCACGTACAATCACAATACAATTTAAGCATAATTTAATTTACGAACTAGAGCGACTCAAGACCATGTTTCAGATATTAAGTAATGTAAATGTTCACAGGGAACAATTCCCTATTTGCTTAGCATATGCTATTACTATCCAAACATCACAAGGCCTTAGCCTTGACGGCGCTCTTCTCGACATAGGCTCCTCTATATTTAGTAAAGGGCAGGCTTTCGTTGGACTCTTCAGAGTTAAAACCTTAATTGGAGAACATCTTATCAATTTAGATCCAAGCCAAATCAAGGCTCAAGAGAGCTCTGTTATAGAGTATAACCGCCTGCGCACGTTTTACCGCCCCGACTTGGCCAAATTAAACAGAAAACGCGTAAAAAAAACCGGATACTGAATGAGCAATTCACTCGAACATTTCAAATGTAAAAACAATAATTGAAAGTAACACAAAAAATTAGATTATAAAAACCTTTTGATATTAATTTTATTTTGGATAAGTACTTAACTAACTAACTAATAATTTCTGTACAAAAAGTAATGATATCCCATCAAAAACATAAATGTGAAAAAGGGAGCCAAGTTTAATACTTAGAATATACGCGATTGCTGACTACGCCGACAAAATAATTGAGATCTAAATGGGTGCCAAGTTCTGTATCTTTATTTTTTTTACAAGAACATAAAACATTTTAAAATAAATTTAAAAACACAATTTCTTGCTTTTTCTGCCACAACAATATTTGCTATTTTAAATTAAAACTTCTTAAATTTAAAATGTTGAATTATTTACAGCAAATAGCTTAGGCTAAATTATAGATCAAGTGTTGACTTGGCTTTTTTCACAAATTTATTATTACCATATCGGTTTTAATATTCATTCATTCGAACATTTTTATAAACACCTTTATCATTATAATTGCCACATTATGCAAAATATACTATTACTAGCAAATATATCTGCAATCGTTCTCAACTTTTTTAAAACATAAATTAATTTGCGCACTCTATTAACTAGGCTATCAATATGAGGTGTAAAGGAGATTGTTTCATCTATAATAACCCGGAGATATTTTATGTTGCCTGTTTTGAGGATAAAAGGACAATCACAAATGCTGACTGGGCATCCACATTTATGAGCAAACAGATGAGAGTTAGTAATGTTGAATTGAGGCTTGCGCATGGAGAAGTAAATATATTTTGTCTTGTCAGCATTTAGAGTTAGTAAATTGCTTTGTAGCCAATTGGTCACAGTATTGAAACCTTGTTGAGCGTATTCGTACAATTCATTACTGGTTTTCGCGGTAAAGATTACCGCCGTGTCGTCGGCATATGATATGAGTTTGCCTTGTTTAATATCTAAATTACACATCGTTAATGTAAATCAGGAATAGGGTTGGGCCCAGAATGCTTCCCTGAGGAACACCATAACCAGTACTTTTTTGTTCATCGCTAGGAATATCGTCTATTTTAACATGTTGAGATCGATCGTCTAAGTAGTCAGCAAAAAGTTTCAGCGGTGTTCCCCTAATTCCTAAAGCCTCTAATATTTTAGAAGCATTGGAACGGACACTGTATCGGCTTTGGCTAGATCAAGGTAAACCCCCAGAGTCTGGTTTCCTTTGCCAAGCTCTTCTGCGGTATAATCTGTCAGACTATGCACCGCATCGGCTGTAGATAATTTGGCCCTGAACCCAAATTGCGCAGATGATAATAGATTGTTTTTCGAGGGTAAATACCTTCGGATAAACAAATACGAAATATATGCGTTAAGGGAGGTACTAGGATATGCTTAAAAGTTTTAAGGATCTCATTGCTTAAATTATCCCAACCAAACTGCACAGTCATCTTTTAGACCAGATATGATTCGGTTTATTTCGTCTTCGTAACACGTAACATATTAAGTAAAAGTTAAATTGCTTATTAGTCTTTTAGGCTAGATCGTAATTAATTATTAAGAATTTCTTCGTCAGTATCCAGCAAGCCAAAAGATTTTAAAGCACACCTATTGTTTTGGGAAGATGGTGGAACACAGTAATGTTTTGGAATCTGTTCACCAGGCTTTTTCCCAACATTTACAAAAAAGTTATATACGTGGTTGGCTGACAAGAGAGGTGATGGATTAGGAAGCAGCAAGCTCGATGTCAAGTGTTCTGATTTGAGACGGACCAAAATCCCTACAAGAACCCCGTACGTTACGTACGTTACCCCAACAAGATAGTGGCTCCTAGAATGATATGAGTGGAACGTACCAGGCCCCTCAGAAAGTATTGCGAAAAAAAGTTTTTATATATGGGAGACTGGCCAGTTATAATGTTTTTCGAAAATATGATTATTTATAAGTAAAAATAAGTAAGTTCCAATTTCAAAATTTCCCTCCACATTTTTTGCGAGTTAATTCAAAGTATTGTGTCTCACTGAAATATGGATCTGCGCCGGGAACATTTTAGAGCTATGATTTTATACGATTTCAAGTGTCGCCTGAAACCGGATGAATCGTACGATAGACTTCAAATGGCATTCATGGATGAAGGCCCTTCCAAGGCAACCGTGTATCGTTGGTATAACGAATTCAAGCGCGGTCGACCAACTTTGGGGGATGACGAAAGAAGCGGTCGCCCTTTGACGGCTGTTACCGAAGAAAACGTGCTAGCAGTGAAAAATTTAATCCAAGACAATAGGCGAATTACATATCAGGAGATTCAACACATATTGAAGATTGGATCGGGAAGCGTTCACGAGATTCTACACAGCCATCTTCGCGTGAGGAGGATAGTATCACGCTGGGTGCCGCACAACCTCACCGATGCTCAGAAGCAGGCCCGGGTGGAATGGTGCCGTGATATGCTTAACAAATTTGAAGCAGGCTCGTCTCGGCGTGTTTACGACATCGTTACAGGTGATGAGTCCTGGATTTATCAATACGACCCAGAAACCAAGCGCCAGTCGACTGTTTGGGTGTTTCAAAATGAGCCAACGCCTACCAAAGTGAAGCGATCTAGAAGCGGGGGTAAGATTTTGATCGCTAGCTTTTTTAATTTGACTGGCCACTTGGTATCAATTCCCTTACGGGATCAAAGAAGCATTAATGCCGAATGGTATACTACCAAATGTTTGCCAGAAGTTTTCTCTGTTATAAGCAACAAGCGACCAAACACAGGGCTCCGCGGGCTACTGCTCCACCACGACAATGCACCTGCGCACACCGCACTCAAAACGAGGGACTTCCTGGACAGCACGCCAGTCAAACTCCTGGGTCACCCTCCTTACAGCCCTGATCTAGCACCGTGTGACTTCTTTTTATTCCCAAAAATAAAAAATCAGCTCAAAGGGATACAATTTTCGTCGCCGGAAGATGCGCTGGCTGCGTTCGAGCAGGCTGTAAACGAGGTGTCTGCGGCGGACTGGAAAAAGTGTTTTGAAAACTGGTTTAGGCGCATGAATCTTTGTATAGAGGCTGGTGGAAAGTACTTTGAAAAGATTTAATAAAAATATATGTACGTATAGAACAATTTTTTTTAGTTTCGCAAAACTTTCTGAGTGTCCCACGTATAATTAGTGCGTAATCAGCTGTGAATGTGCGCCACATAAAAATATATCATCGTTTTTGAACAAAATACGTAAAAAACGATTCCTGCTGGAGTAACGTTGTTCCAGCAGGAAAATTCTAAACGAATGATCGGAGTGAGAAATATTGTGCGTGGGCAGAGAGCTTATTCTTCTTCTTCTTCGTTTCGCTCTTGTAGGAGCAGTCGTGGTCACGATGAATTTTGTCAAATCGCTGGTGTGGTAATTCGCCGCACGATCTCTCTCCATTTGGGTCGGTTACATGAAAGTTTGGCGCACTCATTTATAGGACCACCAACGGCGGACTTAATTTGATCAGTCCACCTCATCGGTTCCGTATGGTGCCGGACGTTAAGAATTTCACCATCCCATGTCTTCCCGTGGGTGTCGTAAAAGGCGACTAAGGGACAAACCAGAGAATGGGCAGCAGCGTTCTCTGTGCTCCTATAACAACCATACTGCGATCGCCAATCCGCCTGCCAAGCGTGGCGATTATGGCAAAACCCCCCCTATGAATAGCACAAATAAAAAATGGCCCCTAGTGCCCGGCAGCCCGCCTACCCTCGACTACGGTAGCGGTCGAGGTAACGGCATGGCAAGGGGTGCTAAGAATCTCCGGACGAGAGCCGGCTACCCCAACAATCACCGACGACTGGACCTGGCAACGTACAACACGCGCACACTTCGGACCGACGAGAAGATCACCGAGCTCGAAGAGGAATTGAGCAGGTTGCGATGGAGCATTATAGGGTTATCTGAAGTCCGAAGAGAGGGGGAGGACTCGATAATCCTCAAATCCGGTAACCTGGTCTATTTCCGAGAGGGTGACCGGCAGTCCCAAGGTGGTGCCGGGTTTATCGTACACAGGTCCCTTGTGAACAACGTGGTGAAGATCGAGAGTGTCGACCAGGGTGGCGTACCTTATACTCAGAATATCCTCTAGATATTCGCTGAAGGTCATACAGGTCTACGCCCCAACCTCGGCACACCCCGACGACGAGGTAGAGACCATGTATGAGGATATCTCCAGAGCCATGCATGGTTTCAAAACTCACTTCACCGTTGTCATGGGGGACTTCAACGCGAAACTGGGCAAACGAGACGAGGATGAGCTGCAAGTGGGGCAATTTGGAGTTGGACGACGGAACCACCGGGGTCACCTACTGGCCAATTTTATGGAGAAGGAGGGCCTCTATATGATGAACTCCTTATTCAAAAAGCGTGAACACCGGAAGTGGACCTGGCAGAGCCCCGATGGTGCAACAAAAAATGAGATCGACTTCATCATGTTAACCAAGAAGCAAATGTTCAATGATGTCTGTGTGATCAATTCGGTAAAAACCGGGAGCGATCACCGCATGGTAAGAGGCACATTGAACATTAATATTAAGCTTGAAAGGTCTCGACTGATGAAGTCCACGCTCCGTCCAGCACAGGTCCAGGTCCAAAGCCAGGTCGAGAGCTTTCAGCTCGAACTCCAGAATCGTTTCGAGTGCCTGGGGAGCTCCGTGGACGAATACAGCGACGGGTTCGTGGAAGCTGTCCATACGGTCGGGTCTAAGTTTTTCAAGACCCGTCGTACAGATAGAAACAAAAAGCTCTCTGATCATACCCTCAAGCTTATGAAGGAGAGGCGTGAGATGATCCTGCAGTCTTCAGATGAGGCGTGCAAATACCGGCAGATCAATAGACAGATCTCTAAATCCTTGAAAAGAGACCTCCGCCGCTTTAATACCGAGCGTATTAAAGACGCGATTGAGCGAAATAAAGGCTCCAAGGAGTTTTCAAGGGATCTGTCTATTGGGCAGAGCCAGCTCACGAAACTGAAGACCGATGATGGCAGGATTGTATCCGTCAAACCGGAGCTTCTGAGGGAGATCGAGAATTTCTATGGGCAGTTGTACACGTCAACCAGTAAACCCGTTGCGAATCTAGCAAACGACCCAAGAGCTAGATTGACCCGACACTATACCGAAGATATCCCGGACGTCAGCCTGTACGAGATTGGGATGGCTCTGAAACAGCTTAAAAACAACAAGGCGCCGGGTGATGACGGAATCACGGCTGAACTCCTGAAGGCGGGTGGAAAACCGGTCCTCAAGGCCCTTCAGAAGCTTTTTGATTCCGTCATACTCGAGGGCAAAACGCCACAGGCATGGTGCAGGGGTGTGGTGGTACTCTTCTTCAAGAAGGGCGACAATGCCCGGCTGAAGAACTATAGGCCCATCTCGCTTCTTAGCCATGTTTACAAGTTGTTTTCAAGAGTCATCACGAATCGTCTCGCGCGCAGGTTTGACGATTTCCAGCCTCCCGAACAAGCCGGATTCCGAAAAGGCTTTAGCACCGTAGACCACATACATACGCTGCGGCAGGTTGTATAACCTGCCGCAGCGTATGTATGTGGACGTGGAAGACCGAAGAGTATAACTTGCCTCTCTGTTTAGCGTTTGTGGACTACGAGAAAGCCTTCGATTCGATCGAGACTTGGGCTGTACTACAGTCTCTCCAACGGTGCCAGATCGACTACCGGTACATTGAGGTGTTGAAGTGTCTGTACAAAAACGCCACCATGTCAGTCCGTCTTCAGGATCAGACCTCGAAACCTATCCTTCTCCAGCGCGGCGTAAGACAGGGAGACGTAATTTCTCCGAAACTGTTCACTGCTGCGCTGGAGGACGTCTTCAAGGTTCTGGACTGGAAGGGGCTTGGCATCAACGTTAATGGCGAGTACATCACTCACCTTCGGTTTGCCGACGACATAGTGATCATGGCTGAGACCATGGAGAGCCTCAGTAAAATGCTCGATGACCTTAGTAGAGCTTCCGAAAGAGTGGGTCTTAAAATGAACATGGACAAAACCAAGGTCATGGTGAACGCCCATGTAACACCCACTCCTATCAAGATCGGAGACTCTACACTTGAAGTTGTAGACGATTATGTTTACCTGGGACAAACGGTCCAGTTGGGTAGGTCCAACTTCGAGAAAGAGGTCAACCGTCGAATCCGACTCGGCTGGGCGGCGTTCGGGAAGTTGCGTGGTATCTTCTCGTCCAATTTACCGCAGAGTCTCAAGACAAAAGTCTATGACCAGAGTGTGTTGCCAGTGATCACCTATGGGACCGAGACGTGGTCGCTCACAATGGGCCTTATCAGAAAGCTTAAAGTCACCCAAAGGGCAATTGAGAGGGCTATGCTCGGAATTTCCTTGCGTGATCGATACCTACATAGCCCGAAGAATTGCCAAACTTAAGTGGCAGTGGGCAGGGCACATTGCTCGCAGAACGGATGGCCGATGGGGCCGAAAAGTTCTGGAGTGGCGACCGCGAACTGGAAGACGATACGTTGGAAGGCCTCCCACTAGGTGGACCGATGACCTGGTTAAGGTTGCGGGAAGGCGCTGGATGCGAGACGCACGAAAAAACGGCAAATTTTGTAGCCACCAATTGCAACACCATCAGTCCATTCTTTGAGGGTGATCCGCTTAATGAGCTCTCTGTAGATGTTAAATAACAGTGGCGATACGATACATCCCTGGCGGACGCCTGCGCTGGGATGGAAGCTGTCTGAGACGTGGTTATCTGTCCGCACTGATGCAGTTCCTCCTTCGTATAGTACTCTAAGAAGGTAAACAAGATGTTTTGGTGTAACCATTTCCAGTAGCTTTTTCCACAAGGTTGGCCATTTCACAGAGTCAAACGCTTTTGAGAAATCAACAAAGCATATGTAGGTCGGCTTGTTGAATTCTCGTACCTTTTCGATGACCTGAAGAACAATGAAAATCTGCACCCGAGTTCTTTTTCCCTTCACAAACCCTGCTTGCTCCTGTGCAATTTCTTTCGAAAGCACTGCGCCTTTAGTCGTTCGTTAAGGATGCGTAACAGTATTTTGCTTGCATGGCTGATCAGTGCAATCAGACGGTAATTTCTACACTTTCTGGTCGAGCCCTTTTTGTGGAGAGGAATGAAAACCATGTGAGCCCATTCCGACGGCCATTTTTCTGTCAACCATATCTTATTGCAGATGATGTGAGAGATATGGACGCGGTATTCCCCCAATACTCGAATGGTCTCAATGGGGATGGCATCAGAACCCGTAGCCTTTCCATTCTTCAAACGCTTAATGGTAGTTCTGATTTCGGACTCAAGAATGTCTAGTTCTAGTGAATCATTGTCAGGTTCTGTTGGTATAAACACTTCCGACTGTGGATCTTCGAACAGCCAACCACAGTAACATCTTCAAGTCTCGGTAATCTGCTCCAATTCACTGACCACTTGACCATTACCGACTTCAATGGCCCAGGTTTTGGACGGCAGCGTTCTAGTTATAAGCCGAATTTTGTGATGCAGTTCTCTAGACTCATATCTGCCTGCTGCATGAGCTTCTATCTCCTCACATATATGGCGCAGGTAGGCATTATGGTCCTATCTGCATTTCTTCTGGATCTGTCAGACTTTCATTCAGGGCTTTAACGCTTGCACCGGCTGCTTTCAGTTTTCGACGTTCCTCAACAAGCGCAAAGGCGCAGTCCGACTTCCAGTGCTGTTGCTTGGGTCTAGCAGTTGTTGTTTTGTATCCTGAGACCGCCAGCTCTTTTAGAAACTTTGCCGTGTTCCAGATCTTTTCCGGTGGTTCGCTATCAAAATCAGTGTTTTTACAATTAGCCCAGTTGTGATGGAACACAACTGGGCTGTCACCCCTGTCGTTCCTAATACCCAGTCCAAACTTTCCAACGCACCTGCCAAGCTGCTGAGCATTTGCTCCAATTTTGTCATTAAAATCACCCAGGATGACAAGCAGCTCTCTGTTGGGCATTTTGACTATGGTGGCTCCTAGTTCAGAGTAGAAACTCTCGATTACCTCGTCACTTGCAGTGCTCGTAGGGGCATATACCTGTATAAGGTTCAGATTCACTGGCGACGCTTTCAGCTTAATGCTAATTATCCGGTTGCTTACTGGCTCGTAACCCATCACGCTATTCCTCCGCTGGATGGGAATCAAAAAGGCGTGGCCCGAGAAATGAACGACATGGTTGTCAGTCAGGAAGTGCCCGTTGTTTTTCCAATGTGTCTCACTGAGTCCACAGACGTTTATACCACATCTCCTAACTTCTCTTTCCAGAATGGTGAGTTTCCCGGGTCTAAGTAGGCCGCGTACATTCCTTGTCACTATTGCCTGGATTTGTCGCAGCTTGATGGAGATTCCAGTAATTGGATTTCCATGGAGAGCCTGGTCCTCTACTACTCCATGGCCGGTAACCATCTTCACACCGTCATTATCTGTGACACCGTGCACCCCAGACGCAGAACGGGGCAGGTTGCGAAGCGGTTTGCATGGTGAATGTCTTGGGAAGATAATGCAGTGGTTTCCCCTTGTCTTCTGCATCAGTCGTTTTTGGGAATATTTGGGCCCCAAGGCTGCTAAACCCCAGCTGCCTGGTTCGCCATTAACTCGTTAGTTATAGATAACATGACAGCCCTTCAGCTGTCATCCCTGGTTGCTTGTGTACAAACTCTGGGGCTGACTAGTTGCTATTGTCAAAGTGTCATTCTCCCGCCCGTGTATATAGAGAGCATATATTTGTGCAAATATGTGCGCCGAAAATATAATTGGTGCGTCATCAGGTTTACGAGATATAACATTTCCTGCTGGAGTAACGTTATGCAGAATCGTGTATCTCTAAAAACTTTACGTTGTTTACATGTTTAGTTTTTTATTAAAATCCACTTAATGCGAAACATTCCAAGCTGAATATTTTCACTAATAAACTATTTTTGACTAAACGCACTTATTTGTGGTTTACACCTACCTATCTTGGGTTGAGTCGGTTTCTTGTAGGTATTTTGCCGTCAGTTATGTCACCCTCGTTTTGACTTTTAACAATATTATTCGATAGCGCAAGCATGTACCTATGTTTTTGAAACTGTTTATGGTTATTACAAGCGTCAAGATGGACTGAATACAGTTTCCAGCTAGGCGCTAGCTTATAAGTTTTCTCATTTAGGCAAGGCGAATTTTTTTCGGGTTTTCAAAACAGCGCGATTACTTGAAAATTATAAATATTTTCTTAAATCTAATTCCGGCACAAATACGCACAAATCAAGAGCTTCTCGTGTATGTTTATACTGCAGGCGCTCATACAATGGTTTTAGAGTTATACGATTCTGCAAAACGTTACTCCAGCAGGACATGCAATATCTCGAAAACCTGATGACGCACCAATTATATTTTCGGCGCACATTTTTACACAACTATAAGCTCTCTGCCCATGCACAATATGTCTCACTCCGATCATTCGTTTAGAATTTTCCTGCTGGAACAACATTACTCCAGCAGGATTTTTGTTTCCGTTTTATTCAAAAACGACAACACGCACTATTTTTTATGTGGCGCACATTCACAGCAGATTACGCACTAATTATACGTTCCACTCATATCACTAGATATAGGAGCCACTTTCTTTTTGGGGTAACGTATACACCCCACGGGCCTACGTCTACTTCGGACCGAAATTACTCGGATTCGTTCGAATCGGATGCAGTGCGTAACCGCTCTTACGCGGCAAACTACAGAAACTATGTTATCGAATACTTTAAATGTATCTAACTATGTTAGGATGTTTGTGAATTTTTCACACATCCATCATGATCCAGGGCTATGACTTATTATAAAAAAGGCCATTTAATTAATGCGGATGAAGCCGCAGGGAAAAGTTAGTTTACAAATAAAACTATGTGTAGCTATTCTTGAAGAACACAACACAATATAAACTAATTAAATGCAATTTGGGCAATGAAACAAAATATGTAAAAAGTTCTACTTCATTTTAATTAAAGTATACTATATTATTTACAAATATTTCGTTGAGATCGGAGTTTCAATACTGATAATTAAACAATAACATTAATAGACTAATAAGCTTACACCTACTAACATGTTACACAAATGTGGATGCATATTACAACATTGCATAATTATCATTACTGTGACATTGCCTTACCTTTCACGGAACACAGAAGTGTTAAAAGTTAAACTATAGAAACAGGTGTTTACACACTAACTACAAATATTGTAGAATGTAGACAATGTCAAAGTAAAAATATTATTTGCATAAAAAAACAATTACAAATACAAGTTTTCTTTTATCAAGAGTTGATAGCAAGTTTTAGCAAATGAAAAAGTAAAAATAACATGACTAGAAACAGTCCAAAATTTCATTAAGTTTCACATTTTTCATGTGTTTTGGTTGCTAACATTTGATTATTAGCCATTGGCCATAATTAAATGGCATAAGAACCATTTGCTTACATCTTGAAATACTCGATGAGCACTCAGACCCCATGGACTTAATTTTTTAACCCCAAACGGCTCAAATATATAGTTTCCAAAAAGGTTGTTGTATCTGTCAGCTGCCCCAGCACAGCCCGCCGTGCTAAGAAGATGGGATGGCACAGGGGTGTTGACACATGTTGCATCCCACACCAAAGGCCTACCCATCTTCCAAGGCATTATGATCATCCCGTCTGGTCTCTTCCCATGGCACATAAAAATAATATTAACAGATACTTAAAAGAAAGTAAAAATATTTACTACTGCATTGATTTTGATTTATCTGTTAATATAAAATGTTCTATTCACATTTTCTTTGAAAAATTTAGATTTCAGACAATAATTTTTATAAACTAGCTTACTTCTTAAATTATATTATACATTTATAAACATACTTTGCCAGTTATCATCAAAACATTTCATTTAATTTTTTAGCTTACATATAGAAAGAAAGTCTATTTCAAAACTGCAATCCCAAATATTTTTGGCAAAACTGCAATACCAAATATTGTTAGCTACAATGGCTGAACAGTAGTAAATCTCAAACAAAAACAGTGGTACGGCATGCCATGCGCATTGGGAAGCTAATGTTCTACCCAGCCAATAAGATTGGGGAGCACAGTACTATAGTACTGTTCATAAAACTAGCCAGTCTTAGACCTGTTTATATTTAATTACTTATAGTATATCCTTCATTCTTATCCACTTCCTCGCCAGGAAGTGGATGACACTGCTATTGAGTGTCAACTTTAAAGTTTGAGTAATGACATGCACCATTTATGATTATTTCACTGATGCCCGTAGTAGGGGTTTGAGAGGCTGACAACGGTTCTATATGTGCTGTCGTAGTCATTACTGGGGTTGAATATAACTTGCCACTGTGTGGTTGTGTAGTGTTTGCAAAAACAGTTGCTAACGAATGTTGCTCAGCCCTTGGTTCATTAATAATTCCCATCTTTACTTCAAATATGATATCTTGTATTTTCTTTTTTGCAACTAGTAGGTTCTTTTCTCCTTTTAAAGAGCGCAGCTCATTGGCTATGTATTCCCCGAAAACTGAGAATTCATCTCTTGGTCTAGGTGTTGTGGGGTAGCTGACTTCAGGCTTGACTGCTGGTGGAGGCAGCTCTGTCCTGGAGATCTTGGGAGGAGGTGACAGGCTGTTGAGTTTGCAGTCACTAACTGTATTGTCTGAGTGAGAAGGTAGAACACCTATTTCTGTATTGTCCTCCTGAAACGGTGTATAAATAAAGTGTTAATAAAATCCGTGTTTTCCTTGGAAAGCATACAAATTTTGTTTTTCAAATAACTACTTATATTAGGCTCATTGTATAATGATGATCATTGTTAAGATGCAAAGAAAAAAGCTCAGATCCTGGACTTTAATTGGCTATTGTCTCATTCAATTTGATTGTTTTGCAATTAAATAAAATGCTGTTATAGGAGATAGTGACTCTTACCGATTGTAGAACCCTGTACGGTTTGTTGGAGTATTTCAAGAAGTGTAGATACTCGAACGCGTACCAATTACTGACATATCGGTCGTTAGGCTCTTCAGCATAAGCGCGAGCTTCCCGCGCCGATTCGCGGTTGTATTGTGTCCGAAGATGCTGAATCTTCTTCGTAGCGTCTGGCACCGATATCCCTAGTAAATCCGAGATCATACGCAACTCCTCTCGCCGCTTTTGTTTGTCTCGCCTCGTCTCACATAAAGACGGGTTCCACAAGTTGGCATTCACTTGTAACAACTCAATCAACTTCAGTGTTCTATCTTTTGACCACTCCATATCGCCCGATTTGTATAGCTGCGCCCGAATAAAAACATAAACAGTATAGAGTTAGCGACCAATCGTTAGATTATTCACTAAACTGTGTTCCTGTTCACTGAACGAGTCGGACGCACAGGTCGGACGTCACGTCAATAATTTTCATTGACTGTCAAAATATTTTATTGTATCATTTAGGATTTTCACCATAATGCTTTCCCTATCTCTTTTACTCTAATAGCAAACTGTAAAAGAAAAATATAATGCACTGCTTATCGAAAAATCAAGAACGGAACGCTAACGCTCTATTGTAGGGTTGCTAGTGTATTCTTTTTTTTTTTGTAGTGTTTTTTGTCATACTTTGTTTTTTAATTAACCCCCGCCGGAAAAAGAGGGGTGTTATAAGTTTCACGTGTGTTGCTGTGTATCTGTGTGTCTGTCTGTGGCATCATAGCGCCTAAACGGATGAACCGATTTTGATTTAGTTTTTTTTGTTTAAAAGGTGATTATGTCGAGAGTGTTCTTAGCTATTTTTGAATAAAATCGGTTCAGCCGTTCAAAAGTTATGGGCGATTTACTGTTTGAATCGGGGTGTTTTCGCAAGATAAGTGTGTCGGGGGTTTTATAAATTTTGAAATTTTACTTGTATTGTGATGGTATTGTTGTATTTTTACAGGTTTTCGTTCTTTCTTCCTTCAGACACTGCTTTAGTTGTAGCAAGGTTGCAAGGAAACTTCAATCTACGGTTTTGTTACATAAATAATAGTCACGTCTTATCCATGGGTAAACACCATCATAACATAGACCTACGTCGTACGTGCTAGAATTCCTCCTATAACCGTCATAGGAGCATTGATTATAAAGTGGGACGTTTTGACATAGGCGTATATAGTGAAGCGGCCGGGGTGAGCCGGGCGCACCCCAGCCCTAGAATGGTCTGGTGCCCACTCCAGGATGTTGAGTTACCGTTGCGGATTCGAAATTTTTGGCCGGACACTTAAATCACCACTTAAAAACTAAATAAATAAATTCAAATTAGACGGGACCGGTCAATGAGTATTGAGTACAAACACAAAGTAATTAAGCGACGGCGCGCCACAGACAGAGAGGCCACTACGAAACAAAGCGTCATTTTGCACACACACCTTGACATTGCGATTTTACAGGGAATATTGGGCAATAATTAAATTGAGCTCAGTCGCGGCTGTCACGAGTGCTTTGTGCGGGCGTTTGTCACATCAGTCATACATAAAGCACAAAATAGTTCTAAGTATACAGAAGGCCCACTCCCGCGGTTTAGAAAATTGACACCTAAACTTGACAGATTCACTAGGGTTGCTACTTTATTGATTCCGAATTAAAAAAAGAATAGGTTGCCCAAGTTACAAACATAAATACATAGACTCGTCTAAATATACAACATATCATGCTTACATGCCTTAGAGGGTAGACAGGTCATCAAATATCCATTTAATATCACGAAACATTTAATATTACGCCACATACGATGAATATTGGAGAGTAAAAAGACGGATATTTGATGCCCTGTCTACCCTCTAAGACATGTAAGCATGATATGATGTATGTTTAGACGAATCTATGTATTTATGTTTGTAACTTGGGCAACCTACTCTTGTTTTTAATTCGGAAACATCAAAGTAGCAACCTTAGTGAATCTGTCAAAGTGTCAAGTTTCTGTCAATTTTGGAAACGGCGGGAGTGGCCCTTCTTAAACTTTATATTTTTCACCTCAGCACCTCAAACAAGCAGGTTTTGCTGCTTAAAGACAGTGAGCAAAATTCGATTCGATTTTAAATGCCGAGTCAGTGCTGGGTCTACTCACAACATTCGAAAGATTTGAACTTCACTTTGTTCTGTCACTTTCACTTCGATACGAAAAGAGCGAGAGATAGAAACAAGTCGATTCGAAGTTCGATTTTCAAATTCCATATATAATAGGCTCAAAAAAGAAACCAACAATAAAACGTTCGGAAACACGTCATATATAAAATTTCAAATCAAGGTTTAAATGTTAGCAGAATAGTCGGCATCGGCTCAGTTGCCAAAGAAGAAAAAAAAAAAAGGTTTAAATGTCGACTCACACCTCGGTAGGTACACCCAGTTACATGACACACAGTTTGGTTTTCGTGCTGGACTATCTACTGAGAGTGCCATATTTGCGTTGAAGCATACTGTTAAATATTATACTGACAGGAAAACACCTGTTTATGCTTGTTTCCTGGACCTTTCTAAGGCCTGCGACCTGGTTTCTTATAGTGTCTTATGGGAGAAGCTTCTAGAGGCAGGTGTTCCAACTGCATTAGTGTCCACATTATCTTTTTGGTATGACAAGCAAAGGAACTTCGTCAAATGGTCTAATGCGTTGTCTGACCCGTATAAACTTGAGTGCGGAGTTAGGCAGGGAGGTCTAACTTCGCCGAGGCTTTTTAATATATATATTAATAAACTGCTTGTTGAGCTCAGCAGCACGCATGTCGGATGCCATATAGATGGAGTATGTTTAAATAACTTAAGTTATGCAGATGACATGGTGCTGCTGAGCCCTACTATCAGTGGAATTAGAAAATTACTCTCCATTTGTGAAGGATATGCCAAACAGCACGGGCTAAAATATAATCCTACAAAAAGTGAGTTGTTAGTGTTTCGAGGTAGGAATAAAAATCCAACATTTGTCCCTCCTGTAAAACTAAATGGTTCACTTTTGCAGAGAGTTGCCCACTTTAAATATTTGGGCCACATTGTTACGGAGGAATTAAAAGACGACTTGGATATGGAAAGGGAGCGCAGGGCACTGGCTGTGAGGGGTAATATGGTGTGCAGAAGGTTTTATGGTTGTTCAGTGGCGGTCAAAGTAACTCTTTTTAAGGCCTACTGCCAAACATTTTACACCAGCAGCCTTTGGGATAACCATACCCTAAAAGCAGACAATGCCCTGCGCATTCAATACAACAATACCTTCAGGGCGCTGTTGAGGCTTCCACCTTACTGTAGTGCGTCAGGTATGTTCGCTGATGCGCACACTGACGATTATTTTGCGATAATGCGGAAAAAAGTTGCCTCAGTAACATCCAGAGTGAGGGGAAGCAACAACAGCATTCTGAGGGTGTTTGCAGAGAGGCTGGATGGGCCTACAATGGGGAGGTTTATCAGGCTACATGTTGGCAAAAGAGCCTCTTAAACCTTCCTGTGATTGTGGTTTTTCTTATTAAATTTGAGTGTTTCTGCATGTTACTAACATAGTTTTTTAAGTAAGATGTAATACTAATACCCTATGGGCCTTGATGCCTAACAATAAAATATTTTTATTTTTTTTTATTTTTATTTTATTATATTTTATTATAATGTAATTATTATACTTTTCTCTTAATAATCGAATTATATATTTTTATAATCAAATAAAGAGATGTTGAAGTAAAAAATACGAAGTTTATCATGTATCTACATAATTATTTAAATTTTTAACAATCTTTATTGTGACAGAATAATTTAGTAATAGTGCAATTTCCGAACGCATCTTTAAAAAATAGCGGGCTTTAAATTTTTATTGTTTTCTTCTTCTGTTCGCTAGCTACAAAGTGCGATACACGTTGGATATTATTAAAATAATAATAAATAAATATGAGTGAATCCAGTGATGATGTCTGCAATTAAAACCGGAAGAATTGAAGCAGTATGTAAAAAGCGAATCAGTGAATACTCAAACTAAAGTCGCTAATACAACAATATCGGTTCCATTGGTTCCAAACAAAACTGGTAGGTACTTTTAATTTGCAAAACTGCAATAATTTTACTTTTAACTTTTACAAATATACATGTGGTTTAAATATTACCAAGTTGTATTTTTTACCTTTAGATTATTTGTTCTCGCTGCTGAAGTGAAAAGTTGTATGTGCTACACGAGACCAAAGTTATTTGTCTTTGAATCCCTCGCTGCACTCAGGATTCTAACCTAGAATCACTCGCTACGCTCGTGATTCAAATATAGAATCCTTCGCTTACTCGGGATTCAAAATCAACACTCGCGGCAAAAACCAACTTTGCTCTCTTGTTACACAAATAACTATTGTAGTATTAAGCTTATGCGCATGTTCATTCCAGCCTGTAATGTAATATGTACTGTCAAATGAATATGACGTCTCTGTTTAGCCTATTCTATACAACCACAGAGTACTTTTCACCCGGCTGCAAGGAAAGGTTATGTTTTTCGCGCGTATCTTGTATGTGTGTTGTATGTATGTAATATTCTTTATTACCTCGTATCTTTCAAACCACTTGACGGATTTTTATAATTAAGACATCGTTAGATTGGTCTTGGCCGCCCATGTGTTCTTATAAAAGTGCCGTTTAGAAAAGGAACATGGCGGATTTTGGGCGCCTTATAGTAGGGTATTTTTTTTCTTCGAAACCGTCGAGTGGGGTATAAAAATGAAGGGATTTTACGAGGTAAATACAAAAATATATACGACTTATATGTTTAAAAGTCATTCGAGAAAAAAAAAGTGTAACTTATGTTGTAAATAAAAAAGTTATAATTATAGTTTTGGTCAGCCAGCTAGCGAATATGTATCCTCCGACTGCACAGCATGATTTTCTTCTTGTTTACATCTTTGCAGGCGGGGTTTTTTGATTTAAATAACTTTTTATATAAACAACCCAGAGAGCATTGTTCAACATAAGGCATAATTTTTAGTTGTAGGTAGTATACATTGTATAGGCAATTCAATTTGTAATAAGTTATAAATATTAATATTCAACGGGTCAGCTTGATATCTGCAATCCAGAGTGTAAATAGTGAAATACAAAACCGTCACTATTGGTTCGTACTGGAACTTAGCTGCTGCATCCAGTTTGTTTAGAAGCCGAACCCATAGTTGGGGCAAGACTGGATTTTCGTGCCACACCAACAAAGAAGCGACGTAGGCGTGCCGATCATCAGCTTCGATCTTTCACCATTAGGAGTTTTTGGCACTTGTCCCACCGCCGACTATCAGCGAGCAGCGAGAGCTAGCTCTCGCTAGGTTGTAGATAGGAGAACAAGAACCTCGAGAACCTGACGAGCAGCGAGAAGCGAGTGTGTAGTGCCGGTAGTTTTGTCGCTCGGCTATAAGCAACAAACTATTTGCGTATTCTTGGTGTGGCTGACTCTGGCTTGGCCACCATCAGGGATTTTCATTTTGATAACACAAATATTTAGTCGATAATTAGTCGAAATTAGTCGCCAAATATCAGATTTAGTCGGTCACTGGTTCAAAAGTTAGAAGGGTTGTTTGGTGGCCGATCTGGAGTCACTCCCCCCGGCATGGCCACATTTATATCTCAAAAACTAGGGCACCTAGCAAAGATCTGTTTTCTCCTAGATTTATTCGCCAATTAGTCGAAATTAGTCGCCAAATATCAGAATTAGTCGATCACTGGTTCAAAAGTTAGAAGGGTTTATAGGTGGCCGATCTGGAGTCACTCCCCCCGGCTTGGCCACATTTATATCTCAAAAACTAGGGCACCTAGCGAAGATCTGTTTCCGCCCAGATTTAGTCGTTAATTAATCGAAATTAGTCGCCAAGTCACAGATTTAGTCGGTGTGTAAATAAAAAGATTTTAAAGTAATAAATTTCTCGATACATTGGTACAAGCAAGTACAAAATACTTTAAGTAGTTTCTAAATTATACCTATACCTATGATGTCGTAAGATGGAATGTTTGTTTCGAAATATAAACCTAAATATAAAGTTATTCTATGTTATTAGATTCCAAAAAAGGAAAGCAGTATGCATTACCTAGAAACATATCTACAATAAATATAATGTAATTATTTATCGAACAAAATGTGGCAGTTGCTGGCAGATAGATTGCTGCGCTCCTGTGCGTTCCGGTCCCATTTATATATGGTATGGTAAGTACGAAAGAGATAGATGCGCGTGTACAGATGAACTACATAGAGCGAGTTGCCCGTGACGTAAATTAAAGTCGGCCAGTTTACAGTGGAACTTGTTAAGAATAGTTAAGAACATATCTCTAAATAGTCTGTGGTTAAGAACTCGAGTAATATCGGTTTTGTAATAAATTTGTGTGTGTTTTATAAATTTTATATACTCTCATATCGTAATCGAATTATAAACTTCAAAACGAGTTTATATTGACATACTTTATAAACACAATATAGTTCTCGCCATGGTAGAATCAACTTTTATTCCATGTAAATTTTAATTGTGACATTCAAAAGTGCCGCTTGGTGGCCTAGTTGAAATAACATATCTTTGTCTTTTGTCTTGTCTTTGTCCAAACTTCTTGGCCGCCCTAATGTTGGCTTTCCGATGCGCAAGGTACGGATCGGTGCTGTTTTTGTATGAGATTTACTACTGCGCAGCCATTGTAGCCAACTTCAGGGCGGCCAAGAAGTTTGGCGAGAACTATACCGAAATTTAAAAATAGAATCTTTTTATATCACTTTTTCTCTAACAAAATAATGATATAAAACATAAACGTATGGTATATACTTATATATTATACGCAATAGGTCGATACTTACATACTTACAATACGTTTTCAACGTATAATTATTTTTTTAAATTTACTAATAGTACGATATTTTTAACGTATTAGCATAGATAATATAAATACTAGCATAGGTATATTTAGTTTTAATATATCACAAGGTATTTTGTTATAGAATTTAACACAGTACCCCATGAAAGATGATTGTACTTAAGTTAGATCATTCTTGTGTCTATCACTGCCTTTACTAAAGAGATGTATATTTTTCCTCACATGCATAATATTTTCATAAATGTGGTGCCTCATCCCATACAAAGAAATCGTGCAGACTTACCTAGCGTTTTTATTCTGATTAAACTAATTATTTTTGGACATAGATTGCGTGCAGTTCCGTTCCACAGCGATAGTTAGCAGCGACTTGCTGATAAAAAGAACCGGTTCGTGAATATTTTTTTCATTGTGACGATTTGTTTTGTAGTATTCTTTACACATTTTTACAGTTTCATTGCACCAAAATGTGTTACAACACAAATTTAAACAATCGAGTGGATTTCCTCAACAAACTTTAAAACCACGCCATCTATTAGCATAAATTTTAAATGATCCGTTCAAATAATATTTGAAATGTGAATTAAGAGCAAAATATTATCCATAATTTTGTGCTGAGGAGAGTTGATTAATCAAGAACATACAATGTTTATGTTCAATTCCAGAAAATGTTAATTTTACACACAATTCAATAACCATCTAGTAATATTTATTTGAACCAAATTTTCTTTCTTAGCGCTGGGTCCCCGTGCTAGCATAGTTTTAGCATAGTAGATACATCATATATTTGACAACAGAAATGTTATTATTCTAACGTAATTTAGACCTAACATTATAATTTGGTAAAACAGTTGTATGCGACTGTACATCTTGACAAGGTTTAATGTTTTCAAAGAAGATTAAGCTACTCTAACCTAGTAATATACAACATAAAAATATATATTTAATTAAGAATTTATATCTCTCTGACATTTCTAAGGACTTAAGACCGATAAAACTAGAAGTATATTACACATATTGATAGAAATATTTTTTCTAGGCTCATTTTCGTAAACTTTTCGATCTAGCTCTTGGACTATACCTTAAAAGTTGAACTTATTTTATCTTCTAAACTAAGTCCCGACTAAATCTGTGACTTCGCGACTAATTTCGATTAATTAGCGACTAAATCTGGGAGAAATCAGATCTTCGCTAGGTGCCCTAGTTTTTAAGATATAAATGTGGCCAAGCCGGGGGGAGTGACTCCAGATCGGCCACCTATAAACCCTTCAAAATTTTGAACCAGTAATCGACTAATTCTGATATTTGGCGACTAATTTCGACTAATTGGCGACTAAATCTGGGAGAAAACAGATCTTCGCTATGTGCCCTAGTTTTTGAGATATAAATGTGGCCAAGCCGGGGGGAGTGACTCCAGATCGGCCACCAAACAACCCTTCTAACTTTTGAACCAGTGACCGACTAAATCTGATATTTGGCGACTAATTTCGACTAATTAGCGACTAAATATTTGTGTTATCAAAATTAAAATCCCTGATGGTGGCCAAGCCAGAGTCAGCCACACGTATTCTTGTGCGACGGGCGATTACTCGTACCACTTGCTTGGGGCAGCCAGTCCTGCACAAATCTGCACAGGATTCGCACTGTAGGTAGAAATTACCGCTGGTTGGTCTCTCTGCGTGAGTTCTGACCGCCATGCAACATTGCGGAGCGAGTATTATCTTTGATAGCTCTTGTCGCTGCGATAAACTAGTGGTGAGAGAGTTCTCGCCGGCAGATTGAACAGCCAGCGATCAACTATTAATATATCATGTGTCTCTTTTATTGACATGGCATCTATATATTTTGTTTTTGTTCTTCAGCGAGAAAATATTCGATAGTTAATCGCTTCCTCGTCGGTGGTGCGACATGTGCCTAAGGAAAATAAAATACTGCCTCTAATTCATTCTTGTTTATTTACAGACTATTATGTGAAAGACTATCACATTATAAAACAAGTTCTCTAAAATTATATTTACAATATTTACATAAACCACAATTTCCTCATACAAATGCATTAAGTAAAATATACATTAAACTCAAAATAATAGGAGACTCCATCCACATTCATTCAAGACAATAATTATTATTATCATTAAATTAAAAAAGGAACCAAATAACAATAAGAGGAACACAAAGCGTTCGGAATCTTGCGATCTTAAAATTATAAGTATTAAAAAATAACTTATTAGCACAGGATTATAGAAATATGTAAGTACCCAAACCAAAAAAAAAAAAAAACATTTTATAAACCAATAATTGTTGCATAATTAACAAGACTGAATTTTGGAATATTTTGGTTACTTTACAGCAGCTGTTTCACACTTGCAACACCGGTTTTTATTAAAAATACCCAATAATTGCATTCAGTGTTGCAAGTATTCATAAGATAGGTACGTCACATATTGCTAGAATTGTTACAAAAATAAAATGAATTATTCCTAGGCTGGGCTTACAATTGTGAATTGAAAATTATTAACATTAAATTAGGTTCACATAAATAACAACAACAATAAAAAGAAAAACAATACTAGGGCATAATTTACAAAGATTGGGTTAAATTAATTAATGTTTGAGTATAGATGGACTATAGCAATACATTTGACTTCACTTGATTATTTTATCCGAGATTCAATTTAAAATTACAAACAACCTATTTTTTCGTAATGTTACTACTGGGTATAACAATAGTTTCTTACAATTAGGTACACAGGCAGACCTCTTAATTATTAATGGAAGGTATACAGAAGGTATGTGGTTTTAAATTTGACATATTTTTAAGTCATCATTTAATCATTATCTACTTGGAGGTACCCAGTCATCAATAAATTCAACATTATAAAATATAGAATTCTCTATTTTTAACAATTGACAACAATTTGTCTATTAAATTGTTACATATTCTGGTGGTCATAATTAATTTTATTTATTTGTATAATCTGTATCGAAAGTCACAGGGAAACTGTACAGGGTACAGATAGTGGGACGTGATAGTGATAGCTTGTTTCATGCCAAGTCTTTCCCTGTAGCTTTGTCAAAAGACAATTTCCATGTAGGTTTGCTTGTTCTATCTCACGAAGGGGGATGAATCGTAACACAATGAGTCTTATTTCAACATTATAAAAGTCACGTAACCCGCCTTCGTGAGATAGAACAACCTATACATACAACATTCGCATCGCAAAAATCCCAAAGCGAGTAGATAGATCAGCACTACACTAGAGTCGTTTACATTAGGCCTACAACGACTCCTCATTTCACTTCATCATTCAGGTTTAACATTCGTAGTAACTAAATAAATACTAGCTACCTATAACTGTACAAGTCCGACAAGGTCCACATACGCACGCTACGTGACGTCGAGCGGCCGGTGCTCGCGCGACCTGAAAAAGCCCTTCTCGGTGCGGCACTCGCGGATGGTGACCGTCTGCAGGTTCACGGTGACGTCGGTGATGAAGATTTGGTCGGCGACGGGCGAGCGCGCCATCCAGAAGGCAGCGCCGCGTCTTGGGGCCGGTGGCGGCGGTGGTGGTGCCGGCACAGATACCGGCGCCTCGCCCCATGAGTCTTCCTCGTCCGCAGGCTGCGGTGCGGGTGGAGGAGGAGGCTGCGCGCCCTTGGGTTCCGCAGGGGCCGTCGCTGTCGGTTGGGTGTCAGCGCGTCGCTCGCGCTCCAGAGGAGTATGAGCGTCAGCCTCTTCCGGGGAATGTGGCGCTCGTCTAGGGCCAGTTCTAGGCGCGGCGGCTTCCGCGGCAGGCGAGGCAGGTGCGGCGGCTCCGCCGGGCGGCGCGGCCGGCGGCAGAGGCTGCGCCACATGCACCGACTGCGTCGAGTGCGTTGAGTTCGTCGAATGCGAAGAGTGCGTAGAGTGCGTCGAATGCGAAGAGTGAGAGTTGCGGCCGCCGTTGAGCTTGGAGGACTCATGCGCGTGCGTGTGGTGCGAGTGGCGCTTGGGCGCGGGCGGGCTCATGGTGATGGTGACGCCGATCTTGCCCGACTCGCGGGACAGTACCTCCGCCTTGCGCTTGCCGGGTGGCGGGCGCTCCTCGGAGGGGCTGCGCGCGCGCTCGCGCTCGGGTGAGTGCTCGCGCTCGCGTTTGCGCCCCTGCCGCCGCAGGTCCTCGCCGCGGTTGAAGCTCTGGATGAGTCGCGGATCCAGGATGTTTTCCTCCGGCTCCCACGTGTTGTGTTTCGGCTTCCACCCTTTCCATTTCACGTAGTACTCCACTTTGTTCTGGAAAGAGAGAACGGGAGACGGTTAATATTGTCCATTTAAATAACAAAGTGCGAGTATAGCGGCGGTGCACGTTCGCTCGCCGACGTGGCGCGACTGCCGGTGGCGTGCGCGACGACGGAGGGTTGCACATAGCCTTGCAGATTTTATACGATGATAATATTACGGATATACGGATAATATAAACGGATATTTAGGTGCACCATCGTCAGCTCTTCGCTGTTTGAAATTGAGGCGATATCAGATATACATTGAGTGTGGATGGCGAGCTTGTGATAAATTATAGCGGAGCGAGTGCAGACTTTGTGATGTTTCAATAAATAAATAAAGAGTTCTGTGCGAGAAAGCGTGCGAAGTGTGAGTGTATGCGGTTCATTTGGGGCGCACCTGCCGGCCAGCTGGCGCGCGCGGCGTGTTTCGCGGCGCCCTCGCTGTCTGCACATAGGCACCGTTAACCCTGCGAGCTAACATGCACAAAGCTACTAAGTCTGCACCAATTATTACCTTATTAGCAAGTGGTTAATTGTGCAAGGAAGAGATGGCAAGCGATATCATGCGATGACATAGTGTAGACTAAAACAAAGTTTTAAATTCCAGGAACTTGGAACTACGCTTTCAAGTCCGTGGAATTTCGTCGGAGATAAGATCAAATCGGAAGCAATAAATCTTAATTCCTATATCTAAATTATTGCAAAAAAATAAGGACCTCAAAGACCCACGGCCAGTCAGCTAAACGGAACGCCCTCGCCTCAACGACCAAACCCCCCAAAACTTAGCCGTTCGATCAGTTCCGACAATAGCTTCAAAGTAAAGCATCTTAGAGCTTAGGTTGTAGTTCTGGTGCCGTTAGAAAGCGTGGCGGCAATGCGAGCGGCAGAAATAAAATACTGTTGCTATTGTACATAAGTACATACACAACCTCATGCCTTAATCCCATGGGGTAAACAGAAACTGCAGTACGCCACCCTACGATCATTAAATACTCCTTTTAATTCACCAACATTCATACATCTAGACATAATCCTGTTATGATTACTGCGCAGCGGCCTTTCAGCCCTGTTGCTATTATCAATGCCGCGCAAAATAAACTTCATTTACCTTCGATCACGTGGAGCAATATCGTGATTGATCTTTACATACCTACATAAGTAAATATTCACTGGACACTTCTTTAAATATATTGTTCCCAAGGGCATGTGTTGATTGAAAACAAACAGTAAATACGCGGCAAATGTTTTATCTGCATGTCCTGCATCTATCTAACACTACTGACAGATTTGGCTATGTATTGCCTCCACTGCGCATGACCAAAGGCCTTTTAACATAGAAAGGTAGGAAGTCTATTTTGGAGACCACGTTTCTACGGACCTGCATTTATCCCGGCTGTTATCAATAAACCGCATATACTAATCTCGGATGGCCTAGATATTTTGTCGAGGCTTTTAAACATCTACCCACGTTTGCTTACTGTTTATTGGGGCACAAAGGAACGTATCTAAACTACACTTAACTACTCCTATCTAGACTATTTTCTGGTTATGCAGTTAGTCAGTGTCTATGACCGCAGAAGTTTTTCATAAAGAAGAAAGTCTTGCTGACCAGTGGCGGCAATGCTTGCTTCTTGGTCGGAGATTGTGAGATCCCAAGTTACGAGAGATGGCGAGGATTGCCATAGACTAGGCGTGGACAAGTTATGAAAGATACGAAGTCTTAGGGACCTAACTGATGGTGCCACATTATAAGTACCTACTAAAAAAAAAAAAGTAAATCGGCAGAAATGATCCATGTGAACGTACTTGCAATTTTGCTTATCAGTGTGATATTGAATCGCGTCGAGCCATCTGCCCTTGGTCAGCGAAGGTCCCTTACTTACTGTTCTGTTCAGTATTAAAATAGATTTTTAGCCCGTTTTAACTAACACTTGACGGAACCTGTTGAATATTCAACGCTCGGCTCAATGCTGAGAGTTTAAAATCCAATAGAACAGCAATATTTAGGGCATTCGTTTAAGGGTCAGCCAGTTACAGTGAAACCGGGTATTCATGTTTCTGACACCGGATTGTTGCAAATACCGTTTGTTTATATTAGATCGCGTGAGTTTGCAAACTATTTTATTTATTTTCACTATCTCACTTGACGATGACGGAGAATTATCGCGACATAACCTAGTATCAAAATTAAATTTGAAACATGTATTTCAAGTAAAATAACATTCCTTGCGTGCAAATTATTCGCAAACCATACAAAACGCGTTAAAATATTAAAAAAATTATACGCACTAATCAAATATTTGTTACAAAACTATATCCAAAAGCATACCGCACTAAAAAAAAAATCCGTTATGACTGACGCTACGGACTGACGTGACTTGATTGACACTGACACAGAATGACAGTTGTAAAATGTTGCCAATACAATAAAAATACTACCAATTATTATTTCAATCACTGCGTATCTACTCTTCGCTGGCTATCCTACACAATTACATTATTGAGCAAAGTAAAAAAAAATAGAAATCGGTACCTATTACCTAATTAGCAAACAACTTGACAAATTAGGTTGATGGAGAGGGTAGTAATTAATACTTATATTATAAAATAAAAAGTTCAATTTGTAAATTCATTAGAAAAAAGACAATAGGTAAGTAGGTAGGTAAACAGATTATTTTCTACTACTACCCACTTACTTACAATAATAAACTTTTTTCTTTAAAACCTTTGACGAGCGACAAAAACATCTGTGGCTAAGCCATAACAACTCGCTTGAGGACATTCCCCAATATGAAATAGCATATTTTATTGCCAGCCTTTCAACCTTAGGCACTTAATTTGATTAAACGTGACACACCAAATTGCACCTAATCATTTTAGAAATAGGGTTCTAAATCGTTTGTGGCGTTTGGTATTTAGGGCGTTACACAAATAAAGCGGGGATTTCAGACCCTCGCGTCTTATTGGTTTTGCAGACGGAGGGTGAGTGAAAACTAGAGTGCAAGCGCTGACTTTGCAGCGGCGTTCCGTTCGAATTTCAAATTTTTTGGAGAGTTTTTGAGATTTTTTGGAAGAAGTAGTGAATCCTCGAAGTAAGACTTAGTATGCAATTTAGTTTCAAGTTGTAAGTTTTAATAACGAATAATGAGAAATTGAATTCATCTTGCTTTACAAAAAGTTTAATCTTGGGTAGGAAGACTAAGAAGACACTTACCCTCTTACAAATAAACGCAGAATAAAGTTATACCTGGTATAAACCTATGAAAATGTATGGGTATACCTTAGTTATACCTGGTATAACTTTATTCCGCGTTTATTTGTTAGACGGTTAGCCTTTTTATTATATTTGCAATATCTAACTGACATTATCATTGATGTGGTAACTTATAAAGTACTCCCCTCAAATATATAAAAAATACGATAGTATCAACTTTAAATCATAAAACGTCAAGTAATTTTCTCAAACTGCATCAAAAAAGACAAAAAACATTCACAAACAAAAGTGTATTCAACAATACTAATAAATATCCGACTCAACATTCTATTTAAACTACAAAGTCAGAACCAAACAAAGACATAATCATTAAAAAAATAAAATAAAAAGCGTGTTAAAAAGGATCCGCTGGGACGTGTGGGCAAGGTGAGTTCGTTCGGTTGTCGCGCGGTGATTGGCCGACGCGCGGGGCGGGCGGGGCGAAGGGAGAGGGACCCCACCCCCGCTTCGTCTCACTCCACCCCCGCGCGCCTGTGCCGACCTACAACTTTACCTAAACCTTTAACATAGCCCTTATCTCGTCCACTTAAGATTGATTTTCCCATGGTGGGTAGTAAATGGTTAATGTTAAGTTTGATGGTTGTAATCGCGCCATGGGCGGACCGTGTCTCGGAAGCACAGACGCCAATTAGCGCTGATCGGAAGCCGCGTCGCAATTAACGCGATTATTAACGATTAATCCTTTGGCAAGGTGAGATGTGTTGCTGGGATTAATCGTGTTAATAGCCTGTGTTGATGAGTTGATGGATGTGTGGCTGCGTTGGACACTGAGTAGATTTAGAAACCCAAGCCATACCTATCTATCTGTGATTTAACAAATTTCCTCAATGATCACAATTATGTAAATACTGTCTAAGCATTGAAAAACAGCTAGAAGACGCCTAAGGCCAAGAATAAAGGAGTGAATGCGGAAGAATATAAAGAAACCGTCCAAATAGATACTGCGGCTTGTTAAATTTTGTATGAACATACAATATTTATCAGAGCAGTGGTGGCCCAGTGGAATCGGCCGCGACTTACAAGTTGTGGGTCATGGGTTCGAACCCAGGCAGGCGCTTTACTTTGTGTAAATTATTTCATCACCACTGCTCTCAAAACGGTGAAGGAAATCATCGTGAGGAAACCGGCATGTGTTAGAACCAAAAATTCGAAGACATGTGACATCCACCAACCCGCACTGGGCCCGCGTGGTAGATTACGGCCCATTCCCTCTCTATGAGAGGAGGCCTGTGTCCTGAGGAGCAGTGGGAACATTAATCGGCTGATGATGATGATACAAAATTTAAGCCGCCGATATTATACTTTCCTTTACAAGAACATTAGTTGAGAAAAGGCTTCAGAACATTGAACATTGTCGCAGTTGCAACTAGCAACGCTGTTTTATTGGATGCAATATGCCTCGAAATCACCATGTTTTAAATTTAAATACATTATTTCCTTCCTCCAAGCCTTTTCTAGCTTTTTACGATCGAACAATCAAATGTTCAGCGATAGGCCACCGCTTTATGGAGGATTCTCTACTCCTGTCTACACTTAAAGCGTTTTGGCAACATTCATTACGTGTACAGCTCCCTGCCGAAGTCTGTGATACCTTGCCTGATTAGGTATCAGGCATATCTAGTTATATTATGTAGTTAGGTCATCGTCTCTCGAGGGAATGAGAAATAGATAACTACTAGGCAAGCATAAACCATCGTGGACCGCAATATCGGTTTCTATCAGGGGCTCTAGATATGACATTCTATCAACGAAAATTTATGGATATGCCACAAAAATGTTACGTTATCAATCCATTCTGGCATTTCACCTATGGCTAAAGGTACGATTTGGTAGCAGACTATTACAGCAGCAGATGATATGACGTTGCGACGTGTAGCTGCAGTCATGATTACGAACCCGACTGCAGACGGCAGCGCTGTATTTCTATAGGTTCTGAGTTTTCCGTGATACAAGATGCATGAAAGACTACACTCACTCACTACTGATCTGCGGTCGGGCGACACGTCGTCTGCGATCGTGCGACATGTATTCGGGCGACGTGTCGCTAGCTGCGGAAGGTATTTCATAGAAATACATAGAAACCAGTAGTGTCACAGCGATACTATTGGTTTCGACACGTCATACGATCGCGAACGACGTGTCGCGCCACCGCAGATCAGTAGTGACCAGTAGGGCTAGGGAATGAGTGTAGTCAGATATCTTGTCTCACGGAACACTCAGAACCAATAGGCATACAGCGCTGCCGTCTGCAGTCGGCAGGGTTATTACGTATCTTTTGCAAGAGCAAAACGATAGCGATCAAACGCTTTATGCCATAAAAGTCGGAATTACCTGCAGTGTAGATATGGTAGGTCCTACACAATCGTTTGCTAATCGCTCGCTGTTTGTCAAATGCACTTATTTAAATTAAAAACCGCCAACAACTCTAAAACTTTTGTATGGAAGAGCAATTATTGCTATTGCAAAAAATACGTAATAAGCCTGCGGGTTTGGCATCATGATCGCAGCGACATGTCCTAGCGACACATCTGCTGCTGCTGCTGCTGTATGCGGTCGGCTACGAACTCGTACATTTACGGAATGAATCTAATCACTTTGTTTAGATAGGTAGAGCCCTGAGGTCACAGATGAGATACCTAGCCTAGTGTTCAACGCAACACTATCGATACATTCCAAAGCTGGACTATTCATATATCATAATCGTCTTTCAATAAATAAAAATCAGTTAAATGGTGCTTAATTTGAATATGCACACAAATGAGATGCCCGCATATACAAATAAAGCACTGATTGTAACAAGGGTATAAATCATTTAAACGTTGTACGAAGACTTGGAGGTTAAGTGGTGCTCGTATGGGTCATTATAAGCAGTTTGGTAGAAAATATTAATTCAATAGCAATATTATTCTTTGCTTATAACTTCGGTGACAGTAAAAATGAGGGACATTAGTATTTTCTAGGAAAATTTCAAGTGAAAATCGGACTAATTGCGTCCATGTGAAAATTGAAATTTCGGTAGCAGAAAACGCTTATCGGTGTGACAAATTGAATCGCATCAAGCTATCAGGATGGACGCACAGAATTTCGAAAAAAAATTACGCAGTCTAAACCTCATTCAAGGAATGGTGCTGTCGGATTTCATGTTCTTAAAAGTTAATTATTATAGGTAGGTAAGCCGTTTTGGTAGAATATAAGAATGTTTAACAATTTTATTTTGCTTAGATCGCATACCTCCGTGATCTCTTAAAAGGCGCGAATTGACGTAATTTTCTAGCTGCAAGTCTCGACCAAACACATCGTTGTGTGATAGTTGAAAGTTTTAAGTATTAGCTGATATTTTTTAGTTAATATTCCTATCATCTATAGTATACCTATACCAATCTTTCAGTACTTGACCGTTACTTATTTGTACTAAACCTGAAGTATGAATTGAGTAAGCTTCACAGACTCCAGTTCGATATATGTATTATAATTTACGACCATTATCATCTATAGGTATGCTGTATAGGTAAGTGTCTATCTATAACAGTATTGCAGGTTGTATTCATGTGCTAACCAAAGCAAAGCGTCGGATAACATTGTTGCCTTTGTGCTTTGACCCTTGCTCAGGGGTAATCCCGTAACCCCATTTGTCCAGTCTATCACCACTAATCCGATTCTGTTGTGATCTGATGCTCTAATTACCTATTCTATAACCAGGATGTTGGAGTTTATCAAAAATAATTCAATACTATTCAACACTATAGCCTTCTCTCTCTCTAACCATTAATTATATAGTTTATTATTTGAGCCCTTGTCAACACTTGAAACTGAAATGCTAGCTGGTCACGGTACAGTATTCCGTCAACCGTAGATAGAATCACTCGTGCTACACACACCTTTACGATATATAAAACAAAGGGTAATTAAACTGTTATTATTCAAACCCTAAAATAGTTCTTTTCTTTGGTGTCCACCTTATTAACCCCAACAGGTTATGGGCCCAGAGCGCTAAGCCACAGTGAAAATAATTATTGGACACTAAATAATAAAAACGAGTTGTGCATCAAGTGAAACAAATAAAAAGGAATAAGACTGTTTAAAATCAAAATGAGTAATATGAACATTTAACATTTTTGATGTAAATAAGTAAAGTGTGTAGACATTTCAAATATCGAAAATTATTAAGTGAACTTGAAGTAGTACCTACTGAACGTTATCGACAGTGAAGTTTCAACGAAAATATATGCTGAAGTGCGACATAGCTGTCTCTTGAAAAAGATTGCTGAACTGTAAGCTACAAGTGTAAAGTTAAAGGAATTCTAAAAAGTTATAAACCTTTTTCATGACTTTAGCGAATGCAAAAAGCAATATTGTCACCGCAATCGAGACTGAATGAAAATTGACTAAAGATAATATAATACTAGCGTTTGTGAAAACGAGATTGTTCGATCATGAAATCAAACTTACAAAGTGAAGATCATGATCTAAGTCTAAAAGTACTTCAGGCTGCAATTTCAAGGCCATAAGTCACATTTCTGAAACAATTCAAGAGACCATCAACAAGTGCAAAAGTCAATAAACCGGTCAAGAACCCGAGAGATGTTAATTCATTGGAAACAAAAGAAGGAACAATACAACGGTGCTGATGTTTAGTTCAAAACCAGAACCACATGATATACGTCTGGATTTGCCTTCGTGACGGGCAAAGATTACTATTATATACTGGGTGACGGACAGTCATGATGGCGCGTTTATACACGCGACGAAGGGAGGAGATTTGCCGGATACCTGTAAGATGGGCGATCCAGGTGTGCTCCAGAATGTATTTTTCTGCGAGATTCCATAATATCGGTAAGCAAAATGCAGCAAGCAGACTGTCGTTTTTGATAAAACGGCGGCGTCATTGTGTTCAAAGATGTTAAACTGGTAATGAAGGGTAAGTCTTTGAATAATCTAATTGACGTTAATTGTCTGCATTTTATAAACGCTTTAATTTGCAAATGTTTGTAAATAATTTCGTAAATATTAATAATAATTACGATTTAATGTGGAACGAAATGTAAGGCTATAAAGGCAAATTATATTAAATAGTGATGCAATTAATAATATTGTGCCTTACGAAAAACTGTGTGAAGCTTGTATTTATGTGAAACAAACTTGTTTGGCAATTGACAAATTGAAAACAAAAGTTTTGTTAAAAGTAGATATTTAAAGTGCTCACTGATGAGTTACGACACTTGAGTCTATTGAAAACAAAAACTGAATTTTGTTGTTTTTGTGATAGGCCATATGTTTTTGTTATGTTTCGGGATTTAATTTTGATCTGAGCATTATTCCTAACTTATGTTATGATAATCAAGCGGAAATTGTATCCATTTAAATGAAAGAGTTCTGAACTCGAAATGGTATTAGTTACCAATACAGTGCTTTGTATAACGGCATTGAATGGAATTGTCGAATGGATGATAAGAACAATGTATAATATAGAACGGAGTCATACATGTAATTAGTAATAAGTTTTAATTACTATTAGGGTCTTAATGTGTCAAATAATTTAGGGATAAGATTGTTCTGGAGAGCACTGAGGTTAATAACACACCTTATGTGTTATGGCAAAATAAGACGCCACGAAAGTATTTAAATGTTTTGGTTTTACTGTTTACTTTGTAATAAGTAGAAGAAAACGAAATTTGGCAGTGTTGTCAATATGAAAATAATTCGTTGGTTATAAACGAAATGGTATACCTAAGATGTAGGTTGTGGTAAACAATTAGTTTGTGAGAGTCAGTGATGTGATAATGGATCTTATCAAATAGGCCAGTGAAACCTGAGCCCGAACGGATTATGGCTAAAAGTAGCAATAACTCTGTTGATAATTCTGACTTGGTATACCCTGGCAAAGTGGTGTGGATCTAATAAGAATATATCAGATTGTACATGTTAATTAATAGGATTTAATTCCTGGCATAACTACATGCGATTGGCATGAGTTGGTACACCCTGGTGAAGTGGTGTGGATCTGATAAGATTAAATAATATTGTACATGTGAATAAATATGTTTTAATTCCTGGCATAACTACATGCAATCGGCATGAGTTGGTACACCCTGGTGAAGTGGTGTGGATCTGATAAGAATAAATAAGATTGTACATGTGAATAAATAGGATTTAATTCCTGGCATAACTGCATGCAACTTGCATGAGTTTTTACACCCTGAGGAAGTGGTGTGGATCTGATAACAATAGATCAAAATGTATATGTGAATAAAACGGATTTCATTCCTGGTATAATTGCTAATAAAACTGTTAAAGAAACAGTGGAGCATTTGAACCGATCTTCATATTATCAAAATAATTATGAGTTAACATTACCATAAAATAATGAAACATAGAAAATTTAAGATTAAGTGTTAGGATGCAAAATAAGTTATCTGTTTCAAATAATTAATATTATGAATACTGTATTTTTGGTAATTATTATCTACTGATTTGTTGTGTGCTCAATCTTTACTTATTCAGAAATTTAATCTATATATAATAAACATGTATGGGAAAATATCAATCAGGAATATAAATCACTTATTGTAAATAAATGTTGCCTGATGTATAACACTAAAATCATGTATATTTTGATCGATTGTAAGTGGGGCATTTACAATTAAAGATGATGAGTTTGGAAAACCTATGAATAAATGGCTAGTGGTTTTAGATTACTTACAATTCAATTTAATTTACTAGTACATCTTATGGGTGTTAAATCATTTTAAATGGAAATTTATCAAGAAAAGTACATATTTATAAATAAATTGCCAAGCATATCCTGACTGAATATGTTATACGTTTATATGTATATGCACTATGTCCATTGATTGATGCAGTTTGCAAGCTGTTAGTTCCGAAACTTCTAAATGTTGGGACAAGCTTTTAAAGTAAGGGGTTTTCATTACTCATCAGTAAATCGGTTCATTAACATTTTTAATGCAGATAAAGTAAAGCCTAGAGTCTGGACTTGTGCCCCGTTGGCGGCAATAGACTCGCCCCTATACCATAAGACCTAAACATAACTGGTGACATGTTGATGTACTATAATGTACTATGTTCATCTGCCTAACCCTTCGGGGAACACAGGCGTGATGTAATGTTAAGTTATGTTTTGAAAATAATGTATATAACTGAAAACAATGTGTGTGTGTAATATAATATAGTGTACTAAGCCTCTATCTAACCGTTTTGGTAATACAGACGTGATGTTATGTATGTTAAGTTATATTTCAAATTGTATTTAAGTTTTACGTGTGGATGATCTTGTGACGATCGCTGCTTTATAAATTCTTGATTATAGATTATTGAAATATGTATTATGAATAGTTTTAAAACATTCTGACTGAACACTCAGTTATTGAGAAGTTTAAATATGAGTAATGTAAATAAGTCAATACTTGTACCCAAAGTGGAAAATAAACCATATTATGAAGTACGAAATATTAGAGTCGTGTGAAATTACAAGTGCCCATTATAGAAATTTCGTTGAGTGCTTGAAGCTTATCATGCTGGCCACTTAACCTGACCTAAGTTTTTCTATAAACATTCTGAGTCAACATGCAAGCAAAAACAATAGTTCATTATGGTCACACTTCAAAGGGTCTTGACTTTTGAGAAATTTAAAACGAAACATAAATCTCAAGTTAATAAACCAATTAAATTATTGGAAGTGGCTTTGTTCATTGTGACAAAAGGCTATGATGTAATTGATAGAAAAGTACTACGAGTTAATTGTAGTATTTGATCATTGCACTATGTGATTTGTATGCCACAAATATACAGTAAACATGAAAGCCGAGCAGGTACATACATAGCTCAATATGAAGTTGTAAAGGAAACTTTGTGGTTAAAGTAATTAATGTCGAGTTTTGGCATTGTGCTACTAGATTATAATTAAATTGTTACAGACAATAATGGATGCAAAAGCACCAGCAATCCAACCAGTCACAGACGATTTAAACACATTTAAACTATAAAAAAAAAAAAATAAGTTGAGAAAAAGTGTGTGAATGTGTTTTATGTTTCTATTAACCAGCTGCCTGTTATCCAGACAAATTCCCCGCGGTGTGTCTCTGAATGAGTATGAAGTTCGGGGTGTTGTTGCAAATATGTATATGCAACATGGTAATAAGGATATGTTAATTAAAAGGCTTGGTTATAACTAAAAAGATTATTACTCACATAAGTAGATAATGTGTTAATAATAAAAGCTTGGTTATAATTATACGGATATTTAATTATAAGAGTTTGGTAATAAGTACACGAATAACTTTAATATTTCATTAATGAAAAGAGATGAAATGATTGATTGGTCTGATTAGGTTTTTCTGGGTTTCCCTAATCCTGCGCAATGAATGTTGGACCATGATGATATTGTTTTCCCAGAAAGAAAGTAAGGTGTGTGTTTTATTATTGTATAAAGATGGTAGGAGATACGTATTATTACGATGATGTTTTTAAAGAGAAAGGGATTTATTTTTGAGGGGGCGTGTTGGAGTTTATCAAAAATAATTCAATACTATTCAACACTATAGCCTTCTCTCTCTCTAACCATTAATTATATAGTTTATTATTTGAGCCCTTGTCAACACTTGAAACTGAAATGCTAGCTGGTCACGGTACAGTATTCCGTCAACCGTAGATAGAATCACTCGTGCTACACACACCTTTACGATATATAAAACAAAGGGTAATTAAACTGTTATTATTCAAACCCTAAAATAGTTCTTTTCTTTGGTGTCCACCTTATTAACCCCAACACAGGATACATAGTATGTTACAACAAAGAATCACTCCTAAAGAAAGACCTTTGCGTTTGACGTACCTAGATGTCTTTTTTCATTTACAACGTAATTCAAAATTCACATTTATAATTTACTAGCTGACGCCCGCGGCTTCACTCCCGTCAAAATTATAGCCTATTTTACTCAGGAATAATGTAGCTTTCCATAGGTGAAAGAATTTTAAAATTGGTACAGTAGTTTCGGAGCCTATTCGGTACAAACAAACAAACAAAAAAATCTTTGCTCTTTATAATATTGGTATAGATGGATTTACGATTGTTAAGTAAAGTTTCGGATTACGCCATTCCTTTGGTTTTGTACTTCGACTCTTTTCTTTTCTTTCGAGGTAATCCCGTCACCCCTTTTTTCTAGTAGGTAATTGGTCACTAATCAGATTCTGTTGCGATCCGATGCTCTAACTGACTACCTATTCCATAACCAGGATGGATTTTATAACGTAGAATCGCTCCTACTACTGGTTACTAATACAAAAACTATTGTGAAGTGTGTGATTTCTGTGACAATAAATACTTTTTCTTTAGGAATCTCTTTCTCTAGAGAAAGAGATTCCTAGATCTTCGACAGTAAGTATTTTGTTTTTTACTATGGCGAAATCCAAATCCCAATATTTCCAATCCACATACCTTTTTTGCAAAATTTCGACGTAAGCTGTACTTTTTTAGTTCGTCAAATTGATAGTGATTGATATTCAGAGCACGTACTGCAATTAGGGTCTGGATACATTCGATGTAGATTTAACAGGGTTTATGCGAATTTCAACTCAACCAGAAATCATAATGATGAGATCACTTTAGGATTACGATGCTAAAGCAACGAGATCATAGCCGGGGGGGGGGTGACGATACCGACAATGCATTACGAAGCGGGGTATCACCGGCATGATCGAGTGAAAAAAAATAAGAGAGGGGTAATACCGTACAAACATAATTTGTATCTACTTTACCTATAGCAATCGAATGTAATCTATAATGTACAATTAAGTGACGATAATTCGATACTTAAATGCCCATTCGTTTTAACATTCGTTCTGAATGATAAGATAAGCAATAATAAAAATAGAAGCACATATCGTTTTTGCGATAAGATTGTACTGAATTTGAGTTTTATTTAGGAACCAATAGCACTATCTACTATTGGATAGGGCGTCAATTATGTACTTTGTAAGATAGTCTTCTGCTGTAAAATGAGGCATTCGATTGTTCCTTGTGGTATTACAGGCACGCTAAGCACAATTTTTAATTGTACTTTTTAACATTTTTCTCTGTTAAGTCTCTATTCTATATTGAAAATATCAAATCTTCAGTCCATTGACACAGAAATTCTAACCACTCATAATTCCAAAATTTTAGATCCATTTCATTTATGTATATGATCAAGTTGATACAATAATAGACCACAACACACTAATGAAAATCTTTTTCTTGTCCCTCACCCACAAAACTCCTCCCGTTTCCCTCACCCTCACAATTATTACAGTGTAATAACAAGCAGATGTCACACCGTTTTATTTCTTTCTCCATACTGCGTTCTGTTAATAAAAACGAACTTTCCCCCTTATTTTAACGTGCAACAATAATCTTTTGCAACGATCGCGTCAAAATGTCTTTTAATATTGTGCGAATTGGAGACCGGAGACATTCTCGTAAGCCGAAAGGATAGAGGGGATGCGAACAACGGAACAGCGAAATACAATATTAGTAGTGCTGGCACGAAGCCAAAATCCGTCCGACGGGTGTACAGTAGTCTGCACTCAATAACAGAAGCGAGACAGAAAATAGCAGAATAAATATCTAGGGGAATTTGCGTAGGCATCGATTTAAACGAGTGTTTGTTTGATGTAGATGCTAATACACAATTAGTGGAAAGTCGGCATTATCTTTAAACGAACGATGGGACGTACGCCACCCACGATGAAATGGGACGTGGGATGGAGAATCTGTGGCAAGCGACAGTTTCTTTTATGTAGAGAGAGATTTGATTTTAATAAATGGTCAGTTAAGTAAGAGTCGAAAAGTAACGGTTGAGATAAAAGTGACAACCATTTTAAATGTGGGAATATATATCATATCATCCATGTAAGAGAAGTCCGTGCATAAAAATTTCACGACAAAAACTGGATTTTTGGAACTATTGCGTATACTATGTTACTATTTGTATAGTTGAACATAAAGGCTGAAACAATTCGTACCTATTATTTACAAAGTGCTAGTAAAATCAATGCTAATGAAAGGAAATTCTATGACTACGTACTACATGGCATACTGGAGCAATTAACTGTGACATAACTCAATCATCAGGCGAGGGCGGTACGTGGTAACTGCGTTAGTTAGCTACACACTGATACAGCGGACAAATGCATCAGATAAAAAAAAATATCCGATCTACGCCGAAACCGAACGTCTCGAGAGGGGAGAATGAGTTTTAGTGACGTAGTGACGTAACGATTTTTACCAGGCAACTCCTATTGCAAGCTGCGTGAAAGAAATTCGTTCCAAAAAAAATTATCATCATTTAGCTGAAAGACGTCCACTGCTGAACATAGGCCTCCTCACCACATCGACCGGTCCTGTGCTTCTAATTATCAACAATATTTATGTTAAACACTTCAATGAACAGTCTTAAAATAATTTGTAGATGACCCTTGAAAAAACGCTAGTAAAATTAATACCAGAGATATTCTACTGCTACGGTTCATGGAATATAGTAACAAAATTTGATCAACGGGTGAGGGCGTTCGGTGTAACTTTGTTAGTTAGCTGCGACACGGATACTTCTGAGTTTAATAAACGCCATGTCACCTGCAGAAATAGTGAAACATTTTCGACGTTAAATCGAAGTTAAATTGGACAAAGCTGCTTTTCATGCCCCTATATTCCTAAAGTCATGTACTCCAATATCGAATCATCAAATTGATAATCGACTGAGTCGAGTGGTAGTCCTTCAAACTGACAAAAAAATAAGTGCCTTAGCCAAATTGATTTTTGATACGAAATTCAACTAATCTTGATTTTGCATCCAATTAGTAATTAGTTTAATAAAACGCTGTCTTTAGACATTTCCTAGATTAACTCGATGACCTATTTGTCTGTTTCACAATTATTGGTTTCATTTGATTATAAATAACTATATATTGTCATACTCATGACAAATTTGCAAAAAAAATGCATACCGCCATCACAGCACATCAAAACAAACTTACTCAAAGTAACACGTCCGTACAACATATCCGCTCATTCATCAAGCCATTGCAAATTGTTCTCTTTCGTCCCGGAGAGGGTGGGGGAGGGTCGGAGAGGGTCGGGGAGGGTTAGATTAATGGCTCGAGCCCAGTTAGGTGCCCCACCCAGGACCGATCAGGCGTTTAAACATGAATCCTCTCAAATTGCCCGAATGACGCCTGCGGAACCATGAAAGGGTTTGTTTGACTAAATGGACCGCGATGCGAGATGTTTGTTCATTTGTGTTTGTTAAGTTTTTAATTAAAATGCTGATTTCTCATTATCTGTTTACGTAGATTATGGAACTCAGTTTTATAAGCTCGGAAGCAACCGAGCTTATGCGAGAAAGTAATAAAGTTGCCGCCAGGGTTACATTAGATACAAGTAAAAAATGTAAAGGACATAGGAAACATAGTAATAGAGTAATTGCTCGCTGGCGACAAACATTCTGATAAATTACTCAAAAGAATGAGGATTAGAATTTACTAGAACGTTAAACTTAAAGCTAGCTGTTTGAATTACTTTTCAAAGAAAAAATAATGCGAATAGGATAATATTTATCCATATTATCGCTTTGTCATGTTTCCATATCCAAATTACTGATTCCATTTTTTGAGGGCTTTTTGATAAGACACAAAAAAAATAAAAATTAATTGTGATTTTGTGTGTTGTGCTGTGTCTTTTGTGTGCACTAAATAAATGTTTTATCTATCACAATTAAAAATAAACTTGAAAAAGTAGGTATTAGTCGTAAAAAGTAGGGAAAAGCCGATAGGTAGGTATTTGTTTAAATTATCTCTCGAATGATAAATCCAAGATTTTTCGTTGGATTGAACCATAAATCTCTGTCAAACATGTATTTAGACATGAAAGCACACATGAAATCCTCACTCTGACTGCGAGAATCTACAATTAGTTTGATCCAAGTATTTAATAATATTAATAAGAGAATTTCTGACTAAATGAGCAACCATAATATTGTATTGCAAAATTTGTAAGTATTGACATTACAATGACATTACAAACACGGTTTTCTGGGAACCGTTAATTACACTCGGTTAATTTCGATCAACCTTACAGATTCAAAGTTGATTGGGCACAATATGATCAGAATGTTTTACTAATTGGGAACACACGATTCGTTGTTTCATATCACGAATCCCTGACGTATTTTCGCCGGTATCGACACGCAGGCTAACATTTTGTGCTGTCCAATGTTTTAAAGCCCAAGCTCCAATGAAATAAAGTATACACGAGAATAATATGTCAATTCTAGTACCTACTCATCATCATCCTTCCACCTTTCATCATTATCAGCCTTTTATTGTTCTCACTGAATGATAGGACACAGAGCTCTTCTCTGTGAGAGAGGGAGAATGAGCTCCACCACGCGACTTTTTGTTATTGTAAATTTGTAATGTACTAGCTTTATACGCATCATATCATCGATGTATTAACAATTTCCAGTACTATAATATACTGTTAACTTCACTAGTGGATTTTAAAATCCAAAATGTTCTTATCAGTCATAATCCGCTACTTTAAGCCCAGTAGTTTCCTGTCTATACTACAGATAGCAATATCTGACCGTTACTTGGAGACAATAAACATATCATCGAAGTATTTTTTCATATATTCATTTTCTTTTTCCAGATCTATCAAAGCACTCTGCCATATTAAACCACACAGTTCTGTTCACAGACAGTTATAAATATGAATGCGTGACTGCTTCGGGTCGTATTGCTCACCCAGGCAAGCGTGACGCGTCTACGCACGACCTACGCTTTGAGGCTCATTAGCGACCTCCTTGTTACGGTATCTACGCTAACACTCTTAACTATGCGTCTCCAAGAACCAAGAACTGGCATTCTTGAGATGAGAGACAGTTTTAATTCTGTCGGATAGAGTGAAATATAGTATTAGTTTATGCCTACTCTATGGAATTTCTTGAATTTAGTGGTTGTGAGATTTAGCTAAAATTTTCAAGCAAGCATCTCGCAAAAGTTTAATCTCATTGCGGGTTCCGATCGAACGATTGATCAAATTATACCTTCTGTGTGTCCAGCGCCATAGAATTAGGGTCACTGAGATGTATCAGAAATAATGTTACTTTGTTCCTGATAAATTTGTAAATTTTCGCAGTAAAGCTTGGAGTGTTCAGAGAGTAGCAAAGCAGAACGCGTAAAATACAGCGATATTTCGAAGCATTGATGTCATATCAATACTGATTCCCCGATGATTTTAACAATTTGTGTATTGCATTATCGATAAAGCAATGCTCACTTGGAGAGCATTAAAATTCAATATCAGAGCACTTAAGAACAGAATTCACGGCAAGGAAAAACAGGCTCAATATTAAAGCTTCGACGGTGTAGATTCGTATATAATTCAATTGCTGCGTTTAATTTCGTAGAGCGGGGGAGTCTCGAAGCGTTAAAAGGGATGGAGGGATCTGGGAAAGCGGGAGGGTGAGGGAAGGTGGAAAAATGACAGGATGAATCTCGGGTCGTGAGTCTCGCGAGCCGCGGGCGATTGGCGCAATAACGATGTCGTGATTCATTTTTCAGAGGCGTTGGAAAATGATTTGTCGATTTCTATTTGATGCCAGCTTGCTGTTTGTGTTGGAATAAAGATTTATGAAGGGCTGTCATCGTTTGCAAAGTGTTTCTTTGATACGAAGGTTGATCGTGATTAAGCGTATTTTAGACTCTAATGAAGGCATGACTTAGAACGTTAAGAAGAGGACATCCACGAAGACATTCTAAATCGATTGTGTTTAATTATTAATCAGTGGATATCTATCGCCATTACTTATGTAAGTTCATTAAAACATAGTGCGTCGAATAGTTAGATAACAGTCGGACGCTTTATTGAGCAAACAATTATCATCGATAGCTTGTCGTCGCGACGGCATGCGGCATCGCGTCGAGCATCACAAACGGGTTAAATTGGACGAGGTTCACACCCCGGGCATACTCGTCAATATTCAAGCCACGTACAGACCTCCGCAGAGCCGGACGTGACGTACCTATCAGCGTCCATTTGCCATGATATCCTAACCTCTCTATATGCGTACGTCGACACCGCTAAACAAATTACTAGACGCACTTTGAATAGGCGAATAAATCTACATTTTATGTAACTGCGATTTCGAGCGGAATGACATCGTAAAACCATAAACTGCACACAATGCGACATTAACAATAAAACAAGTTTTCCTTGGTCACAAATATTAAAAAATACAATCAACGACGTAAGAATACAATTTCAAAGGAAGACGTTTTTTTTTTCTCTCTCTCGATTCAGCTCGGCGCAATATCTCGCGTATTCTTTCGTAACTCAAATACCAGGAGCACAGAAATGCTGAACAGTTTACGCTTGAAACCAGAGCTGTGTGTGCGAGAGAAAATTGATATGTCAGACAAGGTAAGCAAGTCTGCCAGCCGGCCGGCGAAACGGCGGCAAACACACGAGGCGGCGAGCGTCAACTCAGCAGTAGCAGTCGGCTCGCGACAGAGCTGCTATCCGGACGTGTTGATTCTCCACTCACAATGTTTATTTACTACTATCGTTCTCAATGGATGAAATAATATAATAGTCATTCTTTTTATACGAAGGAGGTGTGAATTGAATTAGACATGGTTTTGATTACGGTCGCGCTTCATGAGAACGGCTGATAGATGCGAGAGTGTTTAAATTTATGCTCATTTTTTTGTTACATTATGTTTATTATGGAATTGTAAAATTATATCCTATTTTTATGAGGAATGGGTATTTATTGATGCTTAGGAGAGTGGTGCTTTTTTTAGGTGGGTCATCGTAAGTACCATTAAAATCAATATCAGTTTGATTGTAGAGTTTGAATATTGGAGCCACGTGTAATGTGCATGATAGGACCGGGAAGTATTTTCACGCTTCCAGGAATTTTTCTTGCGTTTACAGCTATAGAAAGAGCAGTAGGTATGCCAGAAATAAATAGTAGTGTACAATTATATCGGTATTATAAAACGGTTGTTCAGAACGGGGACTGCGCTTAGCGGTCGCACGGTCATCGACTCAGGGACAATTAAATCGACGTACTTGTCAAGTACCGATTGTCATTGGCTTCTTCACGGTTGATGCTACAGAGAACGAACTTGTCAGCGAAAAAAAAATCACTTGAATGGTCAAACTATAGATGAATTCTTTCTTGGGTCTTGCCAATTGTACCAGGATCCTGATACAGCGTTTTCGTAATACACCTATGCGTATCGGAGGGGAATTTGTACAAATTACCGGTTCTGGCAAGGTAAGCAGGTCCCTCGTTTGACACAAAGGGGCAGCCGACCCTCGCCACTTGTGGCCAAGTCGGAGAGCAAACACTTGTGACTAGTTTAGACGAGGGGAAGCGAGATTTGGCTAGTGGGCGCTACATTCGTTAAATTCGACATCGAGTGCCGAATTAGGTGAATTCATTACTTGAATTGAAGAAAGAAAAGGGAAAAAAGATGTAGCGCTTAATATTTTGGACAATATCCTCCATAAAATAAAAATCAAAACAGAATGAAAGGGTAAAATGAAAGATACATTCGTTATAATCCTGTAATAAATACGTCAGTAATAACTCAATTAAGGGAGATCACACCCCACGGCGGGACAGAGATAAGGGTTCCGCGCCAGATAAGAAAAAAAAACACAATGATGACGAGCGGGTGGGTGGTTTTGGCGTAGGGGTGCCGCAGGGAGACAACAAATATTTTGTGATACCCTGACCCTCGTCTACCCTTCATAACAGCGCCGTAGCTGATTGCATTCCATTGTTATTGAACGTATTAAACAATGTGCAAATATTGTTGTTATTCGAGTCGAGTCGCATTTGCAAGACAAGTGACATGCAGCGAGTGCAATTATTTGGTTTAGTCATAAATTAAAGTTTAAAATAATCATAGGCCTCGTAGTGTGTTCGTTCGTTGATATTTTAACGAGCGCGGTTTCACCGGCGAACAATAGCTAGAAATGCGGCATCACGTGGGAACATCTCACCTGCGGCGCCGAGCCGCTATATCCTTCACTAATTACCATCCTTATCTGAATCAGATAAAGGTGTACAAAAAAACCAACGTCCTTTCCTTTTCGTTTTACATTTACATAATAATGCGTGGGGCATAACGACCGGCGGCGAACCAACAGGCGCATTATTATAATGACGCCAGCGGAGCGCCAAGCGCCAACAAGTCTCTGCGTTTTTATGTGCCTCCTCACTCCTGTAACGGTGTCCATATCCAGCTCAAACGCCGTTCACTGCTTTCAAAAATGGTACGGACGTATTAAAAAAAGCTGAGATCGGTGTCGGTGATAAGAGTCGTGTTTCAAACAGACATTCGGAATAAAATCGATTAGAGTCGGTCTGTAAGGCGACTCGATAGAAGTGCTTTTCAATTGGCGGCTTTGTTTTATCACCATCTGAACGTTAGTTCTCAACGGAGGCATTCGGCTGTGGTGTAACGGAACGCGAGCGTGCATGAGACAATGCAGACTCAGCTTTAATTGTGTGGGGTCCCCATATGACGCTTCCCCATTCACTAGTTTAATATTCGGAGCGTACGTGCATGCGATTAAGTATGCTTTCTAAATATAGGGGACCCTTCATATACGTTTTTTTTTCTATGTTTCGAGGGGTGGTTCGTACCTACGTAGTAAGTATATAAGACTCAAGGTATGTTGAGCGATGCATAACAAAGATATCTATGGAGTATACGAGCTACTAAAAAATTTGGCGGTTTAATGAAAAGACCATCATAAAAAGATACAAATGTAAAATGATAAAAAAGCAAATTCATCAGTGATTGGATATATAAAATTTAAGTGCGAAAGACTAGTTCTTAACCAGTGATAGTTAATGAGCATTTTAGGTAATTTGCGATTGACAAGATCAGAGAGCGCCCTTTATCGCACTATCTCAAATCTTGACGGTAGCTCGCTATTGGATCTTGTTTTTATTTTGGCGCAGACAGCTGATGCAAGCTAGCCGCCAGAAGGAAGATTTAATTTTAACGAGAAGGCCACGCCTCCCACCGTGGCACACAGTCGGCTGCATCGGCAAGCTTTGCATACAAATCCCTACAGAGCGGTGACCGCACCAAGTCGCAGAAGGACCAGCCAGAACTTGAACCAAAGAAATACGAGTAGTTCTGCCAGATAAAGGCTCTAGCGGTCTTACAAATACACACGGAATAAAGTTATACCAGGAATAACCATACATTTTCATAGGTTTATACTTGGTATAAATTTATTCTGTGTTTATTAGTAAGAGGGTTAATATTTAAAGACTCAAGCTTCCAGTGGAATAAGCAAACATGGTTTAAACATAATATCACCTGCCGACGTCCTCAAAAGTAATTCTTGTGTAAACCTACACACAATAATTAATTAAAAAGATATCAAGGTATAAATGTATCAACTCCACAGATCGCTATGTTCCCGCGGCACTTTTTTATTTCATTCCAATACAGGGATGGATAAAATTACGGTGAAGCATTGTGAAGCGATTATTTATAGAAAATTTGGCCGCTTTGTGTCGCTTCCGAGTGCACACTCCGGACGAGTTTCAAATTATTATCGGCACCACACTGCCGTGACCCTGTAACGGCTTATATTTTTTGCGTCTTGTCAGTTTTTTATTATATTTTGGGAAAAGGGCCGTTACATTATTCGATGGTACCAGACCCAAATTACTTTTCCCATGCTTTTATTTTTAAAATGTTTGCTAGTCAAATCATAGTGTCATCAGTATCATAATTATACCATTGTTTATGCAACAGAAAATGGACTGATGATTTTGATGTTCTACTGCAGAAACAACAGAATCAAATTCACACTGAAATTGTTTCAGAAGCTTCCAAGTTTTACAATTATAATAAAAACAAGCCAACACACAGCATTTAAAATATTAATTCCTTCATTTTTAATAATTGCAAATAGCGCCATCTATCCAATAGCCTTGGAACTATGTCGTACGACACTTAGCTAACAGAGTGCAGGGTACTACTTCTACCCGAAGTAAATTGTGGCGCTAGTAACAAACTGATAAAACTTCTCCAATGAAACAATGGATACTTATTGAAATAAAATTATATTTTTTTTAATAAACCGTCAGAAAATACCGTGGTTAAAAAAACTTAAAGTTTATTTTGTATCGTTGCAACACACTACGATATTTTGCCGGCCGGAATACTGCTCGACGCTGATTGGCTGAACGAAACGGCGGGGAGCATGCGCAACTCGATGGCTGTTCGGTCGAAGCCGAATACTGGCGCGTTTGCTCCGAGATACCAGGGCTACAGAGCTCTGTAGGAGTTTCTCTGTTGACGTCTGGTAGCCAAACGAATTTACGCTTTATTTTCGAGCGATAAAGCATATAATACCCTGTTTCAAAATGTTTCGTTTGTATTAGACCACGCAGGCAGATAACAAGGCGAGTAAGCTGTAAACGAAATTGATCTCTATTCAGTCGGCAATAGAGTGAATTTTATTACTTTGATGTTGTTTTGATATTAAGTAGTTTCCTAAAATTGACACGGGCGCTAGCAAGCGGGCTTTAGAAACTTTTGGCGGCATGAGTGAGACCTATCATAATAATGGCATGGAGTGAAATTGTGGTCGTGTCGTACTAATTAATTGTGTTTCTTGTAATTTAATGAATCGTGATTTATGATAACGGTCTGTGTTCAAAATAAACGGTTAATATTGGAGAAACATGGTTTGCTTAAAATGCATTTCCGTGAGTAGAATATGGTGGACCAAGTGTGCTATTTTAAGAGGTGCGGCAAAGGCGATAATAATAGCCAAAAATAACTTTTGATGGGAACTTTAGAAGTTTCAACTGTGAGAAATATTTTAATTGCTTACGAGATTGGGAACCTCAAGAGTTGTACATTTGTAATGCGTTAAAAGGCCATCTGGATTTATAGCTCAACGTGGGTGGGCATAATCTGTATTCAATATAGAGAATGGGTTCATTGAGTATGGTGAACTAGCTAATCATTAGATACTAGGAATGATTGTCAACTGAAAATACCTATACCAATTATTTTATATGGACGACACATTGGACTCATCAATGTTAAGGAACTTGAGAGTTTGTGTTTTGGTTGATGATTCTACAGTGGGTTTAAGACATACCAAGACACTGCAGGAGACCAAGGCAATTATGTACTTTGTAATTAATATCAAACCTAATAAGGAAATAAGTAAGTGGTGAATCTTCACCACTTACTTATTTCCTTGGGTGTTCCGTATAATTAATATTTGTCGCCATTGAACTTTCCCTACAAAATCGAATATTTATTGACACATGATTTGACACAACCGAACTTGACTTGTACTTAAGGATTGGTCCGTAAACCCGTAATGACCACACTAGTAGAGGAGAGAAGCGTATGCAAAACGAGAGGTTCTCGAAGAGCTCATGAAGATTTTATACGTTAAGCCCCGCCCTTTCTGCTACTTTTCATCCGAGACGTCACTAAAAAAAAAATTGAAAGAGAAATAAATATTCGAGATGAAAAACGGTGTTCAAGCATTAATCTTTATAGAAAAACGGTCTCAAGTGTTTACTTAATTAATCTCATATCCCGTAAATCGGTCTTTACCTATAAAATTGCCGTTTTTTTATGAAATAAGCTATCTAATTTTCTTCTACATATATATAATCACCCGATCCAATTGATTCATCTTTGAAAACACAGTGGCACTTTATTGATAGTTTGATACCCTTTTTGAACAAATTCTTCAAAGGCATTTTGTACTGCCCATTATATATATCGATACCGGAAATTTCAATTGTCGTAAAGGACATTTTTCCGAAAATGAGTTATATATATATTTGGAATCAGCGGCGCGAGCGCTATCGATTCGTATATTTAAAATAATTCTATCTTTAAAAAAAAGCCCCTTACGACCTGGATTTTCAACAGCTCTAGCTCGTTTAATTTTTACTTTTTGGGATGTATCGTAAAAATATTTTTTTGTAGGGAGCGTAAAGTCATCTTTTCATTATTTATGAGATCGTAAATCTCATTTTTGCATTGAAAAGTGATATACGACATTATAAACAATATCGATACCGAAAATTTCAATTGTCGTAATGGACAAATAAACACGAGTTTTAAGAAAAATAGGTAGTAAAACTAAGTGAAATAAAAAGGTTTTTTTAATTATCTATTATTTATTAATCAATATATTTAGTAAAAAAGTGTCATAAATGTTATTCTAATAGGAACTCAAAATTTAAACAAAATGTTATGCCATTTTTTTATTTATATCGCCAGTAATCGGTGCCGAAACTGAAAAACAACAGATTTTTTAGAATAATCAGCTAATAAACTAATCTAGTTTTTTTATTTCGTTTTTTAAACTCAAACAATATTATTTTATCAAAACAGTTATTACGCTTAATAATAAAATTAAAATAAACAAAATAATAAATGTTGCCCACCAGAACTCAAAAATCAAACAATTGACATTCTAAAATTAAAATCAATAATTTTTATTTCACATTGGCCTACATTGGGCACTGGGCACTTATAAAACGTCGACAAAAGGTGCACGGTTCAGGTTGGTCGATTCCTATGGTGAAGAACCGGCAAGAAACCTCATGGTTACTCTTTTAAAGTCAGTTCACTTGACTTCAGTCTTTTAAAATTATTAGTAATGATAATGAAACTTATTTATTTGTCACTTAGTCTTCTATGTTATACCAATATTATAAAGAGGAAAGTTTTTTTTGTTTGTTTGTATGTTTGTACCGAATAGGCTCCAAAAACCAATATTATAAAGAGGAAAGTTTTTTTGTTTGTTTGTATGTTTGTACCGAATAGGCTCCAAAACTACTGGACCGATTTTAAAAATTCTTTGACCTATGGAAAGCTACATTAGAATTATGAAATTTATTAACATAGGCTATAATTTTGACGGGAGCGAAGCCGCGAAAGTCTGCTAGTATGATACAAAATTAAAATAACCACTAAGTTATAGTATTGAAAAATCCTTTTTGTGCCAAAATTCAATGCTCCAAGCGGGGTAACTGATTCATGTCCTGCTGGGAAAATTGATGATCATTTTGAAAGTAAAATCTTAAAGATCAATTGTGTCGATATCGTCTTACTCTTTAGTTTCAGGAAGAATATCTTTATCAGTTCCTAAAGACGCTTTATACCAAAGCGTTTTCGTAAGAAGTAGGTATTTAGATCTACCGCCTTTAGGAAGTGATTAGGTCATTATTCGTAAAACTTGCGAGGAAGACGATATTGACACAAATGATGTTTAAGATTTTACTTTTAAAATGTTTATCCAATGTTCCCAGCGGGACACAAATTCATACCCTGCTGGGAGCATTGAATTTTGGAACAATAGGATTTTTCAATACTATATTTAGTGGTTATTTTAATTTTATTATTATAAAAGAACACTATGTTAAAAAAATGTATTAAATTCATTACTAATAATTTTAAAAGACTGCAGTTACTTGCCATTTAATCAATGGTGCACAAAATTTGTTATTATTTTTATTTTGTTATTAAGTTTAAGACTGTTGATAAACATTGTTTGACTTTAAAAAAACTAGATAGTAAAAAACTAGTTAGAAGATTAGTTTATTTAACTGATTATTCTAAAAATCGAGTTGTTTTTCAGAATCGCAACGATAACTTGCGATTTAAATTAAAAAAATAGCAATGCATTTAGTTTATATTTTGAGTTCCTATTAAAATAACATTTATGGTACTTTTTTACTAAATATTTTGAATATTAAATAAAATATAACAAAAAAGTATTTTATTTCACATAGTTTTGCTACCAATTGTAGGTATTTCTATTTAGAACTTTAGTTTATTTGTTCCTTTTACCCCCTTAGTCTCTGATTTAATTGACTTTTACCACCCATTGATGAGCAAAATTTGTCCTTTACGACACATCTGACCTTATCATAACCAATTTTTCGTTGCCGTAAAGTACTTCAGTTATTTTTTTTTGGGCTGTAAAGGACTGTCATTTTCGTCAATAATTAAGTTTGGTTTATTTTGTTAATGTATATGGATAGAACACGAAAAAATAGTTAGGATTTCTTTTGGCATCATGAATATAGTTCTTTGTTTGACATAGATATTAGACAAAAACATTTTTTATTTTTGTTTTTTGGCTCTACTGAAAAGTCGTGTTTTGTCCTTTACGACAATTGAAATTTCCGGTATCGATATCAAAGTAGAGAAGTCTGTAGGTGCAAGATCTGATAAGTATGGCGGATGATGGAGAGCTTCCAACCCCAGCCCTTGTAACTTGGAGACCGTCTGCTGTGCAGTTGGTCACGTGTTTTCGTGCAGGGGCAGTGAAGATGAAAGTTTGATTGCGATTGTCAAACAAATCCATTTTTCGTCGAAGGTTTCAATGCGGTTCAAAATTACTTCGTATGCCTGCCTGTTGAGCGGTGCAAGGCACGTCTCGACGTGTACTTCGCGCTGGCGATCATTGAGTTCGTGAGTCCCTTTGGTGAAGCTTTTTACCTTGTCTTGATTTGACCAAAATGGGCCAATATTGTTTTGATGCTAACGTCGAAAGCTACAGCTAACTCAGCCGTAGATTTATTATCAGCTTCCACAATCGCCTTTAATAAGTCATTGTTGACCAAAGTTTTCGCACGACCACGGGGTTCATTTTTCAGGTCGAAATTTCCAGAACGGAAGCGGGCAAACCAATAACAGGTGGTGTATTCGTTTGTAGTGTTCGCTCCGTAAACGTTCGTTGAAAACTTGATATTGCGTGCCGCATTACTGTCACGACGGTACTCATATTCCATAATTACTCGAATTTTAAACGAATCCATGATGACAAAAAGATTCAAATGCGATGAAAACATAATGCTAATCAATAAACAGATGACTACATTTGAAAAAAGAATTCCATGTTTTTAAAAAATATTTTGATTTGAAATGGCCAGTACTGCAAAACGGCATTTTCATAGTTAAAGCTACCTATTATAAAATAGAGATTCCGACTACTGATTTTCTTCTTCCGTTCTACGAAAGAAAAATCATTTTTATGAAATGATTGAAACTTCTTAGAAAGTGCTGCACTTGTTGAGATCACAATTTAAAATGAATGAGAATTCTCAGTATTTCAAGATTCTTTGATGAAAGTGTTTCGCTAGATTCCTAAGAAATTGTGTAGAGGTCTTATGTATAAATATAATATAGGTACGTCTATAAAGATTGTTGGGTTCATTTTCGCAAGTAGAAGGATTCTACACTTAAATAATGAAGCAGGTTACTATTTCTTTTCACTTTTTCCCGAAACGGTAAAATGTTATGAACTTCAATTGAATAATATTCCTATTCCCTATGTTTAGGGGGAAAATACACAGTGCTATGAGGATTATTGAACAAATTTACCACTATCTCATAGATTGGACATTTTGATAATTAGGTAGACATTTTAGTAATTAGACATTTCGGCAATTGTAAATTTTGAAACCGTAGGCCATTTTTGGAATTGGGCATTTTTATCTTGGAACGGCCTGTTACTTTTATAAACGTGTTCAAGTAGCTTACGTGCTATTGTGACATTCAGTCACCAGAATTTATTATTCCTTATTATGGCACATTATGCCATGTAAGCTACTTAGCTTATGCAAGTTACAGGCATGTGTATTTTCGCCCTAATATTTGATCCAGATGGTAAGTAGAATTAAATTGTAAACAACTGATTTTTGCTTCCGATTTGATCTTGGTATTAGTAAACATAGATATCTAAACTGGTGTACACCGCCCAAATTTTTCTCCAAATAGTCGAACCGCGGGAAAGTCAAACACACAAATCGAAATTGGAACGTACTTACACGAGAGCGTTCGAAACGTGTCAATACCTACCATTCAAGTCAAATAAAACGGACACGATAAGGAAAATTAGAGGGTGTACGGCCGTTAACAACACGAAATGAATTCCTGTAGACAAAGACCAAAATTTTACTCACCATTATGTATGTGTTTTGTAGAATTTACGTAATGTGAGTGAATCATTTAAGTTTCTGTGATAGTAAAGTTAAAAATACAAAAAAATGGTCTTCGTTTACGGGAACTTATGAATATGCTTGTTGATCATTGGAAAGATTTGCCATATTTTATAAATAGCATCTTCTAATCACTACGAAACAATACACGTAGAATTAAAAACATTTTTAAATACCTAATTAGGTACGTATTAAGAAAAAGTAGTTACAATACAACTTACAATATTATTCGATATGAATTACAATAGCTACTGATTAATAAAAATAAGAACATGAATTTGAAGATCAAATATTACCATATCAAAAAAAAAGGAATTAGGGTTTCGACATAAAAGCGATTTGGTATTGGTATGGCACGGAAAAGATTACGTATAACATGTAATGGGTTCGCAATTTTCGCATAATGCTGCCATGCCTGTGAGTTCTGACAAAGATGTAATTTCTGATTGGTCTTATTATATAGTTATGGGGATCGTACCTTATTGGTTGCCAAAGCTCTAGAATAGAGAAAATATTCATAACCTCTCAAAGGAAACGTACCCACCTATATTTCCATGAAACCAATAACGAATAATATTGGTGGAAGCGAAGAGAAAATAAATCAGAGACAAAATGTAGCAAGCGTGCTATTTGACAATATCAAGATAGTTATTACTGAAGAGATATATATTGTGGCCAAAGATATAAAAAGGAGTACTTAAATATTCCTTTCAAAGTAGGCGTTATACTATTTTCTAGCAGGTAACATCGAACAAAGTAATTAAAGAAAGTACAAGATTAAGAAGAAGAGAAAACGTAGGCCATTGACAATGGATGACAAAGTAAGGAATGTGGGCACAAAGTCCTGTATCAACATAGTTTCGTAACAAGCAATGTTTATTCTGCGATCATTCGTTACCTATGATTTTGTAATGGCAAGTCTTTCCACATGATTGGCTGCACTTACCTTATTAACACCTCGTTGTATTGGCAGCAGACTTACCTTCACTGGCCGTCGTGTTGTTGTGAGTAACAAACAATAGTGGGATTCATTTCAGTCAGTTGATATTCTATAATGTTTTTAATTCTACTAGTAGTGACTGCTTGATTGAATCTCGTAATGAATCGTAGCAATAAGTCTTCTAATAAATTTATTTCATGTACCAAAAAACCCGTTATAACTTACAAGCTCAATCAACGACTGACAATGAATCCCAATCCCAAATGACCCCAACATGCAGTTAGAAAAACGTAAAAGCAAATAAAAAACGTAACCCAAAAGCAGAATTTATTGTTATCAATATCGGGATCAGGTTAGTAACGGGGAACGACTCCAAGATAATGAAAAAAGACATATTACAATATGGCAAGGTTACCCCTCAGACGGCTCGTCCAAACTTGTTTACTGTCAAAAACTTAATGTAATCTCGAGAAGGGAAACGATTGTAAAGAAGTATTCAGTTTCCCACTGAGGCCCCCAGTCTTTATACAGACGTATGTAAGGGGACTCTTCATAATAATAAGAATCGAAAAACACCCGTGAAAAGGAACACAAAACCCTTGCGATAATTTCTGAACAGCTGCCGTCACATCACAATACTGGGATTAATAAACAAAATGTAAACTACGATCATGCTCAGCCGTGCATTTTATATAAAGCGTTATTAAAGCATGTTTTGAAATTCGGTGCAAGCAAAAACAATCAAGCGTTCGCGTGTTGCGAAACAAGCAGTTTACAAATAAAGCCACCAATCGAACCCGCCACTGATATGTGATCTCGCATGCAAGTTTCGCAAGGTTAGAATCTGTTACGGCAATGTTTTGTAAAGAAATAAAGCTCACCTTTCTAATTCTCTTCTTCATGATACGCTCAGCGGCGTACACGCTGTCTCCGAGCTCCACCTTATGCATCCCCAGTTTGATTGTTGGAAAAGTGAAAAATCCAAATCCAAAATCACTGCAATCCAAGTATTGTGATCCAAATCACTGCATCCGTTTGGTAGCGCACTGCAATCCGATACACATTCTCTGTCACAACACACTCCTTCACTGTTCAAAGTTGCCGCGCGAACGATCCTTTTTCACGGCACGCAGCAGCGCGTCCTCTCCTCACGGTGTCGCAGTTGGAACTGAAGTAGGGGGAGGAAGCACCCGCCCCGCGCGCCCCGCACGCCTCTTTACGTTCCTTGCCGACAGAGTGCGCCACCAGTTCGCCAACACCCGCTCGATATTCTGTAAACAAGTTTTATTTTCATCAGTTTTGTGTTTTCAGCGCTTAAACTTATCATCCACTGATAAAATGCTATTGTAATGAATACCATAGACTCAAATTGCTGTTATTAGTATTTTTACTGTTTAGGTATAAACAAATACATATCTATATAGTATATAAAAAAGTAAATAACACAGTATATACCTGAGTATAATTATAAGCAGTAAACAATAGTTGAGTAGTATGACAAGTCTAGACTTGAGCCTAGGTTAATATTTAATTGCAAATGCGTAGTAATATCGTGATTGAGTACGTTGTCGAGTCGGTATTGTAGGTATATTGCGTTGGCAGAGCGTAGTGAATGCGTCTCGCTCGAGTCGGTGGCGGCTGGCGGCGGTCGGTCCCCGCAGCGCGGCGGTACGGGAGCGCGGCACGCGGCGCGCGGCGCGGTGGAGGCACAATGCCGGCGAGCGCGACGTTGCCGCTGTGCGCCAGCTGCGAGAGAAAGACCGAGCGCCTACCCTATTATTTACGCGCGACGTTGCCGCTCCGAACGGCCTACGTTGATTACGAGGACACCGCTTTTACGTTCGATCATCCGGCACAAAAATACTCGTTTATCTCACGATTCTCAACAGATATCGAAAAACTAATTTCACCACCCTTATTATTACATGTTAGGGTATACCTATACATAAAATTATAATTATTACCTGAATCAATCAGCTGATGGATGTCGTACACTTGAAGCGTTGCACATTCCGTGTAAAGACCGGCCGTGAGTTTAGAGTCGGCGAGAACGGTTTGTTAGTGTTATCGCTGGAAACGAGCGAAAGCGACCAGTCAACAGTGCGCGCGAGAAGTAACTAAGGCATTTTCGGTCGTATCGAATCGGGTTGGCATTCGTGAAAGGTCGGTATTTTGGGCCTTGCGGGGCGCGGGACGTGAGAAACAAGATGTGGTTTGATTGGCTTTGGAACTCGGGGGGCGGGGTTTGTTTGTAACGGGCCAATGGGAAAGCGCGTGGTGGTGCCCCGCCCGCTGGTGTTCGGTCGCCGAGTGTTTCTGTCCCTGTCGCACGGGTGTTCGGTCGATCCGAGCGCGATTGTTTTTTACCGCGAGCGGCTCACATAGAAAAATAAACGGACATTTTGGAATGGATTACGTGCGTAGTACGTAGAGAGAGAAGGGTCGCCACTCGCCGGATCCGGGCTCGGGCATTATTTATTTTGTCTGTATTGTTGAAGGGAGAGATATGGCGATGGTGCGATAAATATATCTACAGCAGCTTGCGTCGCGCCGTCGACAGGCGACACGTCCGCTAGATAGCGCGATTTATTTTTAAAACTGTCACGTTTGATGCATGGACCGCGGTTTGAATAGACTATGTTTTTCGTGGAACTGATAGAGTTGTCAACTTTTCTAATGATGTTTTTGAATGAAGAATCCATAGAGCTGTACCTACCTAATGGATGACTTGCATCAGTTGCCCGTAACTTTGTTAATGCGCCGTAAAATGTTAAAAAGGGAGAGATTAGTTTTGTTAAGCATTATTACGAAATCACAGCACCTATCTTTGTCTACAGCTTCAGATAGGTATTTACAGACAAATGAGACAGAATTGATCTAAATCTCAATGGTCGAAAACAGTAATTCTCGCACTCAAGTTACCTAATGCAAGAATGACGTCAATATCGTTAAAGTAAAAATCTATCACCTCATTTTAGAAATTATACCCTTAGTGATGATGCAAACATGATGTCATCAAGACTCTTAACCGCTTGGTTAATGCAGAAATGAATCAGCAGACAATGGCTCTAAGCCAGAACGCAAGTTAGCAAGTTTTACAACATGTTGTTCAATCTCTATCATTCGTTAGACGAAAATGTGATGCAAACTGGTGCAAGACGTAGCGGCTATTCATTCATTAATAGCTGAAGTATCTAGAAACGCTGCGCCGCACGCAGTTTCTAGTTCGAGACGGCCGTCGTGATGCAGAATGAGCGCTGAACCTGCTATTCTCGCTATTCAAAGCAGCCACTCTCATGTCTTAGACGAGTAGAAACATGCTTGGTTTCCAGTTCAAGCCTGTTCAGTATTGGCAGCGTCGCCTCTAACAGCGACCGCCGAGGTATTGCCGTGCTCTCAGTGTGGTCAAGTCTCCTAAACGTTAAAAGCGGTTGGTGGTTAGTGACAAGGCGGTTGATCGACAGCTTCAAGAAAACAAAGTACCTTGGTCAGTGCAAAATACAGTCAGCAGTATGACCCAGTCGTATTCCAAGCGGCGAGAAAAGGACGGATGAACAACTCGATTGAGAACTCCTATACCTATATCAAAAACGGTGCGTGCGTATTAGCTCAAGATCAAGCTGAGCGGAAGATCCCAGTCTGAATTTATTTCCCCGAGAAAAGTGTCGTATCAGCAGTTGAAAATGATTGCCCACTAACTGTTATAGCAGATGACCACGGCACATCCGTCACCCAAGCGTGTTGCCGCCAAGTTTGTAAGCAAGTCGTCGTCGAGAAATGACAGCATAACTATAGCACCATAAGCGATTAGCCCCAATATCATCATAACGTTCCTGCATCTGGGTCACAGGCTTTCGCTCTATAACCTCCTCTACACTTCAGACAGATTCAACAGCAGATGTCATCTGCGAATGCGTCCGCCGACGTGTAGATGGAGAAATTTGCTTGTCTGTGGTAGATATTTAACGTCATCCGTCTGTAAATCTGTTTGTTGTCGGTTTTGTGGCACGCAACAAAGGGTTTCAGCGCGAGCGCCCGGCGGTGCCTGTCCACGTCTGATGACGCTCTGTTCTGTTGTTTCTATGTATAGCCAGCCTCTACCACCTTCTTCTTTTCCATTTATTATTAATAACTTTACTGCGATGCACACTCAATTAGTAGTTAAAAGTACTAAATAAATAGTAGCAGCAGCTATAGATTCAATATCCATTTTTTTTATGTTTCTTGCTTGCGAGTTGCTTCTGTCGAGTATTAGCACAGACTGAACGACCTACAGACGTGTGGTCGGCTCGTTGTGATCCATCTGCTGATCAGCTGATGCATCAGTCGACCTCCGTGGACACGTCTGTCGACGTGTAGAGGAGGCTTTAGAGAGGGATCGGGCTGTAATCCGCCACGCTTGTTACCTGTCTTCGAAATTTTGGTTCCAGGAGAACGTTTCTTCACGATGGCATAATCAGCGTATAACATTCCCAGACTTGCTACACAGGCTTTCTCTCCGTGAGAGGGAGAGATCTTAACCTAATCCACCACGCGGGGCCAGTGCGAATTGATAGATGCTACCATGTCTTCGAATATTAGTTGTAGGAATGCCGGTTCCTTCACCATGTTTTCCTTCACTATTTTGAGAGCAACGCAGCCTGGAGATTATTAGGGAGGTAACTACGTAAATTTTACGCATGTCACACGTCCGCGATGGTGTGAGAGACCAAGATTAAACCCCTGAGATCTTGGATAGGATTGGATTGCCGTTGTAGCCACGTCCGTCGTTCAGAACTCGGTTCAAAATAATCTAATTTCTGAAAACGAAGCGCCCGAAGTCAAATTCCTTCGGTGGAATGAAGACGTTTCGGAATCCTGCAAAATGAGACCCTACAGATATTGTAGCGTGTCGTCGCGATTTATACTTCTTAGTGAGTCTATAGAAAACTATTGTAATATTTTGGGAGCAGCAGCCGACCACGCCAATCGTGAGATTATTGCAGTCTATATGGAAATGCATTGCACTAAAAAAAAAATATACAATGGGCGGCCTGCGATCTCTTCCAGGCAACCTGGAATGGACAGTGAAAGCGTGGACATGACATGGGGTTGTCTGTGGTGCAAAAATACCAACAAAAATACAATGATACAAAAATAAATATAATATTTATTGTTTTTTTTTATTTTTGTGTGAAAATCTTAATGCGGTTCACAGAATACATCTACTTACCAAATTTCAACAGCGTAGTTCTTATAGTTTCGGAAAAAAGTGGCTGTGACATACGGACGGACAGACAGACAGACATGACGAATCTATAAGGGTTCCGTATTTTGCCATTTGGCTACGGAACCCTAAAAAACCCTAAAAACTTAAAAACTACTGGACCGATTTCAAAATTGTTCCACCGTTGGGAAGCTGCACTATCCCCGGGTGACATAGGCTACTTTTTATCCCTGTATTCCCACGGGAACGGGGGCTACGCGGGTGAAACCGCGAGGCGTCCGCTACCGCTTACAGTACCTACCTATTTTTCTGTTCCTTCTTCTTGTCCTTGTATTATGTGTGTGTACATAAATGCTTAAACAAATAAATAAATGCTTAGACATATCAATGTATTTTCTGCCGAAAATTTTCTCCATTTGTAAAAGGAAATAAATTATTATTAATTAATGTATGACGGCTAAACGCATTTCGCGTCAGCCGCATTGTATCGGCGCAGCGCTTCGTGTTCAGATACTGACTCATGGTTGTCATGAACCGCTGCTGTGTCAGTTTTTAGTTAAAACCGCGAATGCTGAGCGATAGCCGTTTTGCGCGGATGTAACGCATATTTTCCCTATTTGGATCTTACTATGTTATTTTATTATTATTATTAATGTGAAAGTTTGGATGTGTGTGTGTGTGGAGGTTTGTTACTCAATCACGCTAGAACGGTTCAACGGATCTGGATGAAATTTGGCAGATATATAGATTATAGTATGGAATAGCACATGGGCTTCTCTCTTTTCATCCCCGTATAATGTTCCGTTGGGATAAGAAAACACTTTTCACGCGGCTGAAACCACTGCCAGAAGCTATTAAGTTATACAGTTATTCATTCATTTATATGGTACCAGCGTTGAGGAGCTCGTGGCAAAAAAATAACAGCTGCACGGGTCGATCTTCAAGGTTAAGCAACTCTTGACGAGATCGGTCCGTGGATGGGTGTCCATTTCAACATAGCGAGTTTCCCCCGTGCCTCGGAAAGCACGTTAAGCCGTTGGTCCTGGCTGTCATTTGAAGATCTTTGACAGTCGTTACGAGTAGTCAGAAGCTTGAGATCTGATATCAGTCTAGGCAAGGCGTACCGTGTTACCCAGCTACTGGGTTGTGAAGGTCAGATAGACAGTCGCTCCATGTAAAACTCACTCAGCTGAATCCGGTTAGACTTGATGCCGACATAGTTGGGAAAAGGCTATGCAGATTGATATACGGTACCGGCACAAATTAATTTTTCGTTTCTTTAATTTTTACTGCACGATGCATTACAATGCGGCTAAACGTAAACCGCCGTTATAGGCGAAATGGCTCCGTTTTTGAAATCGGCTCAATCGTCAATTGGGCTACGCGTATGACTTCGATATCGGGTTCCGGTCATGGCTGCCAATCTCAGCAGAGACTGGCTATCGACGACGGACGTATTATAATGATAGTCCACATAATTGACTCCGCCTGCATTCTCATAGTCCGATAGATTGGAAAGAGAATGGGTGTGGGATGCTTTGATATTACCTAGGTAGATTCGATGGAATTAACTGACCTGATGTTCTCCCTCATAATGTGTGACCATGCCGTTGTTAAATGTAGAAATATGGCCAAAGATAATCCGTCTAACAAATAAACGCGGAATAAAGTTATACCAGGTATAACTAAGGTATACCCATACATTTTCATAGGTTTATACCTGGTATAACTTTATTCTGCGTTTATTTGTAAGAGGGAATATCTTTTAGTTTTCACAATCAAAGATTTAGTTTTCGTGCAGAAATTTGACCGTAAAAGCTGATGGAATAAGAAACGCCTCGCTGCGCTCAATAAACATGGTTTATTTCATAGGTAGACGTAGGTAAAAAGGCTGCCAGGCTAAAATGGGATTGGACTGATCAGGTCCGCCGGAAGACGATACGTTGGAAGGCCTTCCACTAGGTGGACCGATGACCTGGTTAAGGTTGCGGGAAGGCGCTGGATGCGAGACGCACGGGATCGGTCAATGTGGCGACGCCTGGGGGAGGCCTATGTCCAGCAGTGGACGTCTTTCGGCTGAGATGATGATGATGATGATGAGGTCCACCGATGCGCCAGTAACAGTAACCGCTGGACAATAGTGTCCACAAAGTTGGGAGCCTGAGAATAATGGCTTAGGAAGAGGTGGTGAGTCGCGGATTAATTTGAAAGAGAGTTACCGCGGCCCTGACACAAGCAATTGAAGGAACACGGGTGGGTTTTAGTCAGTAAAAGTCTGACACACCCTTCCGCTTCGCCCAGAGCGGGAGAAGACATTGGATGATCAGCCAACCAAAAAAAAAAAGGAAGAGGTGGTAAGACGGCCTATACGCCTACCGCTAGGGCTGGTTCGAATGGCACAGGAAAAGTCAATTCTGGATGGATTTGTAGCAGGTTTTTGAGCATTTGCCCAGAACTGGGCAAGGACGGCTAAATAAAAAAATATACACAAATAAAAAATTACAATGCGGTTTGCTCTCGTAGCATTAGAGTTGCCATGAGAACGGACCGCATTGTGGAAGCTTTCTAAACTTTCTCGAGGCAACTCCAACGGCCATTGTTAGAAATTATAACTTGAGTTTAAAGGTTTCCATCTACGGCAGTTTTCCCAGTAAACGAAGAACTTGGAACACTAAGGTCGAATGAGTCAGCTTCTAAAACTTTGCGGTGACGAAGAATATACCTACCTAAATGTAGTTGGCTCGCATTGGTTGCCCAACCTACCTATAACCAACAGCTTGGGTTATACATCGGGCCAACATTTTGCATCTGCTCGCGTCTTTCTTTTGTTTTGGGGCTCGATTTTTTGTTAAAGAGGACATGGGAACTTTGATGGCAAAATGTGAATAAACTTGATTTATGAACGGAATTCGCCTTGTTGTTGCATTGTGACAAATTGTCAAATACGCGATAACTGCTGTGATGGTTAAATGAGGTTTTTAACTGACTTAAAAAAAAAGGTTATCAATTCGTCGGAACCTTTGTTTTTTTCCCCGATTACTCAAAGACGCCTGGACTGATTTAGATAATTCTTCTTTTGTTTGAAAGGGTATACTTTCCAGGTGGTCCCATATTTATCAGGTCAGGAGCTGATGATGGGATCCTGGAGAAATCGAGGGAACACCTCAAATATTATAGGCATACATATAGCGATTTTGGTATTTAAATCTTCCTACATGTAGATGATTAGCAACTGATTCGGAATCCACACCACAAACGACTTGAAGTTAATGTTATGACGCGGCTCCAACTTTTCGACCCTAAAGCTGGAAACAAATTATCGGACGCGGCTTACAGACGCGACTGACAGCCGCGACTTATAGAGTATCTAGGTAATGAATGTACATTACATTGTGCAAACTATCGGACGTAAGTCGCGGACGTGACCTTGGGCGTTCGGACGTCTGATAGAGATCGGGCAGCCGCGTCCGATAATTTTTTCTCAGCTTTAGGGTCAAATCGGTCTTGTCGCAGTTGTACTGTATGACGTCATCGATCATTGCGGAGTCATGAAGACACGAAACGTACTGCGTCGTCGGAGTTGCAGGACGCAGCAGGATATTTCACTCGTTCCACTAGAATCCCCTATTTCAGTCCCCCAGGGGGTTATACAGCACTCAATTTTCCACTACGATCCCCTATGTAGGGGATTCTATAAGCACTAATAAGTTCTATTCCTTCTAAACAAAAAAGCCACCTTTATTGGTCCAGCCAGAGCAGTACCGCATCGACTTTGGCGCCACACCGTACGCTTTTGGGTTGTCTGTTCTGTTCTGTTGCTCGCTATCATGTCATTTTTACCGACTTTTCATGGTGCGTAACGAGGTCATTAGTGGTCTTCGACGGCCCCTATTTCTTTTAGTCTCGTGGTCATCCTCTCTTGGAACGTTCAACGAGTTGAAAAAACTAATTTAAGTGGAATTTAGCTGAGAGGTATTTTGTACATCGGCGTCATCGGGTACACCAGAAAATGCAATAATTATAGGACGAAGAATAACTTGTATATCGGACTGGTGTTATTTTATTCTTATAACTGTTTGTAAGTACGTACCGCGTGCGGTTGTGTATCCAGGAAACCTTGCATTGCAGCCGAGGCGTGGAGCCGTGAGTGCAATGACGGATAAATCATAACTTGGGAAATGGTCGTATGGCTCGGCGGGGTACTTTTTCATGCACCATGTTGATTTTTGTAGGCGCTAGCCCCGCACACTTTTCCACACGAATGCGGATAACAAAAAACGGTACTGCATTGAGTGACAGCCTAAAAAGGAAATGAACCAGTTCTTGAGTTAGTGACTAAAAATAAAAAAAATAAATACAAAAAAATAAACCGCCTTCCAAATCAAAGCACTACAAATAAAAAAAAAGCTTTCTTTTCGGAATCTTTGGTACCTATTATTTTTCGTTTTTGACACCGGTTATTTTTTTTTTAAATAGTTTTTATTTTTCTTTTTTTAGTTTTGTTACCCTTACCATGAAAATTATTTATAACCAGAGGGCTTCTCATAACAATCCCAACAAGCCTAAACACGACTGGGATACATTGTTTTATTACGGAGTTCTGGTGTCTACCTTCCGGCTTCATCAACAGATCAGTTCGATGATACCATTTTCATTAGATACATTTATTAAAATTTGCTTCATCACAGTCATTTAACTATTCGAGATATATTTTACCCAAAACATACTTATCATAAGAGAAGTTCCAGTGGCCACCAGTGGTCTTCTTCATCAGTTCCATTTCACCAAATGATACTTTCTGAATGCAAATGCTTGTCATTTTAATGAAAATACAAAAATCGCTGTGTATGCCTATAAAATTTGAGGAGATTTTTCCAGGATCTGATCATCATATCGATAGTATATCCTTTCAAACAAACGAAGGATTTTTTAAATCGGTGCAGGTGGATTTCCAAAAAATCTTAAATACTATTGCAATTATGCAAAACGTAACGTAATTTTTATGCTTTAGTACAGTTTTTCAAATGGAATTTTTAGGTTTTATGTGAAAAACGTGAAACGAAACGCAAGCCGCCATCTTGGATGGATGATATTGACAGCTAATGTCAAATGTATAAGAACAGGATATAATTCTTATGTAATTAATAGCAATGTATTACTCCGAGTTGGCACAATCCGACTTCATTGGGTTAGGTTAGATGGCTAAGGTGGGAGCGCAGCGCAGCGAAGCTCCCGCCTTAGCCATCGTGGTTATTTTTTTTAAAACCACCCAGAAATAGGCTCTCCGTCGACTCATAATTGAAGCCAGTTTTTATATATAAAGACAATTTTAATAACACACAAATTTTACAGATGTTATTTTTGAATATTTGTGGCGGCGAAATAACGTAAAATACAGGAAAGATCCATTCATGGAATTGATAAAAGCGATAAAACATGTTTATAAAGTGGAATAAACAATTTTTTTACAAATATTTCCGGCGGGTGAAAATGGTGAGGGGGTTATCGGACCCTTCCCCCCCCTCCCCCCAACCACTCACAACCCCTTAAAATGCCGACGTATTTTTTTTTTTTTCTAAGAAAACCAAGTATTTCCGGTGGGTGAAAATGGTGAAGGGGGGATCGGACCCTTCCCCCCCCCCCTCCCCCCAACCACTCACAACCCCTTAAAATGGCGACGTATTTTGAAATTTATACCAAAACAAATATAGGTTCCGACGAATTGAGAACCTCCTCCTTTTTTTGAAGTCGGTTAAAAATACTTACACACTTCTAACAAGTTTGGGTAGATACCTACGCTCCGATAAGTAATAAAATTCGTTGATTATAATCCAAACGACAAAAACCTGCTTAATTTAAATCCTCGAACACATTTTTATACATATGCCTCTAACATTAGTTTAGGAGGGTATCAAATGTGCGCGTGGGCAGGTTGCGATCGTTATCGAACCTTCCCGAACTTGCCCGAACGCCGACGAATTAATCGTTTAGAAAATTCGTAACGACTTGCTTTTGAACGAAGTAATAAAAATAAAATTGAGGCAATCTTACGATGGAATTGATGTCCGATGATTGCGTTGTATGGAATGTATGAAGATTTTTATGACTTGGTGGGTCATAAAAAAGTTCATACAATTTTAATGAAACACCTATGCAAGTATGTGTTAGTGGTAATTAATAAAGGTTGAGAATGTAGGTATTTGGAAGATAGAAGATATAGCGAAGTCTTGTACCTACTGACGATAGTGAGGCTTTATTTTTTACCAGGGATATATATATATAGCTAAATGTTTCTAATTCTAAAGGTAGAAACTACTATAGTAACAATCTCTTTACTTTGTGTTTGTTGCAGTTGTGCTGTGTACAGACAAAAAATTATATAATTCTTATTATTCGATACAGATCGTTTTTTTTTTTAATATGTGCTCGCGCTTGATCCCGATCTCACCTGATGGTAAGCGATGATGTGGTCGAAGGTGAAGCACGCTTGCCTAGAAATAACCTATTCACTCTTGACTTAAAGACCCCTAGATTGTAGCTATCGGGAAACACAAGACTCCGACAGGGAATTCCACTCCTTAGCTGTACGCATAATAAAGGTATTCTCAAAACGTTTAGTGCGTATGGTTGGGATGTCCACCATGTACCAATGGCGCATCGCCGTATGTCTGGTAGTCCGATGATGAAACTGGCCAGGCGGAATTAGTTCATACAATTCCATCGCACACTCCCCGAAATGTAACCGATAAAAAACCGACAAGCTGGCAACTCGGCGACGATGTTGAAGGCTCTGGAGCTTTGACTTAACCAGTGCCTCATCGTCGATGAGACTCTTGGCCCGCTTTTCGATCGACTCTAGTGCGTCAGGCTGGTATTTGGCAGATCCGTCCCAGAGATGAGAACAGTACTCCATGCATTATCGAACCTGCGCTTGATACAAGCTGAGCAGCTGTTCTGGCGAGAAGTACTTTCTCACCTTTGCAAGGATCCCTAGCTTTTTGGCAGAAATTGGAGAGTCGATGTCAACGTAACGCCAATAAGCTCAAGATGGTCAGTTGTTGGCACGGTCACATCTCGGAAAGTTGGAGCTAGGTGAAATGGGCTCTGTTAAGCGGAAAAAAAGACATGCCTGGGTTTTAGTAGTATTAAACCTGACCAGATTGGCATCACACCTGCAAGGACAGGTTCAAGCGCTACACCACGGCCTCCCGGAGAGACTGGATCTGAGGCCCGGTAGCACGAGCGTTGGACAAGTATCTCTCAGCAACAGTGCTGTCGTCTGCATACCCAAAGGTTTTATTTTCTATTTAAGTTTACGTTTTTTTTGTTTTTAGAAGGTAAGTAGAAAAGTGAGAACTCTCTACAAAACTATTTAAAAATAGAGACAGACGGTTATATATAAGTAAGGATCCCACGTAAATATCCCACCCAAGTAAGGATAGTTGTTTCGGATCTGGGTGTCTTGTGTATGTGAATTTAAATGTTTTTAAACGCAACCACGTTAGAAGCAGAAATGCCTAGTGTGGGGAAAAGTTAAAAAAATTAAAGAAAAGCTAGAATAACCCATCGAAGCCCATTAAAATAATAGCCAATAACAATTTGCATAAAAAGTACAGCAAAACAATACTAAAAAGAGAAAAAAACACTATAAAACGTTATCTCATCATCTACAATTATTTGCCGAAGACCAACTAATCATAAACATAATGGTACGCCTTTACCGCCATAAATAAATTCTTTTTGATCCTTCCACCAAACTGGTTCCAACAAAAAATATATGTTCCAACAAAAAAAAACAAAAGGTGCCATTGTACATACCTAATAGCCGGGATTTCAATTTCCGTCAAAAGAAAAGGTTCTCCTGACAATGAAACTGAAAAGCCCCGAACACCTTTCTATTGCAACTATCGGAAAGCGAAAAGCGCTGTAAAGATAGAGGCGTCTAGTGAACAACACACAATATAAGCGACACAGCGCTGTCGTAGTTGAAATTGGAGCTCAGGCACCCGGAGCGAATAACTGGGGTATCCCATTGATCCCTGCTTTACAAAACGACACAAGCGAAATGGAATCTTGCGTTTGGGAGTGTAGAGTAGATTTTTGGTTGTCATGATGGTGTTTTGTAATAACCCTGGCTTACATAAAGGGGATGTGAGATCTGACAAAATTGCGCGTTGTAATGACGTCCCGACAATAGGCGTTCTGGGAACCCACGAGGTTTTTGCCACGTCTGTGCAAATTTGCGAAGTTTCGGCTTCGCATGTGGCGCAGGGCTCACAAAGGAACCAGTTGTTTGATAATTATAGCAAGAAACGTGGAATTTTTTAAACAATGGCTTTGGCCTTTTGTTTCTATGGAATTATTTTCGTTTCGAAAGTTGGTTTTGCGTTTAATTAGCATACTTACGGGACGTGTTATCAAAACTGCAGATTTTGTTGCAAAACACTGATGGATATCAAGATAACACAAAAAAAATTGTATGCAGCTGCAAACCGCTAATCAATCTTTTGAAAGACAAGGGATGTTAAATGTTGTATTTACCTCTTTATGCAAAACATTGTTTCTTTCATATTATACAGAATTTATATATAGGTATCTAAATTATCATCATTTTGATCATAATTCGTACCCAAAAAAGGTCTGTGAGATGATGATTTTACACAGCGGCACAAGAAACGCAAAATATTAAAAACGTCAATTCTTATTCAAATTAAAGGAAAAATACGAAACTCCTTGAAAGAAGGCTTTCAGAAGGGACTTACAAAGAATAGGGAATACTTGGGCTTATTTACATACTTTATCCCCAAAAGTCGTGTATCTTCGAAATATTCGCAATTTCATTTAAGTTTGTTGTTGCTTGGGTCTTTCCTTGTTCGTAAGTGAGAAATAAATAGGATAAGAAAGATTTGGTATCCGTTTTCTACTGTTCTTATGATCAGAAAATCATTGTAATGATCTTATGACATAGGACAAGAATATACAAGAATTCAAAAGATATACAGCATTATATAAAAAAATCAACTTGCTCAGAACAACTATAAAATCAAATCGTCATCTAACAAGTCGAAATCTACTTGGGAAATCATTAATCGAACGAAGATGAATATGCCCAATAGAAACTCAATTGGAAACATTAAAATTGGAAATAAAAATGTAACGCACCTGTACGAGATAGCGAAAGCCTTTAACAACTTTTTTGTAGAAAAGATAAAACCTATCATGAATAGAGGTAAAAATGTGACATCAAATATCTCAAAATCAAGTAATTCGATGTTTATGGCACCAAGTAATGAAAATGACATCAAAACCATTATTAAGTTATTAAAAAATACCGGCAGTGTAGGTAATGATGGCATTTCTACCAAGGTAATTAAGTACGTATCAGGCTCCATAAGTAGACAATTGAGCTATATTCTAAATTTGTGCATAACACACGGTACTTACCCAACTAACCTAAAAACATCTGTGGTTAAACCATTATTTAAAAAAAAATACAAAGATTGCATGGAGTCTTATAGGCCTATTGCGCTTGTTCCAATAATATCCAAGATATTTGCAAAGTGCATTTATGCACAGATTTGTGCCCAATAGAATTTCCATCCTGCTTTTCAAATTTTTATCATTATTTGATCCCATAAAGGTATAAAATAACCTTTGTGTTAACTCTCGTTATAAAAAGGAACTCTTGCGCAAAATTCCATTCTTATAGAGCCAGAAGTTTAGACTAAGCGTCTTTAAGCTTTTTATTGAGTACTAGCTGACCCGGCAAACTTTGTTTTGCCATAAAAACACCAAAAATTTATCTACTCTACCTACCTACCATACACTACCTACCCTACCCTACCCTACACTACCCTACCTTACACTACCTTCCCTACCCTACGCTACCCTACCCTACCCTACACTACCCTACCCTACTCTACCCTACGCTAGACTACCCTACCCTACACTACCCTACCCTACCCTACCCTACCCTACCCTACCCTACCCTACCCTACCCTACCCTACACAAAGCAAAAATAGCTCATACAATAGCAATAAAGCTCAAATTGACTCTACGTTTTAGTTAGAAAACTTTTGTATGGAAAAAAGAAAAGGGCTGTTTTTATTTTTTTCTGTCTATTATTAGAATTTTTCTCTGGTAAAAACCATGTTTGAACTTCAACGAACATTAAAAAAAAAGAATTATCTAAATTGGTCCAGGCGTTGTTGAGTTATGCGCTTACCAACACATTTTGCGATTCATTTTTATATTATAGATATGATAGTGGTCGGTGACAGTAGCAAGGCTATCCTTATGAACAGTTCAGTACAATGATTCAGTCTTTTGCAGACTGGGTTCAAAGTATAAAGAGGAGTCAGATAAAAAAGCCAGAGAGGTTTACAGCGCGGTAATACACCTAGCTCTTACACCGGCAGCCTGTTTTATATTTAGGTTGGCTACAAGAAATTCCTAGGCTCTACGTTCAAAGCCCGGGAACGCATCTCGAATATGAGAAGGGGGCAAATTCACTACCTGCTTGGAGCCTTTACTGGGCAATTTGAAACCAACGACATGCTCATGAAGATGGGTCTAACCGCCACACCCATGTGTGGGGAACATACGGAACGCAAAGAGCACCTTCTGTGCACATGCGATGCACTAGCTGGTAAGCGAATGAGTCTCCTAGAGGTTGGATTTCCAGAACCAGAAGACTATATATAGGCTCATCAATATAGGGAGCAGTGGTTGCTAGGGAGCAGTGGTGGCCCAGTGGTATCAGCTGCGACTTGAAGTTGTAGATCGTGGGTTCGAGCCCAGGCAGGCGCTTTACTTTATGTTAATTGTTTAATCACCGCTGCTCCCAAAACGGTGAAGGAAAACATCGTGAGGAAACCGGCATGTCCTAGAACCAAAAATTCGAAGACATGTGACATCCACCAACCCGCACTGGGCCCGCGTGGTGGATTACGGCCCATTCCCTCTCATAGAGAGGAGGCCTGTGTCCCAGCAGTGGGAGCATTAATAGGCTGATGATGTGATGATGTGATGTGATGATAGGCTCATACACGTATCTCCTAGTCTCGTTGTGAAACTCATGAAAAGGGTTTTCAACGAGATTGGGGAGGAGTAAGTTATCTAGGGGACCACAATAGATCCTAATGGGTCGAAGTGACCGAGTTGCTTCTTGACCACACGATTTTCAGCAGTATCTTTTCCCATTCTTGTGGGTTTGAAAGAATATTGATTTTTAACTGTCACTGCCGAAAGGATACAGATGGATCAGTATTGAATTGCTTTCGCCTTTTTTTACACTGCCCTAGATTTTCTGAAAAAACTAGGTTTGGAACATTGAGGTAATAATGTAGTTTGGAAGGTGAATCGACGAAACACTTGGCACACAAACACAATGTTATAAAAGCCTTAGTATTTCTATTCTCTGTCCATCATACATAATATTAATTAATGGAGTTCTTACCGTATTTTTCCCGTCTCGATATAATTCCGCACTCAATTTCAAGATTAACGAATAATCCTTGCGATTTAATGTTAGATCGCCATTTTACTAACTGACAATCAAAGCTTCATAGATTAGAACCGAAATCAATAAATGCCAGTTATTTAGTTGGATATCTACCAAGGAGGAAGGAAGATTATCTGTTGATTATAATTTATTGCAGATGGTATTGAATTTATACGTAGAGCTTGTTAAATCTATTTGTAATCTCTCTTCAATATTAGTTGCAAAACGTCTGTGGTGTTGGGTTATTTGACTCCTTATAAACCTTCTGTTTGGGTGGTGGGTGACCATTTCAACATATCGAGTTTCAAAGCACGTTACACCGTTGGTCCCGGCTGTCATTTGAAGACCTTTGACAGTCGTTACGGGTAGTCAGAAGCTTGAGATCTGACACCAGTCTCATAGACTATACACTTATATACAGAGAACCAGTCTTGCCAAGAGGTACCGTGTTACCCAGTTACTGGGTGTGATGGAGGTCAGATAGGCAGTCTCTCCATGTAAAACTGGTACTCAGCTGAATCCGGTAAGACTGGAAGCCGACCCCAATATATTTGGGAAATGGCTAGGCAGATTGATTGGTTTGCAGAAAATACTTTCGAGTAAAGTGGCTTTCGAGGATACGCTTTCGTTTGTGGATGCTAGAATTTCAGGCTATCAAAAATATTTTTCTTTTATAGCAACCTTCCTCAAATGAAAATCAGAGATGTTTTTGTATGAAAGCCTCGCGCAAGATCACGAGTATTTTATTTTATGAACCTATTTGTAGCACTTAGAAAATCACCACATTCCATTCTCATCCTCTTAAAAGTCATAAAACAAACTGCAACCCTTTTAGCATCTCCCTCACGTATCAGCATGCATGAAGAGATAAATATTCAGAGGCCGAAGCGACGGGTTTTTAATAAAATTACCCCCGGGCCGGGGGCCGGGGTGTAGGTAGGGGTGCGGAAATTGAAAACATCGCTCGCCGCATTCTCCCCCGGTTATCTGTGGACGCACTCAGCAGGGATGCGATGGATTGCCTCGCGGACTTATTTAAGTGAGTGGTTATAATTTTAGTGGAGATCTTTCTGGATTGGTTTGTTCATGGAGTGAAGGAATAAAGTGTTTGTTCAGCATTGACTATAAGTGAAGAAGGATAGTATTTGTTCAGCATGGAATGTAACATAATATCTATATTTAATATTTTAAAGAGGAATATATTTGTATTTTTTTATGTAACAAATTAATCTTAAGAACTACTGGACCGATTTCAAAAATTCTTTCAGCGTTGGGAAGCTACACTATCCCCGGGTGCCATAGGCTACTTTTTATCCCTGTATTCCCACGGGAACGGAAACTACGCGGGTGAAACCGCGAGGCATCCGCTAGTAATATTAAAGGAAAGATTGGTATTTTTGAATGTAACGAATAAACTTAAAAACTACTGGACCGATTTCAAAAATTCTTTCACTGTTGGGAAGCTTCACTATCCCCGGGTGACATAGGCTACTTTTTATTCCTGTATTCCCAAGGGAACGGGAACTACGTAGGTGAAACCGGGTGGCGTCCGCTAGTCACCAATAATTGTAGGTTTTAGTATAAGATAAGGAAACAGCCTGATTAAAAGTTGTATTTTGTTCCACTTTGTTGGATATTTGCAGGCCAGTTTTGCAGGCATCCCGTTATTCCATGTTTTGTGTGGAAGTCAGGAGGAAGATATTTTTTGACGCATTAAGTCCTTTGCACTTTAGTGTGCGTAAGTATTAGGTACCTTCTTCTTCTTCCTGCCTTTGTTTCATATTACTTGGGATCGGCACAACACGTTTTCTTACGGCGTAAAGTAATACTTTACGCCGTAAGAAAACGTGTTCATATATAAATTCTAAATATATAAATTCAGCTTGGAAATTCAGATTGATTTATTTTCTACATACTACGAAATCTACACCATATAGCTGCCGTATCACCATTCTTTCAAATTTCGGATCGAAGAAGTATCGACCCTATAGTACAATTATGTAATTATGATCTAGCAAAGGACATAAAGAATCAAACACGTGATTATACTAAAGCCCTAACAAAACGAAAAGATACAGCATGTTTTCAAGTACCTACATAGTGTGAGGGAGAGCAGGATATCCACCCCTCCTGTGCTCCAAGCATACCTTAATTACACACCCTCGCGTTGCCTCGCAATGTTTGTTTAAATTAAGTACTGTTAGCCTGTCTTCTTGCCATTCACATATTTTAATTGGCTTCTTAAATATAATAACAAATTAATCACGACAGTAATTTTCTCTCAAGTTTAAGTATTTAAAGAAATGACGAATGACGGTTACGCAGAAGATGCCTGAGAAAGTGAGAATGGATAGGAAGTGCTGCGCTGGCGCACCGATTTGGGTTAATTTTCGGCGGATTGAAACAGGGAATTGAAAAGAGACAGAAGTTTATGAAAAAGAGACACCAGCAGGCCGAAAATGAACGAATAAAATACGACTACAAAACAATCTCACTCTGAAAAGAAACTATAATACTAACTATATAAGCACTAAGAAAATATTCTTGTCTGACGTAGACACAGAGGATAGCCGTGGTAGTATGCCACCTTGTCCTAACCCTCCTTTTGGCTTTGCCGTAGTCGGTTTAAAATAATACAAAGTAGGCGAGCAAACATTCCAAGGAATCAATAAATAGGTAGGTAAGTAGATAGTCTCACTAAATGTACCTAATCAATCCTTATCTAATCTTGGGTGTTATTTGAATTTTGCTCGTTAATTACTTAAGTTTGCAGATCAAGAGCACGAATAGCATGCCATGTTATCTCTCCACCATCCTTGGTTGACTGGTAGAGAATTCCTCAGGTATTAAGTCCGCCTATGTACTCTGTATGTTGCATGAATTTTTAATAAATAAATAAATAAAAACTGTTCCCGATAAGTGTAAGAATCAGATGGGGTTGTTGTAGAAAGACGTTGACGAATTAGTTGCTCCTTTTAGTATCTATTGGTACATTTATAAAAAAGCTCGTGGCTAAATAATAACAGCCACATGGGTCGATCTTCAAGGTTAAGCAACACTTGCCAAGGTCGGTCTGTGGATGAGTGACCATTTCAACATACCGAGTTTCCTCCGTGCCTCGGCAAGCACGTTAAGCCGTTGGTCCCGGCTGTCATTTGAAGATCTTTGACAGTCGTTACGGGTAGTCAGAAGCCTCAGATCTGACTCCAGTCTTGCCAAGAGGTATCGTGTTAACCTGTTACTGGGTTGTGGCGGTCAGATAGGCAGTCGCTCCATGTAAAACACTGGTACTCAGCTGAAACCGGTTTGACTGGAAGTCGACCCCAACATAGTTGGAAAAGGCTAGGCAGATTGATATTGGTCCATTTATAAAACTGGTTGTTATAATAGTCTCTGCTAGCTCGAACTAACCTCAACATCAGCCACCCACTGCCGATGCTGTGGCTGCCTAGGTATATTAATTCCGTGAAACAAGATTCTGTTCCGCTTCTTGCCAATTTTAAGGAAGGCATCCTATGTTTCAAGTCGTTCTGCCATCTCCTTCGTGGTCTACCAAAACTGGTTATGTCAGTTTATCGTGTGACAATTAATGCCGTGCATTTAATTATCGCCAACGACTGTTCAAAGACTATCGTCTATAAACTTGCCTGGATGAACCCTTAACAAAGCTTCAACGCCATCAAACTACAATAAACATTTCAAACTCCATGAACAACCTCATTATTTCTCATGCTCGCGATATCTGTCAGACAATCATTGATATCTCGAGAGCAGAACGAAATAATGACTAACTGTGATCATCAGACGGTCCCGCATTGATGTTGCGTCGCGCTGCTGTCCTGACGCTAAAATACCACTATCTGAATCTTGGCTGATTTGAATTTTTTGATGCCGTCGTAATCAGCAAAGAGATCTAAATCGATCTACAGTTTTTTCTACAGTCAATATATTCCGAGATAAAAAAAACAACGTTAATTTCTCCAAATTGTTATGTTTACAAACCTATTTTTGATAAGATAAAGTCATTAATCTATAGGTACTTATTATGCGCTATACTTATAACGCGTTAATGTCAGGAACTACTGGTTGGAATTGAAAATTTCTTTTTTTGTGTTGGATAGTCCATTTATTGAGGAAAGTTATAGGCTATATAACATCACGCTACGGCCAATAGGTGCGGAGCATAAATGAAAAATGTTGCGAAAATGGGCAAAAATATTACTTTTTCAAGAGCTTCCGTTGCGTGCGCTGCGTAAGCTATTAGAGTTACGCAACATTCATGTATGTAGAGTAAGTAGGGTAGGGTAGGTAGGTAGCTAGTTGAAGGGAGCGAAGCCGCGTGGGACAGCTAGTATACTATAAATATGTATATACAAAAGTGCGTAGTTCGATCAATTTTTTGACACCGAATACTCTCGCATATGATTTAGAGTTGAATAGCTTCTGCCCGCGGAGTCACCCACGTAAAAAGTGTTTTATCATACCAAGGTAACACACCACACCATTCAGGATTTGGTCTAATCGTGTGCCAAGTTTCATCCAAAACCGGCAGGCTTATTACGTATCTTTTGCAAGAGCAAAACGATAGCGATTTATGCGCAATAATTACTCTTCCATGCAAAAGTTTTAGAGTTGTTAGCGGTTTTTTAGGGTTCCGTACCCAAAGGGTAAAAACGGGACCCTATTACTGAGACTCCGCGGTCCGTCTGTCTGTCTGTCTGTCTGTCTGTCTGTCTGTCTGTCTGTCTGTCTGTCTGTCACCAGGCTGTATCTCATGAACCGTGATAGCGAGACAGTTGAAATTTTCACAGGTGATGTATATCTGTTGCCGCTACAACAACAAATACTAAAACCAAAAAAAAAAAAAAAATAAGTGGGGCTCCCATACAACAAACGTGCTTTTTTTGCCGTTTTTTACGAAAATGGTACGGAACCCTACGTGCGCGAGTCCGACTCGCACTTGGCCGGTTTTTTATTTAAATAAGTGCATTTGACAAACAGCGAGCGATTAGCAAACCATTGTGTAGGACCTACCATACCTACACTGCAGGTAATGCCGACTTTTATGACATAAAGCGTTTGATCGCTATCGTTTTGCTCTTGCAAAAGATACGTAATAACCCTGCCGGTCAGCCAACAGTTAAGATGAGAAAATGTGATAGACAGAGTTACTTTCGCATTGATTATGGGTAAACAGTATCTATTTTTCTAATTATGTCGCGGTTTTTTGTCTACAACACAAAACATGATTATGTCAGATAGTGTCATTATAACTTGAGGGCGGCAGCATTGATGTTGCGCGCGCGTCGCTTTCACCGGCGGCGGCGGCGCGGGCGCATACGATCGCGGCTAGCGCCATTGTACAAAAGTTATTACTGTAATAGCTGTGTGGTCTACGGTGAGAGCACAGCCGATTGTGGTTTATAGTGTTTAGAAGTTTTATTGTAATCGCTTGGGTTAGGAGTTGAATTTAAATTCAGTTTTGGGATTTTGGTTTATTTCTCTTTCTATTCTTGGTCGTGTGTCGGAGAAGAGTCACCCGTGATGGGAAACATTACATTGTACTGGAGGTTTTAACACTCCGTTTTGATAGGTACTGTAGAAAACGTGTGGTGTCATGCTGTGTGACGTGTGGTCCCAGCTGCAAAAATACCGTGCAGCACAATGTAGTGTGAACCCAGCTGAAGCCTGAGTGGCGGTGGACAACGGTGTTGCATTGCCGTTGTCGCAATGTTGAAATACTTACTGTTTGAGGTCACCATCCGCGAATACAGTTGGAATCATAATCGCAATAGATAACATGTATACACTCACAAATTAAAGCGTCATGTTAGATACCTAATAAAGATTCAAATGATACAGAAAGATTTATATTTTGATGTTATTCCTTTTACCTGACTGAGGGGACTTGGAGTAATTTCTTCTTAAGGTTTTTTTTTGCAGAATATGAATTGAAAAATTCCTCTTGGGATTAGACCGGTAAAGCATGGGGATGGAACAATGGTAAACCAAGAGATGACGAGGGACTCCCTCTCTTAGAGAAGATGCATCTGATTATATAGCTGATTCTGCGAAACGAAGAGATTGGAGATTGTAAGGAATTTGGTGGGAGCAATGTTAATATTTTAAAGATACTATCTACTAGTAAGTCCGCTTGGCCTGAAATAGTAATTAATAGTGGAATAAGACACTATGCAGATAATATATTATGTACTTCAGGAAAAGGTAAAGGTTGGTAGGCAGGTACCCGAATGATTTAATTCGTATCTAGAATTATGTTAATTTTTTCTAAAACAAGGTAATCTTTTCAGAACTGATACAAAAATTTCACCAGGAAACTATATATTCGATGAAAACGAGTCGAATCAGAAACGTAGAGATCCGCAAGAGAACCAGGGTTACCGACATAGCCCGAAGAATTGCCAAACTTAAGTGGCAGTGGGCAGGGCACATTGCTCGCAGAACGGATGGCCGATGGGGCATAAAGGTTCTGGAATGGCGACCGCGAACCGGAAGACGATGCGTTGGAAGGCCTCCCACCAGGTGGACCGATGACCTGGTGAAGGTTGCGGGGATCCGCTGGTTGCGAGATGCACGGGACCGGTCAATGTGGCGACGCTTGGGGGAGGCCTATGTCCAGCAGTGGACGTCTTTCGGCTGATATGATGATGATGATGATGAGTAAATCAAAAGGATACAGCGGCATGGATGGATGATGAAGACAGAATTACAAATAAGAATATTTATTCAGTTTTTAGGGTTCCGTAGCCAAATGGCAAAAAACGGAACCCTTATAGATTCGTCATGTTTGAACGAGATCTAGTCAGTAGTTTTTTTTAATACGTTATAAATCGTAAACCGCAATTTACCAAGTACGGAACCCTTCGTGCGCGAGTCCGACTCGCACTTGGCCGGTTTTTTTTACGTAGACGACTATATTAAATATTCTTTTATTTAAATATGACGCTTATCGCGTATGAAATGTGCCGCCCGCGATATGTACAAAACAATGGCGTGTCGGAGACAGGGGTCGCCATCCATCATGGTTGTCCATTGAAACGTCACGCACGCACTGCGCCTGCGACGGTCTGCGGTCGTCTCTCATGGACTTAACATTGTGGAAAAGCATGATTGTCCTTTGAAGCGGCACTCACTTCAACTGCAGCGGACCGTTTCCATCATAGATTTCAGGTAGCTTAACTAAGAAACTTTGTGACTATTTCCTTCAGTCTTGGGAGGATACCAGGAAGAGAGATGAGTGATGGTTGATGTTCCATCATTTCTATCTACTTAATAACGCCATCCATCTCCATAAAACTCCATGAAACAATAAATTGTAGATCCATAAAAAACCGTCACTACAGCCACCTTTTCTTATATAACATTTTTTTCATCTAAACAATGGTCTCTGGCCATATATTAAACTATTAGTACCGAAGACAATTGCTATTGTTACCACAAAAGCCCGTAATTTGCCAGTTACGTGCCAGTAGCACTGGCAACGTCTTTACGCCATATGCAAGACATGTGGCTTGCCACAATGGTGGTCTATCATTCTCTATGGTTGACCGCACGCTTGAGGTTAAAGTGTTTCTAGCTTAACTACATGATTAATATGTCCTTTTAGCAAAAATATACGGATATAAATGTTAATAAGTGATGGAGCACTGACTTTAGAACGCGCGAAGGGTGGTCCGTATTTTGTATTTTATTTTATTAACCGACTTACCAAAAAGGAGGAGCTTCTATGTTCGACTTCTTATATGTTTTTTTTTTAATGTATGTTCACCGATATCTCCGTCAATTGTGGACTGATTTTGAAAATCCTTTTTTTGTTTGAAAGAGTATGTTTCGAATTTGGTCCCATTTTAATTTGGTGAAGATCTGATGATGAACTTCGGAGATATACAACAGAACTCTTCAATAAATAACGGCAAATCATTCGGGATTGCTGCAATCGCATGTCTGTTTATTGTATATACCATTTCATAACATAACATCACGCCAGTACGCACTAAAGGGGTACGCAAATCTCTCATTTCATCGGTTATGTTCAAGTTTCATGTTTTTCGGGTAATCTATTCTGGCGTTATAGGTACCTTACTAAACAACTTGCCTATTTTAGGTAGGTACAACTAAAAAGGGAAAAATAATGTGTCGGTGTCTTTCTTTCTTCCCATTTTTTTGTGATATGGACACCGACTTCCAAAAATAAAGTTATTTTTCACTTTGTAGTTTTTATTTGGAAGTCGGTAGTATTTTTTTGCAGAAAAGTTTTTTATTTTTCCCTTTTTAGTTGTACTTTCCTAAAATAGGGAAGTTGTTTAGTAAGGTACCTATAACGCCAGAATAGATTACCCGAGCAACATGAAACTTGAACATAACCGGTGAAATGAGAGATCAGCGTACCCCTTTATAGTGTACTGGCGTGATTCGCTGTTATTTATTGAAGAGTTCTGTTGTATATCTCCGAAGTTCTTCATCAGATCTTCACCAAATTAAAACGGAACCAATTTCGAAACATACTCTATCAAACAAAAAAAGAATTTTCAAAATCGGTCCACAATTGACGGAGATATCGGTGAACATAAATTAAAAAAAAAAAAAAAACATACAAGAAGTCGAACATAGAACCTCCTCCTTTTTGGTAAGTCGGTTAAAAACTACAAAGTGAAAATTAACACTATTTTATTAAGTCGGTGTCTTTATTTTCCCAATTTTTTTGCTTTATGGACAAGTATTTTTTTATCTCTGGCATATTACAATAAGATATTATTGTATTTTGATTGTCAATTGTTTGGTTTTTAAATTAAAGCCCTGAGTCAATCTTAGTTTTTGTGTTACACGGTTCAAATTCAGAAATTTTGTGTGGATGAATTCATTTTATTTGTATTTTTGCAGAAATTAGCTTACGGATGAGAAACAACCGTTCCTGGCTACCACAAAATTTAATTACTAGCTAACCCCCGCGGCTCCCCTCCCGTCAAAATTATAGCCTATGTTACTCGGGAATAATGTAGCTTTTCATAGGTGAAGGCATTTTTAAAATCGGTCCAGTAGTTTCGGAGCCTATCCGGTACAAACAAACAAACAAAAAAATCTTTCCTCTTTATAATATTGTTATAGACAAGTTCCATTATCAATTCACCTAACATACCTATCTACCCGTCTAATAAAACAATGAAACTATTGAAGCGTACAGTCACATTATCAAAGTGTTTCTAATTCGAGCTACAATCATTTAAGTCCTACCGTGAACATTCCTATCAAACGAGTCTTGAAACGCGTCTGTTAACTGTCAACTATCTCTAATGGTCCTTCACACATCGACACTTACATACGGATAGACACACATGCGGCTTGATATATTGATTGGGGGAGTAAGAAAGTAGGTACAGTACTTACGCAAGATGACAGCTAGAAGACCAAATTTATTACTGATGCAGTTTTTGTGGTAGTTGGGCTATTTTGTTTTATTACTTGTGAAGGTCAAAGGGAGGGAAATGTTTTTATCAGTCTATGTGTGTAGGTATGTATGTTTGTTCCTATGTGGCGTTCTAGAGACCAAACGCGTAGGCCCATTTTGATGATTCTTACGTCAATCGATTTGTCTTAAACATGCGTGTGTCACTGGCGACATTAAAATTTGAAAAGTGAAAAATGGCGCCATATTGTGGGGGCCCAATTGTTTTTTCATTCATACCCATCTGGTGGATTAAAATAAAGGGTTTTAAGAGGTAGTTTCAAAAATATATAACACTTATAATTATGTTTAAATGTACCTAATTCGAAAAATAATTTAACTAAAAAGTTATAAATAAAAAAAGTCAATTCAAAAATCAAAAAATTCGACTGCTTAAGGATAGGAGGATACATCTGGTTTTGGTCAGCCATCTCGCGAATGTGTATCCTCCGACTGCACAGCATGATTTTCTTAAAGTTTACGCCTTTTTAGTTCGCTTCGATTTTTTTAAATAGTTTTGTTACTTCTAATTCATAATTTATTTGTCTTTCTTTCTTATCTTCTTCAGCCTTTGTCCACTGCTGAGCATATTATAAGACTCTCCTTTTTTGCGGCAATCCCATGGTGCTCTGCGTGCGATTGAAGAGGCCTATGAACTTCAGCAGTAGACTACTATAGGCAAATGATGCCACTGGATGAGAGTAGTCAAGGATCGAGCTGAATGATGAGTGATGGAAACTCGAGAGAGGCTTATGTCTGGCAGAAACTCTAATTGGCTGAAGATAATGACAAATCTATCTATACTAATATGTATTTTAAAGCTGAAGACTTTGTTTGTTTGTTTGTTTGAACGCGCTAATCTCAGGAACTACTGGTTAGAATTGAAAAATATTTTTGTGTTGGATAGTCCATTTATCGAGGAAGGCTATCTAACATCACGCTACGACCAAGAGGAGCGGAGCGTAAATGACAATTTTTGCCCGAACGGGAAAAAAAAATCCTTTTTGTGAGCTTCCGTTGCATGCGCTGCGTAAACGGTTTAAGTTACGCAAATATCAAGTATGATAGAATTTTACCTCTTTAAAAGTTCAAAAAAAAAGTCCGCAACAGCATAAGACATGTGCCACCCATATCTTTTATGATTGACTCACTATAACCTTTTTTACGGTAAGCAAATTTGTTTATTTGCGATGGAGTTTTATCAACATCTATACTAATATTTTAAAGCTGAAGAGTTTGTTTGTTTGTTTGTAGGGTAGGTAGTGGTAGCATAGATAGATAGGTAGATAGCCAATTGAAGGGAGCGAACCCGCTGCTGTCAGCCAGTTATATATATTATCTATATTCGCCATTTTGAGATCGATAACATTTTTTTTAATGTATTCGTCTATCTTCTTCAACTTCTAAAATATCGAAACGAGTAGTAAGTCCTTCTGAATCTCATTGGGAACTAAGCAAACATCTACACATGAAACGTGTTTGTAAAGGCCTAGAGTGGCGCTAACGAGATGCGTATACGCATCTACTGCGCCACCTAAGTGCGTAATACGGAGAACTGGCACTTGACATATTTGGGAATAGTGCTGGCTTCTTGGAACACTGCGTTTGGAAGTATCGTCTTTACTTTGGATGGAAAGAGTTAGGTAGAAAAGACGCTTGCTGTGTAGTGCTGCTACCTACCCCAAAAAGTGTAGAAAAATGATAGAATGATGATGACGGAGAATGTAGCATCAAAAGTGCTACTGGTACTAGAAACCACGACATCCCCTCTAATCTGAAAATCAAAATGTATTTCGTACTGCTTGCACCTTGACCACAGCGTCATTCCTGCTTATGACTGACTAGCTTATCCTCGCGGCTTCGTATCCCTCGCGCACCCCATAGGATGCGTTTTCGGGATAAAAAATATGCCTATGTAATTCAGAAATGTAGCTTTCTACTGGTGAAAGAATTATCAAACATTTTTTGAAATTATTTATCACAAACAAACTTACAAACAAATCATTCTTCTTTATAATATTACTAGCTTCTACCCGCCTAAAAGTGTTTTATCATCCCAAGGGAATAAAAACTATCCTATGTCCTTTCCAGGGTCTCAAACTATCCCCATGCCAAATTTCATCTAAATCGATTCAGTAGATCCAGAGATTGCCCTCTATAACATCACACCCTCTTTATAATATAAGTACATATATGTATATTAAATCTTCCTATAGCATCATCTGCGCACATGCTTGAATTATTTTTGAAGGGTCTAGGCACGTTTATTGCGCAATGAAAGCTGCGTGGCATCATTTCGAGTCAAAGTCAAAGCCATTTATTTGCATTAAATGTGGTACAAAAGATGGTATAAATAATTGAGCTTGATGTTGATCATTTGTCAAATAATCTACACCGTTTTCTGACTATCACTACCATTACTTATTACTTACATATGATAAAACAAAGTCCGCCGCCGCGTCTGTAGCGTTAAACTCAAAAACAACTGAACGGATTTTCATGTGGTTTTCACCATTAGAAAAAGTGAGGAACGAGGAAGCTTTTTGTATATAATTTGTCACGGGCGAAGTCGGAGCGGGTCACCAGTAAGATAAGAAGCTACCAGATTGTCTTGCGTAATTTGTATATATTTTCTTTTGATGTTAATGGATATCTTCCGGGGAAAGGTCGGGTCATCAGTGAACAAAACAACAATTATGTACGTAATACAGGTACGGATTATTATTGCTTAAAAGGTGGACATAGAGTTGACATAGTCTGTCCGGATAAAGAACCGTCATAAGATTTGAGGGCGCTGTGTTTAATAATTACTATGTTTGTAATGTTGACCACACTGTAACGTCATTATAGTGCGACTGTAACATCTTGATATTTTGAAATTATGTTAGAAATTATAATGTTTTCCGTGTATTTTTTGGAATATTATTACAGTATTTTAAAAATCATAATGTTAGTTCCATTTTACGCTACAACGGTTTTCTTTTCGCAAATACTAATATGCTTGCTTAGCTTCCTATATCGATATAAGATCATAATGTTAGTCGCGGAAGCAGCAATTTGTATGCTATTCGTTTCTTGAAGCCTTTCTTAGGCATCAGCTACAACTATAGACTTAATGATTGACAATCTGTCCATTGGCATTTTAAGTGGATGTCTGGCTGACATATCCTTGTCTATAGCCTATACTTAGCTTAGCCTACATTATTTTTTTTAAATTGGCAGGCGGGTAAATCCGGTCGGACTTACACCCAAACTGCCTCGAAAAATGAGCCAGTCTGGATAGTGTCAGGCTCCAACTGACTAAAACCTCCTCCTGTCTTACACAACTCTTCCCCGGACATGATCCGAGACATTAGGGACTCATTTATTATTAAAATTATAGATACATAAAAAAAAGGATTATTAACGTATTTGCCATACCTTGTTGCCATTCCACCAATTCGCACCAAGCGCTTCCAAACATCCTTCATAATGCGCACAGCGAATGAATGGAACTCACTACCTGCGTCTGTGTTTCCGAACACATTCAACCCGAATCTCTTCAAAGTTAGAGTGTACAGGCTTCTTCTGGGTAAGCTCACTCCATCGTAGACTCTGTCTCTGTCACCTCTGACCTAGACTAGAGTCAAGAGCAAACTCACCACAAATAAAAAAACAAAAAAATTGCAGTTGGTAAACTGACCGCGACTTATGTCGACGTATGAGAACTACAATTTTTCAACGGCAAAGTTAATTTTGACCCTCAATTCTGTTTAATTCATCGTTAGAGCAATGTTCGGTGCCATCATAGTTTATGAACTTCAGTAATGTTATTTAATTATTTTGGTGAATGCGTGTGCTGTTTGTACGGAACCCTCACTTGCCCCGTTTTTTTCCAGTTCACCTTTAGAATAAGGTTGTTAATTAAATAGATGTATTTTCCTGTCGTCTATTAATCCTCTTTCAACCCACATCCAATTACCCACAATGTAGCAGATATGAAGCCTCAAACAGCCGTCACAAATCCAAAGACAAACAACACATCATCCAACATAATACGTATTCACGTCACCGAAGGAGGGATTAATTCTAAACGCATAAATAATAAGCGGACGAGTTCCCACGTCATCTCGTTCCGACGTCTTTATAAACCATTCACGCTCTTGACCCTTTCAGCATAATACCACGACGAGAATCAAATTATCAAAACGAATAAAACGTAAACCCTCGTACAAACGCACACACGCGAACCGATAACCTCATTCGAACGTATCAAATGTTTGAAAACATACTCACACTTAAACAGACTGTCGTTCATACGCACACAGATGTAAAACTACGATTCGAAATACGAATTTTGTTCACGCACACATGTTTACTACGTGGGGCTTCGTATTTCAAACGCTTCGTTTCGGTGCCAGCGGCGGCCTTAACTTGGAGTCGTTGCGCAGTGCGATTGCCGCGTCGTATATTTTTAGCGCTGATGTGTTTTTGCTGAACGATGTTTGTTACGCTTACGCATTACCGTTCCTTCGATGTAAAAATGCGTGGCCCGGTATTCGTGCGACTAATAAGTTGCACATATATTAATTGCACCATGTATGGTAATGTCAGTTTTTTGCATAAATAGGCCACCTTTACCGTATCTACTTATATTAATTGGAGACATCTCCTTTTGCTGTATTCAATTAAGGACCCAATCTACCTACATGTTTTGAATTTTATTTATTGGATTTTTTTAATACAATGGCAGAGACATTTCGTCAGAATTTAACGAATCCTAAAAAAAAAAATACTTATAATTTTCGCGAAATTATAAGTATTTTTTTTTATGTATGTCGAAAATTGTCCCAAAGGGTCATACAACTGGGATAAAAAAATTACAATGTCTTTATTCAGGCCATAGTCTAGTTTTATTCTAAACTAGCATCTGCTAGCAGCTTTACCCGCGTCAAAAATCGTTTAGCATCCCAAGGGAACTTTATACCGGGATAAAAGTGGCCTATGTACTAATCTAGACTAGGTATAATCTATCTCTGTGCCAGATTTCATCCATATCCGTTGACCCATTCTTGCGTGATTGAGTAACAAACGTACATCCATACAACGATAATATTAGTAAGATAAGATTTCATCCAAATCCAATGAGGCGTAATTGATTAACAACCATCCAAACATCATTATGTACATTTAATGTCAGTCGCGTGAAAGTCGAACATATTCCCAAGGAGTAATACTACTAGTATAAAACATATCAAATGTCTTAATACAGACCGTAGTCTACTTATAATCAAAATTTCATCTAAAACCAGCGATCCGTTAAGGCGTGATTAATTGATAAACATCCAAACGCTTAGAGTATACAGACTTTCATATTTATGAATTAATGTTGAAAATTAAACTACGACAACGATCTACCGGGATAAAATGAATCTTATACCCTAATCCAGGCCATAGCCTACCTGTGTTCAATTTTTTTTCCAAATCCATTCAGCCATTAAGGCGTGATTGCTTAACAAACATCCAAAGGTCAGAGTACAGATCTTCTCATTTATGCGTAACAGGAGAAAATTATGTCACGAGGACTTACTACCGGAATTAAAAATATCCTAAATCATAATCCAGGCTCTGGTCTACCCTTGGTCCAAATTCAATCAAAATTCGTCGAGCCGTTAAGGCGTGATTGACTAACTAACATCTTAACATGAAAAAAATGTCGTTCACATTTACCTATTAAGAAAATTATTAAGATTATTATGAAATAGAATGTTAAATAATATCATGAAAAACACGATTAGACCGATACTAACACCAAAAATAATCTGCCACCATTTTTACTTTATTTTCCATATCTTATTCGGCCAGAAAAATCTAAACCAAAGCAAAGGAACCGCGAGCGGCGTCACAAATCCGGACTGCCTCGAAAATATTCCGATGAGCAGGTCCTATCTTAACAAACTTTGCTTATAATTCAGCCTCTACAAGTTGAAGAATCCTAAGTTATGCAGGACACATTAATTCCAGCCTCAAGCTATTTAACCCCTATTAAACCCAAGTTTCGCCAAGTTCGGCTTGTCACGCGAATGCGAAGGTGCAGCCTGATTAAAAGGTGCTTGGGTAATCTTGAAGGATTTTATGCGCCTTTTCTGGTAATTTCACTGGTTCTCTTTGGAGTTTTCATAGGGATTATAGCTATTATTTGATGTCTATCTAAAAAAAACCTTTATTTACAAAAAAATACAAAAAATGTTCCTGTTTTGTTTCTTCGTTTTTTGACATGCCCTTCCGAAATTGAAGTTATTTTTCACTTATAGTGTTTTGTTTGGTTGTCGGTAGTATTTTTTTTTGTAATGAAGATTTTTATTTTTACTTTTTAGTGGTACGCAATGAGAGATTTGCCGTAATTTATTGAAGGGTTCTGTTTTATATCTCCAAAGTTCTTCATCAGATCTTTACCAAGGGACCATTTCGGAATAAACTTCTTTCGAACAAAAAAAGAATTTTGCAAATCCGCTTAGATATGACCTAGTTATGCCCGAACATATATAAAAAAAGTCAGTATAAACATCCGAATTAAGAACCTCGAATCGTCCTTTTTGGGAAGGCGGTTAAAAAGTGGTTAGTATAGATATCCAAAACAAGTACTTTAGGTACCTAAAGTCGTCGATTTCTTCATAAGCCAATAGGTACCTAAGCATTGTCTAATTCAAAGACTCCTGTAGTTGATTAGGTATAAGTAGTAACTGTTTCTACTAGATCATAGGATCATAGGTTCAGTACCTGACAAATTATCGCAAAATTAATGTGATGAAATTTTCGATCGCTCGTTAGCTCCTGCGATTGGTTCAATGATTTTTCAACAGCCAATCGCATCAAACGAGCGACGTGACGCGTCGATAATTATTTCTTCCTAGAAATCGAGCATTAGTTTTCAGTATCCGACAAAACACGATTTGATATCTGATAGTAGGATATAAGCTCGAAACTCTTTAATCTGTCTCTAATCCTATTCCAAATATTTTGTCAAGATAGCGTAATACAGCAAGCTAGTGAGTGTCCTTCGTCGTGATATGGAGCTGAACCAGTGCAGTTTTTAGTCTTAGTTAGGACATGGTTTTCATCACGATGTTTTTCTTATGCTCATCAATGGGTCTGCACAAAGGGTCTGGAATTCAAACCTTTTTTATAAAGACGCGGAACGCAGTCGAGATAGATTTCAGACCCTGGTTTTATAGCTAAGAAGATATATATGGTTATTAAAAAAGGCAAAATCATTACTTCACTCCTCTCTGTTATGTTATGTCTATAATGTCGAAACACTGATCTAATTATGAAAACTATTTACTGATACAAAAGCTACAGGCTAATATTGCTGAATGCCATCGGTATTTATCCCAGAATACTACGCGGGATAGGCCTTCAGAATATTGAGGAAAAGGTCACGGAAGCGTAACCATAGGAAAAAGGGTCACATCGATGACAATTTTTTTACATAATTCAGAATCTTTTCAATACCATTTAGAGAATGAGCTGAGTAAGTGAATAGACGATTCTATCCACATTATCATTTAAGTGCTCCTTATACTGGGAGTTTCGATATCAATAGGTATTTCAGGTACAGAATGGAGTAGCTCGAATGCGGTTTTAGGTTTTCAAGTCACGTGCTGCATCATGCGACGTTGTCATGCGATGCGTCATCTAATGAGAATGAACATGCCATCATCGAACAAAATAGATGCCGAATCAACAGTTTTTTGTAGGTATTTGTACCGAAATGTTCTTTTTTTCCTGCCCAATGATTCAATTCTAATAGCTTTTGAGTGTGTTCTGGTCATCCTAACAGGTTGGTCAAGTTAGGTGTGGCTATACAGAGGTCGTCCCCTGTGAGGATGTTAAGACAGTGGAAAAACCAGCAAGGGTGATGTCATCGTCATTAATTTGGCATTATTTGTGTGGGAATGAAAATGAGTTAAGAAATTTGAGTTCGCATAAGAAATCCAAGTTCCAAGATTACTAACATGACATAGCCCAAACAATTGCCAAACTTAAGTGGCAGTGGGCAGGGCACATTGCTCGCAGAACGGATGGCCGTTGAGGGCGTAAAGTTCTGGAGTGGCGACGCGAACCGGAAGACGGAAGGCCACCCACTAGGTGGAGCGGCAACCTGGTCAAGGCTGCGGGAGTCCGGTGGATGCGAGACGTACAGGACCGATTAGTGCAGCGGCGCTTAGAGGGCACTGATGGACATAGGCCCCCTATGTCCATCAGTGGACGTCTTTTGGCTGAAATGATGATGATGATGATGAAAGGGGTTAAAGAGTTCGAGTAGTTCACTGAGAGTATATGGTTGTTTGTGGAGGGTATAGTCTATGGAGAATAATGGCGGTGTGTACGAACGAGGAGAAAAGACGTTGACGAAGAAAATTTGTATAATAGTGTTTATTGGAATAACTTAACGCGTTTGATTAACCGATTTTTAAGTTATTAATTAGTTGCTAAAAATCTTATGCTCGGTTGCTTCGTTCCAGGGCCTACAGGATTTTTTTCGGGATAAATAGATGGCGATACTCCGCATTAGTGTAATTTACTATCAATGAAAGATTTTTTGCAGTCGGAACATGAAGTCTACAATTTTACTTTTTATTATCAGTTTAGATGTTCCATCTTCTTCAGTAGGTTCTTTATCCGTTTGAAAATCCTAATTCTCTTGAATATTATCTATCTATCGCTCTCCTACAAAGAGAAAATCTGTTACAGTGTTGGTGCTTAATCCTCATTGGAGTATCTACTTTTTTTTTTTTTTTTTTTTTTTATAACCTATAGGCTCGCGCTTGACCACAATCTCACCTGATGGTAAGCGATGATGTGGTCGACGGTGAAACACGCTTGCCTAGAAATAACCTATTCACTCTTGACTTAAAGACCCCTAGATTGTAGCTATCGGGAAACACAGACTCCGGCAGGGAATTCCACTCCTTAGCTGTACGCATAATGAAAACTTTATCTAGATGAGAGGACTTTAATGATTAAGGCATTACTTTACCAATTCACCTTCTCATTGAAGTCTTTTCTTAAAGCAGTCTGATGTCTGGCATGAAATTTAAAACGGATTACAAAGTAAACGAAAGTCAGGTGATGCGATTGGCTATCGAAAAGTCGTTCATGCAATCACAGCGTTTAACATTATTTCGTCACATTAATTTTCGTTCCAGGAGCGTGGAATCAACAGGAGGTCATTTCTAGTTTTTAGTCACAGATTTGCACTCTCTATCTTTGTTAACGGGGACGACGCGCTTTAAATTTCAAATTCTCGATATACCTCAGATTCTCATGTACTTGTTTTTGAATTGCTTTTAAAGATTTAACTATTTCTTCGCACGTCATTGGTACGTAGGTAACAACCGTAAATATAATAAACAACTTTAAAATAATATGGCAAAGCGCCAAACAAACGTTAGTAAACAGGTAGGTATGTTATAAAACACAAAAAATATATCGAGTCTGCAATATAAAATAAACGTTTGGAATGAATTAATTACAGATAATGAAGTGCAGGTAGTAGTTATAGGTACTTGGGATGGAACTGTAAAGGCTGCGTTGATTAATGATTTTGGTATACAGAAAATGCGCGAGGGACTGCGCGATGTATCTATGCATCAAATATATAACAGGCCATTTCGTTTGGAGCGCGTTCTTTGATTTTGGTAATTCTTCTCAATAGCAGCAGTATCCTTGGACTTGAGAAAGCTTTCAGCAATCTAACATTAGTGGATATTAATGGAATTATAAAGTCCTCTTTCCTATATCCGGTGACGAGGCTTACCCAGTCTAATTTTCTTTTCTATCAAAAGCTTTCTGTTTATCAGATAAGATTTTGGTTGCCATGAGTCTGTAGTAGACCAATTTTTCTTCTTGGTGTCGATGATTCCTTCACTGACTTTTCTTCAACCCGTATTCATCCTCGTCGATAACCTTAGCGCTGGCCTCACAAAGGTCTTGCATGCTGAAGGTGTTTTTACATAAACCAGACCAAAGTAGTCTAGTTTTAGGAAAGTATTATCTCTAAAAGAATGCCTGGCGGCGATTTCAGGTAAATTTTTCTATCACCTTAGTTTCTCACTCCCACCGAGTCTGTCCCTTTTTTTAGACATGCCGTTTACTTGTTTTTACGATTACCTGAGTGTTAAAGAGGATACTAAACCCGAACATCGGCGAATCGGTATACAGAATTAGTCAAATAAAAAAATTACGTGTTTCCCGGGAAGTGGTCTTCCTCGTGTATAATTTTATCGTCATCCGTTGTTCCGCAGTGCCGGATTGCCGATACGTGGTTGACTAACTGACCCGCTTCCGTATATAAATATTTATTATTTTAGATATTATTAATGTTACGTTATATACAAAAGAAAAGCGTAGTTTGGAGAATTCTTAATCTGGCTCATAAGCAGGCACTACTTCACACTACTTCTTCCGAGATCGGATGGAAAATATCGTTAGCCAGATTTGACTGAATCACACTATGAAATAGCCAATACTGAGTATTACTGAGCAATCCAGCATGGTCATCCACATATAATTTAAAAAAATATTACGTTATATGGTCTGTTAATTATTATTTACTTAATCTATGAGTTAGTTAATTCTACATTGGATTGAACGCCTTAAATGCGATTATATCTAACTACTATTTATTTCTAACTTTGGGTTGCTAAAGATTCCTCCCTATTTTTAAAAGCTTTTATTCGATTTTTAAAACGATTTTGATCATTAGCAGAAATATTTTCTGGGGAAAGTTATACAGCATCAATGATTACTTTAACATCTGTGATAAGCGAGTTATAGCATTTTTCTGGGCTACAGTGATTCAGTCATTTGGGTTTATAAGATTCCTTCCTAATATTGAAAGTATTCAATAAATTTTGATACGGTTTTGATAATCACTTGGAATATTGTCTTGGGTAAGTTCTAGAGCATCAACCATGGTTCCATCTTCAATGAAGAGCATTTTTCTGGGCAAAACAGCGCGACCCAACAACTCTTTTGGGTTGTTTGGTTGGTTCTGGGCTAAAGAGCGATTTTTATTTCATGCAGACAAAAGTTAAAGCTTTGAGTTAATAAGTATCCTTCCTAATATTTAAAGTATGCCATCGATTATAATACAGTGTTGATCATCACAAGGAATATTTTCTAGAGGAAGTTATAGAGCATCAACTGTGGCTATATTTTCATTGATGATCGAATAAGAGCATTTTTCTGGGTTATATGAAATAAAAACTGCGCGAGACAAATCTTTTGTGTTGCAAATAATACTCCATTATATTGAAAGTATTCAATCGATTGTAACACGCGGGTTTTGATCAACACCGAGAATATTTTCTGGAGCATGTTGTAGAAATCAACCGGTATTCTGTATTTAGCGATGACTGAGCTATCGCATATTTCTGGAAAATACAATGACTTTTATTTCCTGCAGTTGCAAGCCAAATTGTGATTGATTAGGAAATTAAGGCTTTAAAGACAAAACGTTGCAAGATTTTTGATCGAGACATTTTTAAATAAAACCCTCAAATCCCGATGAGGACGGGCTCAAACTTAATAATGTCTTCGGTTTGGTTTACGCGTCGTAATTGGCGAAGATTGAAGCGATTTCTTAATGGATTTGGGTGTTGGAGATTTGTTGCATTTTCCTCCTTAAGTTTCTTTACATTTTGCTAATGATGTTCTTAGATTGGTATAGGAAATAAATTGATGGTTAATTCTTATTCAGATAAGCATTTTCTCTGATGGTTGGTAAAGCCCGCTTTGCATAAAGAATTGGCCATCCTCTTTAGCGAATTGCGTTGTAGATGCCTTGGCCATCTTTTAGGGCGTTTAGCCGATTTCCCATCTTACCTACTTAGGCACAGCTTAGTTCAGGCTAGTGTCACAATATCTTCATGTCACGTAATCTTCTGAGCGTCTTTGTGTAAGAACTTATTTTAGAGTATGTTATATATATCACGAAAAAATATAAATATTCTTCGCCTATTATGTTTGATCCATTATCTACCGTTTTTTTTGCTCCAAGTAATTTCTAATCTTTTGTAACTTTCGTTAAAGTGATGATTTTGTTTACGATAAGTTTTCGGGTCTATTCGCCAAACTCTTTATGCGTTGTTCTGTCGAGATTTTAGTTATTTTAACATGCTTTTCGGGATAGGTATAGATAAAGTCATTGACTTATTGAACTTTAACTGTTTTAGTAAATAAATAAGAAAAATAGGGACTTGTCTATGAATTGTGATGAGATAAAAAAATAAGTTGTAAAGCGACTGGGATGCATTGAATTCTAAAGCTAGGTGTAGATAATGTACGATGCAATCAAATAACAAGAACTATTAAATGTAAGTTACGAGAAAGCAAGAGCGGCAACAGGCAATCAAGTGTTAAATGTCTTCACAGAAACACAAAGGAAAGCCGTAGAGAGCGTTGGAGCGAAGATTTTGAATGACAATAATAGTGAACTATCGTGTGTCTATGCGAGATCACGATGCCCCTATTCACAGAGAGTATCAACAACCGCGCTCGCTTCATCTGCATCCGCCATTTGAATTTGTAATCAGATTTGCGGGACCCAGCTTCATCCATCATTCATTACCTCCTCGAGACGTTAACGACGAGCTTAAACGTCCCGACGATTCCCTTTAATCAATTGGATGAAGGTAAAATGATGAAATCGCTCGGTCGAGAGTCTCGCCGCGCCAGTAACCGCTCATTATTTCTTCTTACACGTTTTTTATTGCGGCAACATTATACGTGGGTGTGGTTGTAATTTCCTTTCACCGACGTAAGGGCACACACGCAATCTTAAAATTACTCGCGGGATTTTCAACTCTATATTTTCAAACACAAGATTGAAATTTGTATGAGATGCCATTTCCTGATGAGAAGATGCCTGATAAAATATTAAGGCGTCCGTCCCTTTCTGTCCTACAAGGTTGTTCTCTGTCGCTCTTGTTCAGAATTTCTGTGGATGTTTTTATGCGCGCCGGGGGGCAAAATGTACTACGTTGTTTTGGCGGCAAAACGCTTCGGGGACTTCGTAACTCAATAACGCGAATACTCCGAAGGGAGACAGCGCAACATGTTTTATTTACGGCGTTTGAATTGAACTGCGTTGGTTTTCCGAACTGGTGACGTGATGAGTCAGCGTGTTTGTCGCAATGTGTGCGTGACAGCGTGACGTCGGCGCAGCATATTGCTTCGGAAAATAGGTTGTTTACGAGATTAGCTTCGCTGACACGCAATAGTTTTTACGATCGCCGATATTGATCTGGCTGCTGTACGGTTATAGCCGTTCGGTTACAATATTGTCCTACTTATCGTGTATGGACTTGTCCATTACTTGTGCCCAAATTGGGATTGTAAGTAGTGGTTCTTTGAACCGTAATTTAAGGTAACAACTAACCACCCAATGCCACCCGTTACATTAAATGTAATTATCTACCTTGATGCAAATGGATTTTCGTTTTTGTACAAAAAGTCAAGGACATGCATAGACAACTAACAAATTACAACCAATTAATCAGAATCCAAACTTAGACCTAACACGGCCAACACACGAGGAATTAAAACTAAAACAAGCTAAACAAAATGTGACAACAAAATCTCCGCTAACTAAAATAAATGGCTGCTTTGATCCTGCTTCGTATTTTATTAAAATACGTACGAGCGTGCATTACCCCAATTTAAACGTGCAATTAGTGTACGCGATCCCTCGGGGGTGGAAAGGGGAGGTTGGGTCCCCCTAGGAGCTTCGCGAGGGGGGTCATGGGGTGGCTTGGGGATAACGGACAGCCTTTGTGATCCCCTTTTGTTCCGTTCCATTTCCACCAGACGCCACGGTCAGGAAATGGAATTGGAAAATGATTCGGCTTTTAGTTGATTGCCTCGCACTTCGCTCTTGTTGAGGTTCTGGAACCTTGTTAGGGCTACAATGCCTTTTTATTGTTCGAAACTACTTTTCGTCATTTATCATCATTATCTACGTTCGGTTCTAAAAGTATTGCGGCTGATTTATTTGGGTAGAGGTAGTAAGAGAGTGGCCAAAGATAACATATTTGTCTGGGTGTTTTTTTGTTAGAGATACTAAACTAGAGAAAGCTTGAGAAAATTCCATATTGTATATTTATGAACTCGAAAACACTTGCTCACAACATAAATTATAAGTAGATCGTAATACTCCTAAAATTTTGTATAATAGCCTTTTATTTTCTCACTACAAGAGCGGCCTCTTCTCATTCAGAGAAGGCACAATTATTATAAAAAAAATATAACCTTATGGACTGTGCTTTTTGTCTAAAACACCATTTAATGAGACTTACTGTACCAAGCAGTAGACAAATAAAAGCAAAGAAAGATCAAATAAAAAAAGAAGAAAGAAAAGAGAAATTCAGAGACAATTAAGGGCAAGCAATGCAAATAAAAACAGTCAAGTAAAAAGAGATGCGTGCTTAGACGCCGTCTGCTTACTCAATACACACATAATGCAAATACGAGTAGATGGGATGGCAGATCTTGAGGTCGTCACAGTTACTGCTCCAAGTGAGAACACAGTTGAGCAAGTGATTGTCGTCCCCGAATCGCGAGAACGATCTACAACATGCTTTGATTCTGTTTCACACAGGAAAATAGTCACTAGCGTAAGATATAATCGCAATTTTGATGAATATAGAGATACCCGCCTTTTGTTTGCCAATTTATTGTAGCTAGACGATAATGAGGGCTCACTAGAAGAGTTAAAGTTACCCAAAGGGCAATGGAGATAGCCCTCTTCGCTTGTGTGATCAAATCAGAAATAAGGATATCGGAGAGTACCGGGTTACCGATATTGCCCGAAGAATTTCCAAACTTAAGTGGTAATGGTCAGGGCACATTGCTCGCAAAACAGCAGGAGCCATAAAGTTTTGGAGTGGCGACCGCGTACCAGAAGACGCAGTATTTGAAAGCCTCCCTCCAGATTGACCGATAACCTGGTTAAGGTTGCGGGAATCTGCTGGATGCGAAACGCACAGGATCGTTCGGTATGGCGACACCTAGAGGAGGACAATAATGTCCAGCAGTGGATATCTTTCGACTTATATGAAGATGATGATAATGCAGGCAGAACGTTTAATGATAGCTATGAAGCCCTCAAAAATAACGTTCTAGAGTAGGTAAATTTTCAAACCTAAGGTAAATCGATCATTATATTGCACCTTTTATTTAATAATACACCCATCAATTTTGGGATCCATCTGCAGATAGCAAGTAAATTGAGTGCTAAAATATTGATCGGATAAAAATTCACGTGGTTGTCGTATAAATTTCAACATCATTAAGCGTTGTGCGTAATAACTTGCGTGTGTGCACGGGTCGCGAGCCGTAATTTAGTGCTATTAACGAAACGGTGAGACGAGTAGCTGTCCGGACATGTATATCAATATCATGTATCAATATATAATATTATGTGAGCACATTTCATCAGCAGCCGGCTGCTGAATGATGACAGTAAAATTATCGGAAGAAATATAAACATATATGCGGCTGGCCATTTCCAGCAGCTTCACTCCAGTAACTTTGCATCACGAACAGTGGATTTTCAGACATAAAAAGTCCTGTGGCACTCAGCGATAGTGTAGAAGTCAGTGAAACAATTTTCTTAATCCAATTACGATTTCCACAGATCACAATTTTAATGGTCAATGATGTAATTTGGACTGCTCAGTTGCAGGCACGATAAATTTAAGTTTAATATGATGATTGCGTTGTCATCAAAGAGAAGTGGTAAGTAATAAAATAACTATAGTATCACAGATGCACATGCAGATAAATTAAACAACTTTGCCGATTGTAAATATTTAGGTACACATTATACCATACCTAAATTCGTTGAAGCGGTGTATGATTAAAACCATGCATAGACTACATAGATAGACTATGATACTCAGCGATAGTGTAGCTGTCAGTGAAAGAAATTTTCGCAACTGGACCAGGACTTCAAGAGATTAATTACCTTTTACAAAATAAAAAACCTTTATTAGGTAAAAGAAATGATAGGATTCATGCACCTAAAGGGCCCTAATTAAAAGAAATACTATTTGGTGTGTAGCAATAGCTCAGCAAAATCAAAATTCTAAATTTCTAAAGAGAATTGTAATTTAGAATGTGCTTAGCAATCGTTTAACAGTGTCGTGATTTTTATAAAAAAGGATGAAAATCTTTCTTGTCACACATACTTACATCAACACGAAGTTGTCCCGAGTCTCTTGATGCTGCTAAAGCCATTTACGGGCTCATCTCCGTAACGGTCTCTTTATCGTCAAGCGTGGTTGTACCGAGAACACATCATTATCAAGAACATTCTCTTGCGGTAATAACGGTTGTTGCATCTGTCGTCCCGAGAAGCCATGATTACTGTATCTTGACAACATGCAAGTGTAAAGGTGTTGCCATACTGCGGTTGGTTCACATCAAGCGGGCGGTATCTATCGCCTAAAAATATATTGATAAATCGTTGGCTAGTTAAGGTTCCCCTAGTCGATGGCACTAACTATTTTGTGCGCGAGGTTAAAATGCATGCTATCTCTTCCGACAACACGTGCGAAAGATGTAGATGCTGTGATGAGCAGTAAGAAGCTATTTCGCGTACGAATTAGCAGTTTTGCAAATTTGTATCTAAATTAATGATGAATTAGAACTAAAACGAACGCGCGAAATTTTATAAACAGACATTTGGGTGTCTTGATATCATGAAAAAGCTACTAAAAGTATATTTTCAAAATAATATTATTTGCGTTGTTGAATTACTAATCTATCCCTGTATGGAGGCCGTTTTGCTATTTTCCTTCTTCTTCTCATGGTATTTATTTCTGCCCAAAAATGCGTTAAAATTAATGATGAATTATCGAACTTTCGACGCTCACAACTATCAAATTATTGATTTTTTAACTTTTTTGTTTCCATACAGGGCTAGATAATGATGACACAAATTGATACCATTCTTTATTTTGAACGTACCTCGTCAAATAGTGGAGTAATCGCCAGACTACGTTTGTATGGAAGCATGATCGACTAGTGTGACCTTAATAGTCGAAAGAATGTTCGATCGGTGAAACATCAGTAACCGACCGAGCATCGGTCGATTTGGTCTTTCCTTATGAATTTCCACTGCAATATCATTGATTGATCGTAATTCAGCTGCCTGCTACTGGATTGGCCTAAGTCGTTGATGTGACCGAACAGCGTCAATTGATCGCAGTCTGGCTGCCATTTAGGTATTTTACGTAAAAATTATGGCATCTATTTTTCTCGAAGATAATAATTTAGCCGGCAATCCGGCCCTGAATAGGAGACGGACGAGCCTCTCTCGAGTTATGGAAACAATTCCAATCACGGCCCTGTCAGTGATAATATCGTTAAGTTCGTCCGTCCGCGAATTCCGAGCTGCTCTGCCGATTTTAGGTCAACACTTTCAAAACACATTGTGGACATTGGATAATCTTTTTCTAGGTACCTGCTGCCTGCTGTTAGCTGGTATCAAAAACTTTGATAACTATACTTTTTGGGAACTTTTCCATTACAATGAATGACATGGAAAACATTTTTTTTGGCATATCATCATCATCATATCAGCCGAGAGACGTCGACGCCATATTGACCGGTCCCATGCGTCGCGCATCCAGCTGAACCCCGCAACCTTCACCAGATCATCGGTCCACCTGGTGGGAGGCCTTCCAACGCAACGTCTTCCAGTTCGCGGTCGCCACTCCAGTACCTTTCTGCCCCATCGGCCATCCGTTCTGCGAACAATGTGCCTTGACCACTGCCATTTAAGTTTGGCAATTTTCTTTTTCAATTCTTCGATAATTCAGGAATTGAAATTGAAGTAATTCAGGTTTGCTAATTCAGTCATATATTGTCTTATTATTAAAGGACATACCAGTACTGAGTGCTAAGTGCATTATCGATATACTTCAACATTCCTTATACGTATTCGTAAAACTTATTCATACCAAAGATATAGGTTATAAAGGTAATATATATAGGTTATAATTTCAGATGAACTCCGGTATCCCAGCTTGTTTGTGATCGTTGTAAGTTATCATTATATTTTATCTTAATTTAATCTACAGTCTGTATAACTTAATGTATTCCGTCTTTACGTTCATGTAATCAATGTCTGTGTTCATTTCAGCCAAATGATCAACTAAAGTAAGCTCCTAGTAATTATTCTTATTATCAACTCACGGCACTTTGGGCACATGGGCGTTACAAAGGCCATTGGTCATCGGGGTGCTCTCGCTATTAGATGGTGCGGTTTTGATTACTTTTTGCAATCTCATCCACTGCATATTCGATAGGATAACCAACAGCGCAAAGAGAAAAAGCAGAAGGAAGATTGCCATCTATAAGATACATTTCGATATTTTTGACTTCCGAGTCGCAAACAACTCAAGCCATTTGATGAAAAGAATTGTTAGTATGTATTAATTTCGACGGTTTCGAACGATATCCATAATGTTACGACTACATAACCTTCCAAACGAGGCCTCGATTTTAATTTTCAAATCTGACATTTAATCCTATCAAGAATGTAGGTACTACATTTCGATACAATCGATTCGGAATCGAATACGTTAGCGGATTGCGACGTGATTAATTATGTTTATGTGGCACGAACAGGTCGATAGGCACAAAAAGCGCATGTTGACCAATAGATTGACATTTGTGCTTTGCGCACTATGTTCTAGTCTGCGCTACGTTTTAACGACATAGCCGCTATTGACTAACGTTTATGACCCATAAAACTATTTTAATCTGTCCATTAGTATGCTAGCGGCGCTCGTCAATTAGGAGACCGGCGTATGTTGCCACATTTACTCCGAAGTTGCCATGTAGGGAACCTTTTTTCACCCAATATTTATTTCAATTATGGCTAAATAATGCGCTCTGCTATTATGATGGATTACAAAGTTCAATTTTGCGAACTATTTTTGTACTCATTTGTGTTGTTAAGGCATTTTTAGTTCGTTAAAATTAAAATCATTTTGTTTTGTTGTAATTGTTTGAGTAGTATGTTTTCTGCGTATCTGATGTAGATAAGCTTAATTAAATTAATTAAATTACAATGTAATGAATATTTCAGGGAATTCGTTTGGACCGTATGTTTTAAAAACTTACCTGCGTGCAACCGCTTTTTCATTCAATCGGTAGCTTTTATTGTAATAACGAATAATTTCTGTACTCGGACTCAATCTTCTTAATCAACAATATCGATTTCAAACAAACTCACACAACGAACTTATCGCTAACTAATCCAATTCTTCTACTTCACCCAACACCCCGAATAAAAATTCCCACATAAAAAACTCAAGGGTTGTAATAAATCCAATCGCCCGTAACTTTAATCTGGCAACCCAGCGCATGCTCGGAGTTGCTCGCCGAAAAAACTCGTGCGCAGGCGCAGGCCAGTTCGACCAGTTTCGCGTTCGCAGAATTGACGCGAGAGCGAGAGAAAAAAAAAACAAATTGCCTGTGACCGGTGGCCCGAGCGACTGTCGTCAAGGATCACTACTTTTATATTTTAGTAAAAATATGTTGTAATGGACACCGAAATGTCAAATGTTCGACTACATTTTGTAGTAAATTAGATGCGATATAAATATGCTTCTGTTGGGTCATTAGTAGGTGTAGATAAGGGTGATGGTATAAAAGTTATTACAATTGGTTGTGTCGTGTTTGGATGACAAATAGACTGCTCTGTCTACAAATAAAGTAATACTATAAAGAAGTATTTTTTGTTGTCATTGTTTGTAAGAGATAATTTCCTGAAGTTCTGAACTGATAACGATATAAATTCTTCCAACGATAGAAAGCTATCTGAAGCACTGATAGATAGTTGTAACTATAATGGCATAGTTTTATCTCGTATTACAAGGCTCTTGTGTGACAGGCTACTGAAGCGAAGCCGCATGAAAACGCTAGTTTTTATATACGAGAACTCCTCTTCAGGCACTATATACAAATATTGCTGAGGCAAAAATATAAGTAGTTAAGTTCATCCATCTATGGTTACACTAAGAACTTATAGCGCAACAATAAATCCAAAGCCAACGTTTTATAAAGAGACACATTCTTCTAAAACTGACGAAGTTGGCGTTAAAGTTTGAAAAATCCATTTATTGGAGTCCAATCATAAGTTTTTATATCAACAATTAATCATTTCAAATCTTTATATTGGTGGTTTCCTCAAATCCAGAATTATGTCATACAACGAGATTGGTTATCGCTTTAGTTGAATCTTTAAGGATTATCTAACTTCCTTTTCATTATCACAGATCTTGCGTTTTATTTATAAGCCCGACTGAAAAAGAGGGGTATTATAAGTTTGAGTATGTACCTGTGTATTTGTGTACCTATATATTTATTTGTGTATCTATCTGTGGCATCATAGCTCCTAAACAGATGAATCGATATTCAATTAGTTTGGTTTTGTTTGAATAGTAACTTTATCGAGAGTATTCTTAGCTATGTTTGATGAAAATCGTTTCAGTCGTTCAAAAGTTATGGGCGTTTTACTGTTTGAATCGGGCGGTTCTCTCGATATGTGTCATAATTTATTGTTTAATAGATTTTCGGTCGAAGCGTGTCTACTTACTTGATAAATTATGTACATAGCATGAAATAAAAATGTGTCGGAGGTTTTTAAAATTTTACTTGACTACATCACAAATTCGTAGACATCAATATTTAAGAAGGCCTACTTTCACCGCTATCGTCTATGCTTTGTGCCATGTTCTTTGGCGAAATCACACGCGTTTCCGAAGGTGAAGCGATTGCGATTATATCTATAAGAAGAACTACCATTTATTAGTCTCAGCTTTCGGCAAACGACTCGGCTTTTAACTTTTCCATGTATGGCAAGTTAATATAATAAGGTTTTATATGAAATGCAAACCTTCCGAGAAAGTTGCGAAGACGAAAGTGCCGTGTGTTAGCTAATTATGCGATATCACGAATTCTAATTTGTATGTATTTTATGATGATGTGCTGTTTGCCTTTCTTGTTAAGAAATGTTGATTTGATAGTTTCGCTATGTATGTTGACGATAGAAATGGCGATGCCTACACTTTCTTATTGTGAATTGATCTGTTTTCGAATTTCGCTGACTATGCCAGTGTCAGTAGATTTGAACATTACAATACTGACTTCCCTTATTAAAATATATTGTCTTATAAGTTTATTTCGCCGTTATTTTGAATTCTTCTTTGCCTATTCTGAGCAAAGAAGCTCTCACTTAGTAAGTGAAATTGCAAGAACGTTCACATTGACACAATGCAATGCAATTCGACTGTTATGCTCTTGAAATTTTCTTATAAAATCAGAGCACGATATCGCTTATCGACGGAATTTAAATTGCGTCGCGTTCACGCCATAAGGTCCCTAACTCTCCCATTTTTTGTAAAGAAACTTCTGTTTAAGTCAACTGTAATTTATTGATTAAACTCATTAAATTATAATCCAGCGACCATGTTTAATAACAAGATCATAAATGAGATTAACAATAGGTTCAACTCATGGAAAATTTTAATGGTAGATCAACATTATTGGATATAAATGTGGATGAATGGAGAGGGAGAGGACGGCCAAAAGAAGATGGATGGGCTGTGTGAGGAGTGATATAAAAGAAAAGGTATTCAGTGATAGCGTGACAGGGGACAGGATGGTATGGAAAAAAGAAACGTGTTGCGCTGACCCCAAGTAACAGGGGCAGGCAGATGATGTGCAGATGATGTGTGTGTGATGTGTGTGAATTGGAAGTATAAAATCGATTCGAGGAATTGAACTTTAGCCGAAAGATTTTATTACAGAGCCATTAATTGAACTAGCTGCTGCTGAATTGAATAAAGTACAATAACCGCTGCATTGAATATCGATACAATAAAAGTCAATCACAAAAAACAAGTGCGTGGAATCACGATATCGAGAACACGAATTCGTGGATAGCGGTAGCAATTATATCGAATTTAATATTCGACTCACGCGATATACGAGTCGCATTCACACGTAGAAATCCGTCGATTCTGAAATTGTTACGTTGGCACTTTTATAGTTTTGATTGCTACATTTTCGTATTCTTGTTTTCCAGCTGACGACTGTAAATCTTTCTCTTCTATTACTTGGGCGCAGAAATCGGTTACGTTAATAACAACATTATTAGATCTTCAAGGGTACAGATAGTGTTGAAGCTACTCTCCATTGTTTTTCTCTAATATTATTTTTAGAAACTTATCTACAATGTATCTTGCTTTATTAGGTAATGTTGCATTATATGTTTCACGGCTATACATTTTCTTAAGAAATAAATGAAATAAGTGCTGATAATAAGCTAGACGTTGTGATGGCATGATGAGCAGAGCCCTTTCTGAAAGATTACCTTACCGTTAAGATTACCTTAGCTGTGTTAGACGACGAAAACCTAGATGGTATTCGCTCTGAACAAGAAATTATAAGCACGTGGTGTAAGGAGCATGTGCGTAGAATAAGGCTGCCTTCTGCTGGTCTGTTCTATCTCCTACTTGATATGGAAGGCAAAAAAGCCTATGTTTTTTTTTCTACCTGTTATTTTCTTAATAATTTCGTTCCGGTATCTACAACAGTCGAATCGTTTCTTCGGGACTTGGTGCTTCTCTAGTGGGTGCCACGGTTGATTCAGGCATTCAGATATTGCAGTGGGTTGGGAATAGTGTATTGGGCTTATCGTAAAAAAAATATATTGGATACTTGGTGCACTCCAGCAAATGGATTATGTTATTTGATACGATGAATGGACAATACAACCAAATGCATCATAAAGTGTTAAAATCCCGTTTTCTGCAGCTTGAATTAAGGTATTAACAACAAATACAAAGCTACGTCACAGTCGCACGCTCAAAGCGACTCAACTCTAATTACCGCACGGTACCGCGGAAACCAATTAGAACTAAATGTAAATGTCGCGCGTAAACTAGTGCGTCGGCTACAAACTACAACGCTTTTGTTGTCTCTCTTAATGAGGTTGAGTGAGTGTTGAATCACTGCGGGGTTTGTTACTGTGGCGGTATCTTGTTGTTAGGGTTGGCGTGAATATAATTATAATTGGATTGTTTATTAATTAAATTTAAAAAGTTAACTTATTTAGCATTTTTTTATTATTTTGTTGAACATAATTTAGGCTAAACTGCATAATTGCAGATGCTAACAACTTTTTAAGCATATTAATTTCATCTTTTTTTTAAAACTCTTGTTCAATCGTTCAGAGGAAACTAAAGCGTCAAAAAGACAGTAAGTTCGTCACCATCAAAGATTATTTCAAAAATAGAAAGTATCTAGTAGTCTATCTAGGCTTGAAAATATATATGGAAAGGTAACATTAATTTCAGATGGTGCTGTGCCCAAAAAGCTGCAAGGAAATTAAATGTGTCTCGTTCGTGAGACGCATCACAATCACAACGAAACCAATGTTGCTTTGTCGAAGGTGTTGTTGAATCACTGCACGCGGCCTGTGCTGTGGCAAGCGTTGCAAAACAGGTTCAGGGCTGTCACGATTTTATGAATAGATTTTTTGCAATAATAAAACATATTTAAGGGTTTTAGTATCCTAATTAAACTGTTTTTTATAAGAATTAAAGTGTACTGACAAAATAGGATTTTCATAAGTTTACCTATAGGTGATCGATATGCTCAGTGTAAAACCTCAACATTTTAATACAATAGATTATACAAGATGTGTTTTCTTTTAATATTTATTAATAAGGCGTTAAGTCAGTCCAATATGTAATGTTTGTGCTTAAAGTTTTAATAAATAACGAAAACATAGAGACTACCTATGGGTCTCATTTCATAAATAAATAAGAGTTTAATAAACACCAACCCACGCTTTTTCACAATATTTTTTTTTTTGTTAATCGCACTATTCTTAATTTAAATTTACTGTCTACTTTTTAGTTTGGTTTTCTATTAAACCATGTTTTTTTTTTACTATTATTTATTTTTTACTTTTTAGTTCAATCGCTAATCCTGAAGATTTTGTTAAGGATAATGGGACATACCAATTAAATTATTGCATTGTCATCGGTCCTTGATAAGTGTGCAAAGTTATAAATTAATCCGACGTTTTGCAGGGCAAATTAATCCAACGTGTTAAAAATTAAACCAATAAAGAGCTCTTTGAAATTATACTTTAAAACATAAATCGGTACTTATGTTTTCAAAGCATATTTTAGTAACTTTCTTATACCTAGTTGCAATATCAATGTAAATTGCATGTAATTCAACGTAGTAACTTGCGCACTCAATATGTTAAGATACGACCATTTCGCGGAGCTCAGTCATAAAACAGTTCATAAAATTAACGAGGTACTGGCCACAACAATTTCATTTTCACACTAATCTTTAAAGCCTCCTGGAAAAAGGTACTAGCAGGTATTACATAAAAGTGCTTTTAATAATCATAATATAGTGTGAAATGTAAAACATTAACACAATGAGTATGCCTCAAATCACAGGTCTGATGGATGAAACTTCAAAACGATGAGTACTATTTCAAAACGATGAGTACTATTTCATCCAAACTGCTGATTAAAAGTGTTTATTTGCGCTAAGCATGACGCATTACCGTTATAAAAATACGAAAAAACAAATGAAACTCTTGAAAGCGGTGGCCGTTTTGCGGGGATTTGACATCGCTCAGCATGATGCTGAGCATCGCTCAGCATGATGCTGAGACTCGCGTCGCCCCGCTCGCATCTGATGAAGAATTGCGAGTTTCACCAGATCACCTTCCCCGATAGCCCACCTCACTTTTCCTCCTTAGAACTCCTGAATGCCAGAATCAACACAGAAAAGCGCCTAGGACAAGTTTTTGTTACCGACGTCATTCTTACTTCCTTCCTCCTCATGCCTTCTACCAATAATAATTTAATTGTGCATTAGTGTAATGTGTATTTTCTTGTGTTGTACCGAACAAAAGTTTTATAACTATCTAACTAGAAAGAAATAAAAAAAAAAGATTTTGTTTGCGCCAAGCATGACAAAAAATTGTAGATCAAAATAATAAATACTTAAGTAGGGAAAGATGCGTCACATCTTCAAATTCTTATTTTTTCTTCTTATTTTTTCTTCTTGTAGGCAAAGAAAAAAAAAAAAGTTGTTTTACATTTTTCATCTTGCCAGCCCTATTACTGAGCCACCGAACGTTAGCTGTCGTGAGTCGACTAACTACCGAAGTACCGCCTAATGGCCGCTCGGTAGGTACTCCCGTAATTGTTTCCTTTCCACTACCTACCCACTGGATAATTTTAGTAAAAGCACCAGTATTTGGAAAGTAAATATGTGTGTTTTAGGTAGAAAGCTTGACTACCTACATACTTAAATTTTGCCTACTGGTTGATTCTATTTTCCGTGTAATTGGGAAGATCGTGTTGCAAATTCATTATTTTCAGTTTTTGTCGTGAAAAGAAATTTCTGAAAAGTAAAAAATCGCTTGAAACCGATACAAAAAGCCGGCCAAATGCAAGTCAGACTTGCGCACGAACGGCCCCGTACCATTTTCTCAAAAATCGGCAAACAATCACGTTTGTTGTATGGGAGCCTCACTTAATTCTGTTTTTAGTATTATTTTGTTGTTATAGCGGCAACAGAAATAATCATCTGTGAAAATTGCAACTGTCTAGCTATCGGTTCGTGAGATACAGCCTGGTGACAGACAGTCAGACGGACAGTGGAGTCTTAGTAATAGAGTTCTGTTCAGTCCCTTTGGGTACGGAACCCTAAAAAAAAGCAAAGAAAATGTAATCACTCATAGATCAAGATATCTAAAAAACTAGTCTCAATAAATCAATCTAACATGGTAATAGAACGTTGCACACAATAATTAGCCACTCATTAAATAAATAAAAAAACTGAAGAAATGGATTACCAGTGAAAACTAAAGTGCCTTCAGCACGCGAGTAAATAAATGACTCTATTCGCCATTTTTTTTTCAACATTGTCTATGCGTGAGTTTTAGTAGTAATGATGAAGTAAACCCCTTTATCACTCCGGACCATTAAATAGACTAAGGTGGATTAAAAATTACATAATGGTGTAGTACGAGTATTAATGTGGGTGTAGCACGTTAGTTTACTAAGAATGCTGCATAGGTGCTTTTAAGGAGAGGAGATAATCAAAAATATTTTTTTAGGAATTGGTTATATTTTATTCTTTGCATAAGTCTCGTCTCTTTTTCAATCCTCATTTATTCTAAAAATTACCCGCTATCTAATATTTCTTCCGTAGAACGGTTTAATAAAGTGTCACGTCAGCAGCACCCAAAAAGAACAGGCTAGAATACTTGCGGAAAAAAGAAAGAGATAAACGATCGGGCCGTCCTGTGTTTCCAGTAGCATGGCAGCGTGACATATTGCAACGTGGTCGTTATTTTGTGCGGATTTTTTGTTTTCCTGCCGTTTCCTTCTTTTTGATTTATGCCCCATTCATTGTAACATAATAGCCAAAACAATAAAAAATATATTTTTCTTTGCCACAAGATTGATATCATGTGATGGCAGCTAAATAAAAAGTATTAATTTTGAATTATGAATTCATGCATTATTAAAAATTGGCTGAAATCGTACAGTTGCTCAAAATATAGGTACATAATGTCTGAATTTCTGATATACAGTAAAAGAAAAACTGTGACAAGTTTCGATAGAAAGCGTTTTGCGTCACGGATGAGTTAACATTGTGCGGCGGCTTATATAATGATAGATTTATAAACGAATGGATAACTAATAAAATAATAGCTACTATCATCTGCGTTTATCTTCCATTTTTTTGCAAATAAAGGTCCATCTAATTGACGCGTTCGTATGCAGCGAGTGAGTTGAAAGCGTGCCAAGTGCTGTCACGCGTGGCTTTACGTTTAAGAAGCATTCGGTCTGCTTTACTTAAATTTACATATTCCTGCAAAAAAGAAAATAATGTTTGTTTTATAAAAAAAGATGGACAAAACATAAAACTTGTCAATTATAGATATTAATGGACGTTTCGTATTCAATGTGTGAGTTGAAAGCGTGCCGACTCTGTTATGCGTGACAAACGCTACAACAGAAACATTGAATGATATTATTGTGAAACATATTCATTTTTTACAAACATGTTAATTTTTTTAAATTAATTATTAAACGTAAAATAATTTAACAAACTAATTGACAAGGTAAATAATAAAAGGTCGCCTCTGTCACGAGTGACCAGCTGACAAGCGTTGCGACTTGCGACAGATATATTTAATGATATTGTGAATTAATTCAGTGCATATTTATTGCAAAAATATTGATACATTTTTATTATTGAATATTATGTTGTTTTACAAACTTAATTGACAAGACAAGTTACAGTTGTAAATTTGTCATGTGATCAAGTCCCGTCAACCATGATAAAAATATTGTAAATTCAAATGCGATCACTTTCTTATTCACTACACAAATGTTTATTGTAAGAATGCAAATGTCACTATTATTTTTTATTTTGTATTAAAAGTAATAACATAGTGTTAGGTTAATTGGCAAGTTAAGTATGCAGAGTGAGTTGAAAGCGTGCCATGAGCCGTCAAGCGTGACACGTTTGCTGCGGAAATAATGACAGAGTGCATATCTAGTGTCTAGGTGATAAGCCTGGTCATTTATTTACTACCATTTATGGTGTGTAAATATTTTCTCCAATAAAAGTGATAATAAACCTTTGGAAGGGACAGGATTATAAGACTAATAATCCCAAAATTGCCAGGAAAATAGGTAAAATTCGAAAAATTTACTGGCGTCTAATGATGATTTTCTTCGTCGTGATTCTAGAACATCATATTTATGTAATTGGAAGATCTATTGTGGGAGCGAAGTTAAGTTAAAAAAAAAAACTAACCTAGGGGATATTACATTTATTTCGGGGGTTCGAATAAAAACATGATCTGCACGCCTTGTCTACGTTCATCTTCCCCTAATTATCACTGAGAATATAGATCGATACAGTTTTGGTTCAGAATGCTGCAGTAATTTTCAGAGGAAAATCTCGCATCGTGGTTTATTTTGTCGACAGCGCTGCAAGCCCGCAACGTGTCACGTCAGCCCTGAAATCCATTCAGCTCCATTGGTATTCACTTACACGCTCTCCTGGGCCTGACCTGTTTCATGCGAATGCATGCTTCACGCTGCGACTCAATTTCGATAGTCACGTGAAAACAAAAAGAAAGCCTCTATTTTTCAGCCTTCTTGGTCGATGACATGTCTTATTTAAAAAGGTAAATAAACGTATTTGATTATTATTTTTTAATTAACATTTTGAATTCGACGATCCCTGTTTATGTTGGTTGGAAATATGTATGTAGATTTTAATTCAAGTCGGCAAACTTTGTCAATGCAGTCGAGACGGAATACAAGTCCGACTCTGAGATCGAGCTGAAGACGAGGCGGTTATGGAGCGGAAAGACTGCAATGATGACAAATGCCTACATATATCAATCGACTTTTTCAATACACTTACTCGAATAAAATTATAACATTTCGTTAAAATAATATTTAGTAATATTATTGTGTGCTCGCGGATTTTTTTTGTCGACCACGCTGTTTTTTCGTGAGGGTGCCAAGCGATCATCTCGCATTGTAATTGAAAATGCCTTCTGTAATTACTGAGATTTGCGGACACGCCAAACAAATATCTCAATCTAAAACTTTCTAGCCACAGATTATATCATTGTGAAAGGGCCCTACTTAATAATAGGGCTAAGTGCCATTACCGCGTCAACTCAACGAGGCAATTTAAAAGTAGTTAGTAATGTATGCATAGCCATCTATGGTGGACCACGGCCATGCATATGCATAGAAACCTCATAAGTAATGGACGGTAAACTATGTATTTAGTAGTGATTTTAAATATTATCCGGAACTTATGGCTTTCCTAAACACAGATTTTACTTGGATTGCTAGTGAAGTAATCGACGGCTTGTGTAGTGAATTGAATGAAGCAGTTTTCTCTTTGAAATTTTCGTTTTCTTTAGTATTCATCTGTGCTGGATTTGAAAATATCAACCACCACCGTTTTCATTTTAGATTCTTACAAACTAATTTAGTTTCACCTGTCTCAGTGTTTGTGTAGTGTGTTTATGCCAGGCGCAGAAAGTTTGCCGACGACGTCATGACGTTACTGCGACGTTCGGTGAACAAACGAGGCGAACGCGGGCCGCCGCGGTGTTAGGCGGGAGGTGTAGTCATCGGCAAACTTTCTGCGCACGGCTTGTAAAATTCTATGTAATCATACCTAGTTAATTAAATTTGGCCCACTTGCCGGTGTTCATTAGAGCTGAAATTTTGATCACATTTTTTTTCTCGTTATAATTATTATTTTAATATAAAGCTTGTTTTTTTATCGTTCTAATATATATTTGGATGGATGTGTGTGTGGAAGTGTGGATATTTGTTTGTTACTCAATCACGCCAGAACGGCTGAACGGATTTGGAAGAAATTTGCCACAGATATAGATAATAGTCTGCAATATCACATAGGCTACTTTTCATCACGGTATAATGTTCCCTTGGGATAAGAAAACACTTTTCATGCGGGCGAAGCCGCTGACAGAAGTTAGATTTTAAACATCACATAAACATAACCCTATTCACTCCTATTTTTTTTCTGTCCCCAACCAAAAAAATCTGACCAATTGCATCATTCTTTACACAATCACCCTAATCACTTTACGAAACTCAAGACAATAGCCTCATATATGTTTTACTTCAACTCAAAGGCTAGAACAATAACGTTAGTTATCGAACGGAAACACTACAGACGCATAGACAAACAATGGCGGCGAGGCATGGCTACCGGACTTACTGCTACCGTGCCCGCGGCGTCTGACTCAGCAATTATCGGGAATGACGTCGACTGACAGACACCTACTGTGAATGAATTTAGTGGAGTATTTCTTTGTGTTTTTAATGAGGAGTTTTTTGAGAGTAGGCGCTTCCATTGTTGGAGAGTTAGGTATGAGCAATTAGTAAAAGTGCCGTTGAGTCAAAAAAATAAAATGTATTAAGCCTATCTAATATCTATATTTTAATGGGACACACAAATTAAGAAATAAAATGTCCGCTAAAGAAATATTTTTTCTAGTAAGGCTTGATAAATTAAAAAATCTATACCAATATTATAAAGAGGAAAGATTTTTTTGTTTGTTTGTTTGTTTGTATCGAATAGGCTCCGAAACTACTGGACCGATTTAAAAAATTCTTGCACTAATAGAAAGCTACATTATTCGTGAGTGACATAGGCTATTTTTTATCCCGAAAACGGGTCCTGTGGGGTGGCCCACGGGAGCGAAGCCGCGGGGAACAGCTAGTACAAAGATAAAGCGCATCAAAGATCAGGAGTAGGGGCTTGTGACGTTACTAAGGCAGTATAAAGTGTACTAACGGCGTGACGTCACACGATATATCAACGCATAATATCTTCGTTTTTGTGTCAAAAGAAAAATACTTTCCCAATATTTTTTATTAATCTACCTAACGGAAAAAAAACAAATGTTCAGTAAACTACCCTATTGCTACTTCGATAAGTACCGTGCACTCGTTTTTGATGGCATTTCTCATAATCATGAGACACCATAAACTTGATGTTTAATGTTCTGATTATCCAAGATACAAATATCAGTCTCCTTACCTTGAATGTTATGGCTGTAAATGAAAACTCTCCATAGGCACACCTGCACCAATTTGGGTTATTATAGTAACTCTGAGTTAATAGCTAACTCGGCCAAAATAGCAGCTAACTCTAAAATAAGTATATGGTGCAAGGTTCTTAGATCAACAAGATCGTCGGATCTATCAATCTGTTTCAACTCTATCGTAATTTTCAAGTGCATTTTTTTTAGGCCCAGTTCCCCAAAGCAAGTCACATTCATTCGTTACACGAATATTACAAACATCTCATAGCTCCCAGTGGGTGTGCATCAAGGCTAAATATCTGCGTCGGCAGCTGCAGCGGAAGGCGATAAGGACTGATAGCGTTATCAGCACGATAGCGGCGCTTTGTCGCTGCCGACACCTGGGGACCTAGTTCAATGTTCGCGAATGAGGATTGAGAGCTCTTTTGGGTGAAGCTAGTGGTTTTAGAACTGTATATGGCCTTCATGGGTGAATCTTGATTTTTGGCTCCTTATTTTGATAGTTGAATCATCCTCTAGTACCAAGTCTAGGAATCGCCGAGCTTATTAGTGTCGGCGATTTTCTCGGTAGCCGTTCTACGTATCTACGTGCCATCTGGCAGCAGTCGCCGAGTGGTTGCAAAAATGTGGCGAAGAGTCCGTCTTGTAGATGCTTTTATCTTTAAAAAAGTCTCATAATTTCATAGCTTATGTAATAACAGCTACAAGGGATTTCTTACCATGGCAATGCATCTGCGTTAAGTCTGCTGGTATCTTGCAGATATCCGTAGTTGGCTATTTTGTCTTACCATCTTCATCTCTTACCACTTGCGACCATAAAACACAAAATAGCCATACAATTTAACTAACATAAAAGAAGAAAAAGAAGGAAAAGGATTCTATAGTTTCTATCTAACCGTATGGGAAAAAGGCATAAGTGTTAACAATTAATGGCGCTATTGAATGTTTTCGGATCAAGCAATATAAACTAGCGTAATTTTTGAACGATATAATATTATTAAGAATCCATTTATATCTGAAAATCAAGGCATCCAATTATTGCCTACCTACGTACCTTCATCAATTGACGTAAATCGATACAACGAGGCGTCAATGCGGTTTCCTTTACCGGGAAATCTGTTAGTGGCATTTGACAAAATACCACAATCCAGTCATGTCGTGATCACATCAACCAATGACTAATTTAGGAAAGGTATTCTGATTATTTTAACAATTGTTTGAAGTTCTTTTTTAAGTGTGTATGTTTTGACTTTAAACTGCTTCTAAAAAGTATTGTGTAGGTGCAAATGGGATATAAAGGGGTAGATAAAGAAATCATTGGGCATCATTCGTCCGCATCACTGTCAATCAGAATAGTGCCCAAAACACTGTTAGCTTTGCCACGTTGAATGGCAGTACTGATTCTTTGGTCATGTGAAGAGTCGACCTGCGTCTTGGAAAACATGAGCTAGTATGAAAATACGTCATTGAAATAACTTTGTCTGATTCATTCCCGATTCAGTAGCTTTCGAAAAATGTTTTGTCCAGAGGCTTTTATCTCTTTGTCTGCAAATAATCATATCTAGGATGATTAATCCGAAAAAAAGGAACGATTGAGTGCTTGGTTGATGATGACATGTTGAGAGCTGAAGCAGTTGGCTGAACGAGAGAAGTACAGGACAGATATTATGGTGATGATGATGTAAAGGAGATGGTATGACTGTCTCCTTTTAGAGTTTTTCAGCAGGAGCCATGGTTAGGGAAAGTGATGGGCCTCAGGCTTTTACACCCTTTATCTGCTGCACGGGCTACTATCATCATCATCAGCCTTTTAATTTTCCCACTGCTGGGACACAGGCCTCCTCTCTGAGGGATCGGCCTGCTATAGTGTAAAGAAAATACCAATGTTAAGCAGCTTGTATACAGCGTAGCTAAATATCAACAGCCGCACGGGTCGATCATCAAAGTTAAGCAACGCTAGACGAGGTCGGTCCGGGATGGGTGATCATTTCAACATACCGAGATGATGATCCTCCTCGCCTCGGAAAGCACGTAAAGCTGTTGGTCCCAGCTGTTATTTAAAGATCACTGACAGTCGTTACGGATAGTCAGAAGAATGAGATCTGAAACCAGTCTTGCCAAGGGGTATTGTGTTATCCAGTTACTGAGTTGTGGAGGTCGGATAAGCAGTCGCTCCATGTAAAACACTGGTACTCAGCTGAATCCGGTTAGAATAGAAGCGGAGTCCAACATAGTTAGGAAAAGGCTAGGTAGAAAAAAAGAAAGCTGCTTTTAAACTGTATACAGAAAATAAAGATGCCGAATCAATGTCACTGTAGAATACTTAACGAACGTACCTACTTACTCGTAGTATCGAGGTGATAATATTTAGCCGGTTTATTCCCATCGTGATGACTTACTTAGGTAAAGAGAGCTCTAAGTGAGATGTCATTCTAACCGATGCCATGGATAGCACTACAAATAGATTAGAAATAAAATTATTAGGATTATCATACAATTGAGCTGGAGTTATTTGGGATAATATAGTTAGAGATTCTAGTGTTACCGACATTGACATAGGTGTATGAATAAAGAGACAGGGAGATTCGATTTCCGATATGGAGTGCCCGGCAAGTCTAAAACACTGAATACCCGGCATCCGAATACTGTAAACCAAATGAATATGCTTAAAACCGTCCCACACCGTACGAACGATCGACAACGATTTTATATTTGTTTGTGAACGTTGTTTTCTAGCATACACAAATAGTCGTAGTGCTATTTCGTACCACTCCTCTTCGATTTTCGTTCTAGATTGGGTCTTCGTTTTCTCTTTTAATTCATCAACGTGTTTTATATCGTTTACTCTTTGTTCTCTGGCCTGTTTCTCAATTCGTCTTCCGAGCCTTTACATTGCATGATGTCTTCTTCATTGATAGTCATTAACCAATAGTGATTTAACGATCGACAATGATTGACGATCTTCTTTGTTTTACCTATCTGCTGTCCTATGTTCTGTTATTATTTCTTTTATACTTGGTTAATTGCTTACTTCTCTATTAAGATTTCCAATACCTTTAACTCATCATCATTATCCTTGGTCTACTTCGACCACGCCTAGGCATAGGTATCTTTGCTTGTGCCAATCTGCTGAGTCAGAGCTAAAATCCAGTTCACTGATTGACAGAAAACAACGCAGAGCGTAAAGCTCTTGGTCTAGATATATTACTTCTTGCACCAGAACTTCTTATATAACATAGATTATAATGGATTATACTATAAGGATTTTTCAAAATTCATACCGTAGGGGGTTAAGTAGATGATGAAATTGGGTATGAAATTTCATCATTTTTGTGATATGTCATTGACAAATAAACAAGGCACAGCCTATAAACCACAACGTCTAGAAGCATGAAATTTTGCAACAGAACTTCTAATATAACAAAGATTAGTATTATGGAAGGTTTTTTGAAAATTCATACTTTACGGGGTTAAGTAGCTGATGAAAGTTATAACATCATTATTGGGATGACGGCAATTTCTCACCAGGCAGACATATTGCAGCTATATAGAAAATATCAAAATAGTTCCTAAACCCGAGTGCATGTATATTTCGATATGTGAGCGACTAGCGAGTGTCGTCGAGTCGCGTGCCGTGCCGGAGTCATTGACTGCGGCAGTCCAGATTAGAAACGTGCGCGAGTGCCGCTTTCTACCAGAGGCGGCACTAATCTGGAGCTGCGAGGTTGCCGCTTTGCTCGACGAGATATTTGGCATAAGGATTGTATGCGTTAGATGGTTTTTTGGATATTTGTGATAGTATAAAGTTTAATATGTGGAAAATGTTGTGGTTATTACATTGACTTGTTTTATATAAGTACCTTACTGATAAGTGTTATATTTAATGCAATATCGTTTTTTTCCCAAATAAAATAATAAAAATAAAAATATCAATAGAGCGGTTTGAGGATCTAAAACAGATTCTGAGCTATGCATTTTGCAGTGCTGTGGTAGATTTGGTTTACTTGGGAACAAGAAATATACTTAGTTATGAAAGAGAAGAATCGAAGTAATGTATGCTAAGGATCTGTAGTGTAGATGTGCTGGCTATTGTGGACTTCAATATTTATTCTTGCAAAGTCGATGCTAAACTGGAAACTGTTTGTTAACTATAACTAGGTTCGTATCTTAAGAATACGCCTTACGACTTCTTTCAAGAATAGACTGTTTGGGATAATAATCCTAGATTAAACCTGAAACCTAACACTACTTTGTTTAATGGAACGCTTTCAATAGTATATTAGTACCTAAAGCAATTCGTGGGTTTGAAACAGTGAATCCTAAGCTATGCAGTTTTCAGTGCTATGCTAGATTTAGGAAACTGTCTATGTAGGATTGTACAATAGTACTTCGTTTCTGGTACACCTACCAGAAACAAACTAAAACGTTCTATTTTGGAAACGAGATGTTCCGGTTCTACAGATATCCAATCACAATAATAGAGACAACGAAACGCCCGAGTTCTCCATGTAATTTTTATATCAAAGGAATAAGTGCAGAAATCTTTTAGAAATTTATTTTGGAGTACTTAAAAGTTACTGTTTACGAATTTTGCTTCTTTCTAGGCATTCTAATTTGCAGCTTCTTACGCTTCCGAGTATAATTTTTTTGCGTAATAAGCGCTTTACACTAGAATACCTGATAAGGGCCGCGGTAGTCTGCTGAAAGAGGCATGAGCACAAGACTGGTTGATGTGGTGACGATTGGAGGGGAACCCTACATCCAGCAGATGAACGTCTTCCGTCTGAAATTATTATGATGATGTTGAGACTTAACTGATAGACGCTGACAAAAGAGCAGCGTGAGCTGGCCAATTCTGTCAAAACTATTGAGAAATATTTGGAATTCGAAGAGATTGTGTGAAAACTGTAATTGTAGAAACAGAATAGTAAAGACTATTTCTAACATGACAGCTAATAAGGGTATTAGGATGATAAGACGTGTTGCGCAATGCGCCCATCGCAAATAAATTAGAGACGAGGACAAATAAACTAGTTAAAGGAGACGTTTCGATGAATAAAAGAGTATACAGTAGATAGAATCTAGATTTGTATCGATACATGATAGGTCACATAATCACGATCATTTTGTACGTTGGGTTCAAAATCCACACTAAAAATAAGTATCGGAGACTATAATCTGATTATCGCTATCATTTACGCACATTGTCCGATTAGATTGCACAATATATGTTTATCCGATGCATTATCACAATTTTGAAGTAGTTTCTACCTAGCACTTAGGCGGTTTACATGATTACCTACTTAGATACTAAACATTTTTGTAGTGACAACTTTAAAGTCTGAATCTAGATAATGCTCTTCGATAGCTTAATTGTGATAAGGTTTTTAAGTTTGAGGTAGGTCTGTTATATTTACAGGTTTTTTGATTCCTATAATTATATCTTACGAAGGCGGTTTTACCTAGTACATACTATCACTGCCATAATCAAATCATTGTCTTTTTACCTTAGCTTATGAGTTTCTTTCATCGTAAATTACTTAGCGTTTGCAGATTCTCTCTCTGTTCTTCGAGTGTCTTCTCGACGAGAATGGCATTACGGAAGCTACGGTTTTGTAAAATATGAACGTTTATTGGGCGTTATTGAGATTTCTGTATAATGTAAGAAATTCTGGAGTAATTTATCGCAGTTCTTTGCAGGATATCCGATCAGCCGCTCCCAAATTTTAGCACTACCACTTTAAAATTTTGGTCTATCTCCAGTTTTACTTTATTGCTTTCTTCAGGATTTCGTTCTTTTTCCGAATCTTTTCCTTGTGCGCTGTTCCTTCATAACTTCACCATCTACGTGTGAATTTTGTGGGCTGTGGCAGAGAGAAGTTTGGACACTACATAGACGACAAGTTTAGAGGACTTTTGAGACCCGTTTCTCATATATTTCTTGTAATTCGTCTGTGATTTAAAACTTATATGTTATTTGTCATCTCATTCAAACTTGTTTTTAAAGGCCAGACTATTTGTGTTAAGTAACTAGTTTCGAAGATATTAGGTATAAGGGTCCTTGATCTTCGGTTTGATATTTACACTTTGTTGTTATTACTGTTATTTTCAACAGTTGATCTCAATAAAACATCTTGAATTTCTGAGTAGATACTGACCTTACTTTCAAGTATAAATTAAGAACCTGTTGTAAATTTATGCCGAAGTAATTAATACTATCAGTACGACACAGTACTTTAAACCAGATAGGATCAAATATCTCTAAATCACACTCCCACGCAGTCCGTGAGAACACAACGAGATATAATTGGTAGGCAGTTAACATATTCATGAAATCTATATTTACCTTCGTAAAACCTTCACTGCTAATGCTAAATTAATTATTAGTTGCGAAACCATTATCCAACTTAAGGCCGCCGTGCCGCGTATTGAACGAGCCAAACAACCTATACATAGCCACCTGGACGGTCACATAGAAAAACTGCTTAGTTAAACACCGTCCTATATCTAAAAACTGTCCTAATCCCAACCCTAATACTAACCACATAAAGTACAGAATAATGTATGCATGGCAAATAGAACCCTATCACCCTACGCGTCCGTCAGTATTCTGTTAGTATACAATAAATATTCGGCGCCAGTTGTGCCAGAACACACATATACATAGAGGAGCAAGCGCTGTAGCTTGCCAAGAACGGCAACGTCGCATCGCTTGCCGGCGGATTCCAAGCTTGTTTCAATTTAATCTTTGCTGGTACGACAAAGTTCTAAAGTCATACTACGATAACGACATCGATAAACAGGAACGTTGTTACTAGGAAAATAGGGTTCAAATTTGAAAAGATTTTAACAAAGGACTGTTTCGTATTCAGGGGTTTGTCGGCTGTGTCCGAGGGTAGCGGGACGCGTGGCGTTCTCGACGCATTGTGTTCGTTTTTTTAGAGACGCGATAGAATCGATGTCAGTTGACAGATTTTTTATTTTACCGTTTTTTGGCCTTGTTTGACACGAATAGCGACATAGACAATGAACACTGTGCAAAACAAGATTCGCTTGACATTGAGCGGTTGGGAAAACCATAGTTTTATCCTCAAAATGGTTTGATTAAAACATCCTGTTCAATAAAATGGAAATTGGGGAATATCCAAAACTGCACGGAATCCAAATTTTATGGAAAATAGAGTCAGCATAACAAAATGATGCCAATTAATTTGCTTTTTAGAGATAACATATGCTTCACATTTTTCTTCAATTCGTTAAAATTTAACCTTGTGTCTACATTACACCATGTGTTTCATATAGTATGGTACCAGACGAATCTAAATCCACTTACAGATTTACTCTATCACATCAGATTTTTGAGATATCGTTCTTTATCAAGCAGTCGCAGCAAATGACTTCTTTTCGGCAGTAATTTGACCTTCATAACCCAATTTTCGATATTGTCCTCTGTTTTTTTTTAAATTTAGTATCAGTTCCCAGTTTCTTATAAACCAAGGTAACAAGTTTCAAATATCCTATTACAAAAATGTAGAGAAACAATGATTTTGAAAGTGAAACAATCGTCCGTAAGAACTTGAATTTACAGAAACATCTACCAAATGCTTCACATTTTTCTTCAATTTGTTAAAGAAATAGCCTTTTGTCTACATTATACCATATGTTTCATATAGCATATACCAGACCAATCTAAATCCACTTACAGATTTACTCTATCACATCTGGTGTTTGTGATATCGTCGTTTCTTTATCAAGATGTCGCAGCAAATGACTCTTTTGCAGCCGTAATTTGGTCTCCGTAATTCAATTTTTAACATTGAACTCAGTTTTTTTTTAAATTATGTATCAGTTTCTAAATACTTATATCCTAAAGTGACCATGTTAAAATATCCTATTTAAAAAAAAATTGAGAAATAATGATTTGAAAGCGAAACAAACGTCCGTAAGAACTTGACTTTTCACAAACATGTATTGAATGCTTCACATTTTCCTTAAATTTGTTAAAGAAATAACCTTGCTTGTACATGAAACTATGTATTTCATATAGTACGTTACCAGATAAATCTAAATCCACTTACAGATTTACTCTACAACATCTAGTTTTTGTAATATCGTCGTTGCTGTACCAATCAGTCGCAGTAAAAGACTACTTTTCGGCCGTAATTTTGCCTCCATAATCCAGTTTTCGATATTGTCCTCTGATTTAAAAAAAAATGTATCCGTTTCTAAATAATTATTTCCTAAAGTAACAATGTTAAAATATCCTATTTAAAAACTTGTAAAGAAATAATGATTTTGAAAGCGAAACAAACGTCCGTAAGAACTTGACTTTTCACAAGCATGTATCGAATGCGTCACGTTTTCCTTCAATTTGTTAAAGAAATAACCTTGGATGTATATGAAACTATTTGTTTCATATAGTACGGTACCAGATAAATCTAAATCCACTTACAGATTTACTCTATCACATCTGGTTTTTGTATTATCGTCATTTATTTACCAAACAGTCGCAGTAAGAGACTCCTTTTCGGCCGTAATTTGGCCTCCTTAATCGAGTTTTCAACATTGTGCTCTGATTTTTTTTAAATTATGTATCAGTTTCTAAATACTTATATCCTAAAGTAACAGGTTTCAAATATCCTATTTCAAAAATGTAGAGAAATAATAATTTTGAAAGCGAAACAAACGTCCGTAAGAACTTGACTTTTCAGAAACATCTATCGAAAGCTTCACGTTTTCATTAAATTTGTTAAGTAACTAACCTTGCTTGTAAATTACACCATGTGCGTCATATAGTACGAAACCAGATGAATCTAAATCAACTTACAGATTTACACTTTCATTTACATTCACTTAGATCACGTGTGGTTTTTTATATATCGGCGATTTTTTGTCAAGATGTCGCAGCAAATTACTTCTTTGCAGCCGAAATTTGGTTCCATAGTCCAATGTCTTCTGATTTTTTTTTGTTTGTACCAGTTTCATAATACTTTTATACTAAAGTAACCGTTTGGTACTTTCGGACAGCATGGCCGTCCTGCAAGCACTAAACAGCCGCACGGTCAACTCAGGGCTGATTTACGAGTGTCACGGGTGCCTGAACCAGGTCGGTATGCACAATAAAGTAACCATTCAATGGATCAAAGGGCACAGCGACTCCTGAGGAAACGACGCTGCGGATGAGATCGCCCGAAGGGGCTCAAATATGGCACCGGTGGGCCCGGAGCCCATAGTGCCCTTACCTTTCGGGTTTCTACGCGGTCTGGTAAGAAAACACACCAGGGATCAACACAGCATGTTATGTTCTAATCATAGCGAATGTAGGCAAGCCAAGGAGGCACTACCTCTCATTGACGGCCGTTTTACGAAAAGGGTCCTACGACTGACTAAGCCACAACTGCGTGCGGTCACAGCCGTAACTACTGGACATGGGACCTTTAATAAGCAACTCTTTGTCACAGGAATCACGGACAGCCCACTCTGCAGAGCTTGCATGGAGGAAGAAGAGACAGCAGCACACCTAATCCTAAGCTGCCCCGTAATCGCCAAATACTTCGGCGAGCCATTTACCCATTTTTTCATTTACCCTCGGCAGCACCAAGGCACTGCTGGCCTTTCTCGAGGAGCTGGGGTGGATCGAATGATGTGACTGAATCCCACCCGTACGCAAAATACGCGCTTGGTGGTGGAGTTGCGGAAACAGCCTGTCGAAACTAAACTAAACCGTTTGGTAGAACATATTTAAAAAAAATAACTCGACTCCTATCAAATGTTTCACTTTATTCTTATATTTATTAAAAAATAACCTTGCTCGTACATTACACCATGTGTTTTATATTGTATGGCACCAGATGAATTTGAATCCATTTACAGAATTACTCTAACACATCTGGTTTTTGAGATTTCATTATTTTTTTTAGCAAGACAGAAGCGAATGACTCCTTTGCGGGCGAAATATGGAGTATAAAACTGTATGTACATAATTGCCTTCACCGCAGTTTTAGTTTCACCGCTAGGAATGTTACTGCTGCTGCTAGGGATTTTGTTCTTGTTGTTGTGTAGGTATGGAGGTTTAGATAACCGCCCGGGCAGCACAGTTAACTTCAGGAGGCGGCGGCCTGACTGGCTGACCTACACCCCCTCCAAGAGACAGGCATTCCGTTTTGTTTTTGTTCTTCAACCTAACTTAAAAAGTGTGATTTGTCCGGCCTACCTGCTATCCCTCCGAGTGACAGGCATTCTGTTTTGGATTTCAACATCAATATAATTTTATACTTTTCTTTTGAAACCAAAATCAGACCAGCCAACTGATACCAACAACCATACCTATGGTCGAATTAATTTTATGGTTCAGGTTGAACCATTAAAACTAATTGTCAACTGTGCACTTGTGCTTTATTTACCCCGAACCCAAACCAATGTTATAGTATCAGCCCAAATTCTTATATTCTAAGGTAACAAGTGTCAAAAATCCGATTAAAAAAAGGTTAAGAAATATGATTTTGGAAGCCAAAGAAACATGCGTCAAGAGTGTTGTAATCATATATTTAAATTGTGTTTATAAAAAGACAACTACTAATAAACATGATTATTTTAAGCAAATATTACTTTTATGAACAAGTTAACATTTTATTTGTGTTCTTAATTAAAATATATTTGAATTTTATATGTTTCCTGTGAGGCTGTTTAACGGCTTCATACCTTTGCTTCTCCTTTAACCTGCGAACATAAAGCGCGGCAAAAAGAGGAAAGTAAGTCTTAATAATTTGAGTTATTTGTGAAAAATGTCGAATTTAAGTTTTGAAGAGAATTCTTTAGATGGTACTCCGCCAGATATTGTCATTGAGGCACAAAATGCTTGCGATAGCCGGTTGCCATCTAAATCTAAGGTGAATTAAATGGCAGCTTTGCAAAGTTTTCTTCAGTGGAAAGGTACTAAAAAGGCGTCGTCATTTCGGGGCAAGTATTTTTGGCATATTTCAATGACCTCGCTACTAAATATAAGCCTAGCACGCTATGGTGTATATATTCCATGCTAAAAAGCACGGTTCTGCAAAATCACGGTGTTAACATAAAATATATTGCAACCTGACTGCATTTCTAAAAAGACACTCCGTCGGATATATTGGACAAAAATCAAAAGTATTGTCTCCAAATGAAGTTGAAAACTTTTTGAAAGAAGCTCCGGATAGCCAGTATTTGGCAACAAAGGTCAGTAGTTGAATCAATATCTAATCTATAAAACCTTACCTAGGCGCTACGTCTGTACACTAAACGACCTATGCTTATCTAAACTGTGTTTATTTCTTCGAAAGTGTATTGAAAAACGTCGTTTGATACACGTGGGAATTTGTTAATGCGTTTCTCGGCCCCATAACACCCTCGCCTTGCGGGTCGGGTGTTCATTCGGCCTTTCCGCACTTGTATCAAAATGTACTATTTTAAAATAACACTAATGTTTAGGATGAACCCCTTAAACAGGTGAAGGCATCCTCTAATTCTTTCCATTTGGTTCTGTTTTGGGTTACTTGTAGCCATTTTCGGCCAACAATAGTTTTTATATCATCCTCCCAGCTTGATATTGGGCGACACTTTTATCTTTTCCCTTGTGGACCTTGCCATGAAGTTACTCATGTAGTCCATCTCTGGTCCTAAAGTCTTGCTACATGTCCAGCCCTTTTCCACTTTAGATTTTTGGCATATTCAAGATAATCTATCAATTTTGTGGTTTCTCGAAACCAAAAAAAAAACAGCCAGCCGGAAATTCGAGGCTGATTTTTTTTTGGTTTTTCCTAATATTTAGCAAGCTTTGCTCCATTCCTCGTTGGCAGCTTATTAGTTGGTTATTGACCTATGATGTTAACTTCCAAGTTTGGCAGCGGCATAGGTCAAGCACAGTAAAATGCAGGCGTTTAAAGTTCCATGAGTGTTGGATTCTTCTTCCAATCTCCATCTCGTTGTTTTTCTGTCAAAGCTGATCTGTTTTCCTGGGTCAATATATTGGTCTGTGTATTTCAATAATTCGTTTCCAACTGTTATTTTCTTCCTGGCACTGTGTGTCGTTACCATCGTTTTTGTTGTATTCATTTCCAAGCATTCTTGTATGCTGGCTCTGTGTACTCAACCATGTATTGAAGCTGTGAGCTTGATTCTCCCAGCACTACTAAGACATCTGCGAAGCGGAGATGCGTAAGATAATTATTTACCTACAATATTGATGCCATAGTTCTTCCACCAATCCAACTGCTTAAATATTGACTCGACTATGGCTATGAAAATTTTTGGTGCCAAAGGGTCTCCCTGTGTGATACCTCTTTTGATAGGCAATTTTGGCCCAATAGATTCTAATTAGATATTAGATATAATATGCAATTTCCGCTCAGAATGGGGTAAATATGCAATTTCCCAAATGCGTTATAATCCGGTCTCTAATAATAAATATATCTGTTTTTTATTTTATTTTTTATAGAATAATATTTAAAAATGTAAAAATATGTATATAAAATGAATAAATGGAATAATATATCTAACATATGCATCATCACTAGATATTAGATATAAAATGCAATTGCCGCTGAGAATGCGGTAAATGAGCAATTTCATACGCAAAAATGCAAATGCATATTATAATCCGGTATCTCATTTTAAGTATTCAACACGTAAACAATTCGATACTATAAACATGCAATGCGTTTGTCGCTCGCGATTAAATACATTATTATTATTTTAAACACTCAATTTATGTATTGTAGTGCACAATTAAATGGGTGTTTGATTTATTTAACACAAGCTTTTGCCAACGCCTTTGTCCGTGTGATAGTTGAAATTAATACCACCGGAACTTCCCACCAGGATAAAAATATCTTATGTCCTATTCGAGATCATGGCCTATCAGATTTCCAAATACGTTCAGTCAGCCGTTGACAGTGACACGATATTGATTTGTAAACACCTAAACTTTATGTATTTATTAGGAGGATTTGGAGAGCACGTAGTAGGATACAAATATCTGGCAATTCGATGAAAAGTGGTTGATCAACAGATTTTCAATTATTATTTTGCTTTTCGATAAAAAATAGTTAAGGTACACCCAACTCCATTTTATCTTAAGAAACCTAACCTATTTATTTATTTATTCTCGCACTAAATTGCCGCACATCAATTATATCATCGGAACCAAAATAACTTTCAACTCGCTTCTTCTTCTTTATCTAACAAAGGAGATAACTCCTACACAGGACATGTGCACGGCTATGTATTGACAATTTTCAATGAATGGACCATACAATCTCATTGCATTGTATCGGCCATGCATTCAATATTTCCTTTTTGTTGAATTCCGCCGATTGAAATCGTTGATCAAATAATGGGAATGTTTGCATCATAATGCATACGCATTTAATTAATGTTCCTTTCTCAGGTTAGAAAATGGTTTTAAAAATCAAGTACCGTCACATCCCGTAGTGAATCACTGATCCTCCTCTCAGCATGGTTTACTAAAACATCAATTAAATTACTTTACCATGATTTATAACTTGAGGGACTGTGTGAAACATGACATGGCTAGATGAGGACTGATAGAGAAGTATGGAAGCAGTCGACTTGTTGCGCTAAAATTAATTCAATGAAGGAACGCGAATGATGACTTACATAACAATGGGACAAGGCAGGAAACATCGTCACGGGGCCGCGGTCGACCACTAAGCAGATGGCATGATAATCTGTATTAATAATCTTCCTTAATGATTAGAAAACAGTACCGGAGAAGCGTGACAGATCGAAGCAAACGAGGAAGGCTTTTGCTCAGAGGTGGGACAGTTTGGGCTAGTCATAAAAATACGAATTGATCATCTGAAGTACCAGAGGTAGCAAGACGGAGATGCGGTCCTAGCTGAAATCTCTCAAATGAGAAAGGAGGAAGACAACGTGTTGCACCGACACCAAGTAGCATGGTATAAGACCAGGAACATGATGAATACTAAAGGGATCGCAGATGCAGCTCGTGGCTAAGTAGTTACAGCAGCTCGGGTCGATCTTCAATGTTAAGCAATGTTTTCTGAGGTCGGTACGAGGATGGGTGACCATCCATTACGTACCGAGACTATTCTGCTTCAGAAAGAACGGCCCGGGATCCCTTTTGTAGATTTTTGTCAATCGTTAGAAGCCAGAGAATCTGAAACCCGTGTCACCAAGGGGAATCGTGTAATCCAGATACTGGGTTGTGGAGGTCAGATAGGTCACTCCATAAAATGCTGGTGCTCAGGTGCCTAACGTAGTTGGGCAAGGCTAAGCAGATTGATTTGTTTCAGGTGGCCGCAATCGCAGCAGCGTGAAATATACCTAGTTTTCCTGTTCAACGGTTATGCATATTGACTTTTTATATAAAATTTAAGGCTAGGAAAAAAACAAACTTATATGAGAGAGAAAAGGGCTCATTGCGCATAAAAAAATTCGTCCACATCGATGTCAATCGGAAACTCGTCCAGAACGTTGGCAGCATTCAATGCTGATTCTCTGGCCGAAGAAAAGGCCAGACCTCTGGTCATGAGAAGAGTCGACTAACCGTTTACCTACTTATATCTCGAAACACGTCTCTATGAGCATTCGGACCGCATTGACCGAATTTTTCAACTCCAAACGGCTTATACATATAACTGCTAATGGTTAGGGCTAGGCAGATTGCTTGGTATCGCAGATGCACCAGATGCATTGCCATCCCGCTGAAATGTCTTATATGCCTGTAATTACGGTTACTAAACTCATCATCTTCGGTCCCGTGCGTCCCGTATACAGCGGATCCCCATAATCTTCACCAGGTCATCGGTCCACCTGGTGGGAGCCCTTCCAACGCAACGTCTTTCGGTTCGTGGTCGCCATTCCAAAACTTTTCTGCCCGATCGGCCATCCGTTCTGCGAGCAATGTGCCCTGCCCACTGCCGCTAAACTTTGGCAATTCTTCGGACTAACGTAAACCAGGTCGTTAAACCTGTTTCTCTTGTGGATCTCTACATTTCTGATTCAATCACGTAAGGAAACTCCGAGAATAGCCCTCTCCATTGCCCTTTGTGTGACTGTAAGTTTTGTGATGAGGCCTATTGTGAGCGACCACGTCTCAGAGCCATAGGTTATCACTGGCACTGGTTACTAAACCATTGTAAGATCTTTTGTAACCATATTTATCTGCAAATAAATCTTTGACTTTGACTTTGAAACTAATTGACTCTTAGCTGCTCATTACATAAAAGCGTTATGTTCCATATTACATTCCTTGTTAGGTAGTTAGGCATTATGAAAACCTGTATGAGCTCATAATCGTTTAATTAAGTACATGGAAAGTAATAAACAAGTACCTACCTAGCTCGTTATTGTTGCCAATATGTTTTTTCCTCGTTTGGTGTTTTGCGGTTGAATATACATTGTAGTTAGTAGTTTACATACCTAAGCTACATTGTATGTACTGAAAATGTCACGATAATGAGTACCTATAATATGTTGGATATATTTTGACCTTTTTATATCGCTTGATAATGTTATCCCTGTAACCTATGTTATAGCCGAGCGGTTACAACGTTTAGAACACAATGAAATTGACTCGCTAGCTGATTAGCGAGTCAATTTCATTGTGTTCTTGTGCGATTTAGAAAATCAAGATGATACCCTGGAAAAGAAATATATTTTTACAAAGTCTCTGAAAGTATTTAGGTACAGCTTCAAGTTCTTGAAGATCTGACGAAGACCCATTAGATATAGGAGATATAGGTAAGTATAGACTAATTTCTAGTAAGTTACTCACGTCTAGGTGGAGCGACGACCTGGTCAAGGCTGCGGGCATCCGTTGGATGCGAAACGCACAGGACCGATCAGTGTGGCGATGCTTGGGGGAGGCCTATGTCCAGCAGTGGACGTCTTTCGGCTGAAATGATGATGATGATGATGACTCACGTCTGCATCGTTTACATTATCTATTTTGGAACCAATCTTTAACTGCTGCTTTTATGGACTAATAGTTTTGTAACCTGAGAGAGAAGAAAACAAGAGCAGTTTCGGTTTTAAGCGCAAACTGACTGCTGACTGCTATAATTATTCCAGAGTGGTTAAATAAATAACTGAACAATTTACCTACTACCAACTAGGTTTTTAGTTACCTTACGAAACAGGACAGTAGGTCCAAATATCCAAATGCTATAACAGCCCTGGGTAGGTACTGGGAAATCCAGCTTAAATACATAACGGAATTACCAGCAAACAAACTAAATATATGATCGTATAAATAAATTACATGGCTTGACATCTTTATTCTCCGATAGGCTAGGCAGAAGTCCACCCACATTTTGCTAGACGAGCCTATAGACATCAACACGGCACAAACTCTTATTGCTACTGAGAAATTCCAGAAAGAAAAAGATAAAAAAAAATAAGCCGACTTCTAAAAGCAAAACACTACAAAACGAAAAATAATTTTGTATGCTGGTGCCTCTGGTGGTCTTTGGTGCCTTATCGTTTTTCGTTTTTTAACACCGACTTCGGAAAACAAAGTTATTGTTCGCAGTGTAGTGTTTTGCTTTAGAAGTCAGTTTATCTTATTTTGTTTTTTTTTACTCTTTTTTAATTTTGGAACCTCATATTATTATAAAAATCATTTATAACCAGAGTGCATATTTCGATTCCAATAAGCCCAAATCACTAAGTTACACCGTGTTATCACGAAGTTCCAGTGCCCACCTTCCGGCTTCATCATCAGATCAGTTTGATGGTACCATTTTCATCAGTGCCATTTATTTATATCTACGTATTTGCTTAATCATAATCGCTCAACTATTCGAGATAGCTTATACCCATGACATACTTATTAAGGAGTTCCAGTGGCCATCTGTGGTCTTTTTCATCAGTTTCAATTTACCAAATGATACTTTCTGAGTGCAAATACTTGCCATGTTATTGAAAATATCAAAATTGCTATATGTCTGCCTTTAATATTTGAGAAATGCCCTCGATTTCCATGTGCTCTTATCATCAGATCCTACTTGATGACAATGGGACTAACTCGAGAGTATATCCTTTCATACAAAAAAAATTGTTTTGCAAATCCGTCTGTCTAAATATGACGGCGTAATGCCCGAACATAAATAAAAATAAAAATAGAGGCATCTGAATTGAAAACTCCCTCCTTTTTGGGATGTCGGTTAAAAACCCAAAACTCTTCCCAACTCGGGAATGGAACCCACTAGTTCAAGCTCAGCAGTATCTACCTCTAGCTACCACGATACAGTAACAAATAAATATGAAATTCTTCACTTATGTCAAGCGTATGGTTTTAGTTCTACCGTCGACCACCGCGTTGTTGTACCCGCATTTGCTTGCATATACTTACATATTGATGAAAACCAAGAAATAATGCTGAAGAGCGACATAGAAAACACAGTTTATGGTCAGAAGTCAATCGTGCCCGGTCCAGTCGTAAACTTCTCACAATGGATCGTAAAAATGCTTTATTACTAGTGTTTGCTGCGGATTCTGTACCAAAGATTTAAGATTTGAAGTCGCTTAAGCGATGTGATATATTTTCGAGGTTTTAAAAGATGCTGTGGCTGTTTTAAAAGCAGATTACCTTTAAAAGCTGCAATCTTCTCTCGTCTCTCTTCGTGTCCACTTCGTCGAGGTAATAATTGGCTTCATGTTTTGAAGAACAATGGGCAGCATAGGAGGTGGTCACTGTTTGTAACCATAAACATATTAGGGATTTTTATATATCAATATTTGAAACACGTACAGCTTTGCATCCACACTGCTGCCGTTCCGCCCCGGTAGCCCCATTTTGCGAGGTTTAGTTATATCCTCCCACTTGCGTTCGGAGACGGTTCAGGGATTTCCAACTTGAACTCGGAAGGTAAGACCCTGGGAAAGATGCTCGTTTAATGGGAGATAAGGAGTAGGTTGGCTATCTCCTTCATATCTTCCGCTGCATCATTGCAGAGTTTCATATTTTGTGAGGTTGCTGGTAAATATGCTGTCTCAAATACTATTTTTTATTTTGTTTGTTTTAGCTGTAAGTCGTCCATAATTGATAAATAAATATATTATGAGATTTACTTACGTCGGTAATGAATATTTTTGGTATGATGCTTGGCGCAGTTTTGTTTTCATGTTTTTTTGTTATTATTTTCCTTATCTTTGTGACTAGTTATTAAGTTGTCCGTGACAAGATAATACTTTCTATTCTACTCTGTTTTTCTTTTATTTTTAAATAATTTAATCAAAATTACCTATGAGTTGAGTCGGCAAAATCATGTAACCTTAATTTCTAGTAAAACCAATCCTGTACTGCAGATTTTATTTTAAGACATCTTATTGGTTTTATTTAAGACATGTCATCGTAGAAACACGTTCTTCAATAATAATTTATTAAGTACATTTTTAATTTATGCAGTAATTTAGTCCTTAAAAGCATTACTGCTTGTTACGCAGTCGTCATCATAAATAAGGTACTAAAATATTATGACTAGATGTAAACACATAATCGTCTATGTCACTGTTAATAAGATCCTTTTTATCTGGTTATACTCAAATGGACCTATCTTTTGCTCGTAAAATAAATAATAAAGTTAATTAATTAAAGGTAGTAATGCAGAAACATCATAATTAAACGTGGATAATAAGTTTGTATTTTTGCTGCTAAAACCAAATGGTCGTAAAATGGTTCTTACTCGTTATAAGCCACAAATGTCTACTAAGTATGGAAATGGCCTGCCTTGCAAATTAACGACCGTGTGTCCATGGAATGGTTGTTGTAGTAATTGAGCATCATCAATACTTTGTAATTTGATGTTAATTCATCATCATTTTTTTGTCGATTGCCTAACATCTCCTATGTTTACTCAAACATTGCTACAACAACAGGAGATGCACAGCCCGCTTCTACCGGCTTCTTGAAATTTTCAACAGTGCAACTCGGCCTTATACGGCCACAATCACAGACTGGGTCTGCATGAATTCATGCGGACCAATACCTGGCTGGGGAGCGTGATGAAATGCGCATATAGTCCAGCATTCCTACCAAAGGTGGCTGCAGAACACCTTTTCGTTTTAATAAGTAAGATTCTGACAGATCCCTCCATTCGCCCTAGGGCTGAGGATATCCATAAGGATTTCCACACAATTGACAAATTGGATCAGGTTCTTGGAGACTTCTATCTTTAGCCACGGTTTATTATCAAGGGTGCTTTTTTAACCTAAAGCGAGCGGTAAAGTCATTAGCAATCCAAAATAAGTGCACTTTAATGGGTTTACGTCACCCTCAAAATAGGGTGTTCTATTTCGACTTGCTCGAAACAATTTCGTATAAAAACACCATTAACTCTATAGGGTGTGACTCAAATCCGGAAGCCGACAAGGCAAGGCAAGTTTTTCATCGTCGCCGTGATCTCATGAGGATGTGAAGCAATGAAGGTTATGATCGCAGCTACTAAAAAAACTACTGGTTTTTATGAAGAGAATATTGACTGTCCGTGAAGGTTAACATGCAAATAAGGAGGTTTTATCTTGATAATCATGATGTTGGGATCTCTTGAGCCTCCTGTGATGAAATGAATAAAATATATAAGTAGAATGCTAAATAGGTTAACGATATTATAGAGCAAATTGTATAAATGAGGATATTTAGTGGTAAACTAATATGAGATAATAACATAAAATACTTTGTAGTAAGTACCTACCTATATGCATATCGCAATGTACTAATATGCTATCTATAGAAAGTACCGATAAAAATGTTGAATGAAACCTATCAGAATTTTTATCGTTGACTTTAATTTATACTATACAAATTGGTGGATTTAAAAGGATATAGATATGAAATTAATAAATGCGTACATAGATGACAAATCAATGTTAAAAAAGGTCCCTGTCGGATAAAATACTAAAACGCGCTCTTTTAGCCTTAACAATTGAATTGCGGAAAGCGGGACTCGTAATCCTACTATACTACTAATATATATTATACTCATCAATATGAAAGTCTGAACGTTTGCTTACCAATAACGCCTCAGCATTTGACAGGATTTGGATGAATTTTCCCTCTGCCTATGCTGACACCTGCTTGTTAAAAAGAAATTTATGGATGATGGATAATGATCTTCTCATCGCAAGTAAGTAGATACTAGTTTCAAGTTCTAAAGTGATATAGTTTAGATTGTCAACGGCATGCAAGAAGATATACGACAAAAGAACTTCCAAATTCTAAAAATGCAAACCCGTAGTAAGGCCAAAATGACCACCGGTCGACAAATAACAATGAAGACTTAAATAATAGGAAATGTGGGCCCGCTCGTAAAAGCATACTTTTTATACTATTTTAATTACTTTGACAGGGTCCTGATTGGTTTTCCTTTACGTCCATTGGTTAAGGAATCAAGATTTCGTTGTAACTGCTTTTTAGTTTAATTTATGTTTCGGATGTATTAAAGATGAGATATAATGATGAAATGCATTTTCGAAAAAAAATCTTATAGAGAAAATATAAGCATGAATAAATCTATTAACTGTGGTCTTGCAGTTGGAATGAGAAGCGGAATATTGCCAATAAATATGGAATAAGTCGAAGATTGAAGGAACATATGAACACAAATTTCGCCTGCATCACTATGATCGCTAGCATATAATTATGACAATTATCATCATTGTCATCATCAACCTATGGCAATCTACTGCTAGACTATGTCCATCTTAAAACAAACTATACCTAATAATGTACCAATATAAATGGAAATATATAAAATAAAACCATTTTAGACACGTTTACAACCAACACTATGTAAGTTAATGACTCAGTGGCTATAACTCATCATATGATCTATATATATCCTTCAATAATAATATATTATAAGGTATCGAGTAGGTAGTTTATCAAGGCGGCACATTCGAGACAGACCCCGATAGCCTATGACCGGCGATATGAGCAAACGCCAGTCTTGTCATCATGTGATGTCGGGAGCTATTCGTGTAAGGCAATAAAAGTAGATAGTGTTATGTTTTATGTTAAATGTGACTTTGGAAGTAATAACTTTATGGTTTATTGTCAAAGGTCCAGAATTAGATTTCCAATCAATGGTATTTATTCTAGCTGTATTCATTACTATATTATTTTCACTGTAAATAATTGTAACCTTTTTAATGGTTTAGGCTAGTAACTTTTTAGTCGCCTACCTTGGCAATCTATTCTTCTTATTGTCTTTGCAATCAGAAATCAAAATGACATCTAAAATTCTAAGCATCATAAAAGTTATATGTCTTGAGAATCATCGTCGGGTTCGTGGGATGAAATATTTAAAATATATCTCTCTTTGACCTGAACTAGTGTCTTTATTCCCGGTTGATTTTCACCGAGACTAACATGGAATTATGTTATATCAAAAGTAGAAGGTAATATTAAAGTCAAATAATAAATACACTGCTCTTTATTGCAGAAGAGAATGTTCAGACCAATATTATAAAGAAACAAAACTTCACAAAAACGACTTTTCAAAATACCTTAAACCAGCTGTAGATATTAATGATGGGCCCTTAAATAAACCAACAGCAAAGTAAGGATCACTTAACAAATTCTTTTACCGTAAATGTCCTTCGTTGGAGAAGGCGGGTGACGTTGGTACATGGTCATTATCATTAACCAAACTAGAGGCGATAAGAATGTCATTAACAGAGATAATAAGTTGCGATTAATAAATTACGCGCGGCGACGCGATAAAAATGTTCTATACCTACTTGGTTACGCGAAGTTTCATGACGAAAGATTTTTTATAATGATGAAAATGTGCAAAGTTTTATTCCACAGACCCGGGGAGTAATTTTAGCTCATCATCATCTATAGTCGGACTTCACTCATTGCTCGTTTTATGCTTCATCTTTACCTGGTACTTGCTTTATCTATGTTCGCCAGCTTATCTCGTCGCTGGATGATCAACACTTTTTTTAGTCCTTGGAAGCCACTTAAGTACCGAAATAATATGGCTATGAGCTCCTAAATTAACCGGTGATGCGACATCCTCTAATGACCATATTTATGGAATAACATTGAAGATACCATTCATTCTAGCATAAAGTAGCGAACGATATTATGAATATTACTTATTTTAATACAACATAATTGTGAACACAAATTAAGATTTATATAATCTACTAGACAAGTGACCTAATCTGCATTGAATTGCAGGATGATGAGCCCGTTCTGCATTGTATTGTAATTTTATTTCAAACTCCTGGTTTTGGTCGACGATTGAATATTTCTTGCTATTCTTATCCGTTGGTTGTTTTTGTGTACATCTTTTTTGCATTGGTCTATTGCAAGCTGTATTAGATTTTCCATAATAAATTTACTCCATCTTCATCATTCGTTTTCCCATGGCCGTATTCGGCATCTATCGTAATTTTCATGTGTGTCTTGGATAAGGTAAGTTTTGATTGTTTTTCAATAAGTAAATTTAATAATAAAAACCTATTTAATTTAGACAAGCTGGTAGATTAATCGATTTACAAATCGCATATTGTTTTAATTGTACATTGAATTAATTTTAAAGTGTTGACGTATTCATTGTTGCTCTAAATGTAGGTAGTATATGTAATTATTGTTTGATTTATTTCTCGTCTTTACTAACTTAATTTAAGTACTACTAATACTATTGTTTAAGGGTATTTATTATTGTATGTATGTAATTTTGTGACAAATAAACACTTTTTCTTTCTTTCTTCTTTCTTTCAGGTATCCTCAAATTATACTTATGGATAAAATACTCGTATATTGCTGTTTTATTGTCAGTCGATGGATAATATTTATAATATTTATGCCTGGAGGATGTTTTGGTTTGGATCTTTTAATCCACGAGTTTTGAGCTTTGAAAACTGTTATGGATTCGTTTCGAAAAGGTTTGTATAAGCAGCAAAAAAAATTCTGTTTTCCCAAAAACTTGATGATTCTTATAACTATTAATTTTGATTGAAAACCTCAAATTGCTGCATAGAAAATGTTGAAATGAATGTTTCTCATTTCACTTACACCATCATTTAATTGAAGTTAAATAGAAACATTTCAAACATAAATAAATTAGTTTCACTCATACGCATTTCTAATATTACGTGCTGTGTTTTTCAGATAAGTGCATAACGCATTAAATGAGACAGCCATAACTAATGTATGTTTCACACACATTGTATGGGCAAACATGTCCGCCATGTAAATGCCATATTCAAATTATTCTCCATTGCGAAATTAAATAAAGACAGAAACAAAAAAAGCAGCTCATAGCATGCTTCACGCTCCCCACCCGCCCCGGGGTGTGCAGAATGAATAGACTTGCACAGAAGGGCGCAACACCCTCCGCAATCAATTGAACCCTCTTCTATTACTATTCGCTGTCCTTCTTTAACTTATACTATCTTATATTCTCCCTCTCTTTCGAATACACGATTAGATTGCGAAGCACTGCGAGTGATGCCTCGGGCATCGTCACGAGTTTTGAAAACAGAATTCATGCGGTCGTTTACAAATTTAATTTTACTGTTGGAAAAGTACTGGTTCAACTTTATTGCGTAATGCATAAGGATAAGAAATTGTTATTCTCGTTTTTTTAATAGTGTTTTACATTTGGGAATGTTCTGGATTGATGTAGGCTTCGATATTGATGATGACAGACAGATTAAATCGCGTTGACGCTTTGGGCGGGAAAATGGAAATTAGGAGGGAAATAGATATTGCTTTGAGTTTGTCATTGTGCCGCAAACGAGATCGAGTTGCTGTTTACCTGTCTGAGAAATGTTATTTACCTTTTCAATGAATGAGGAAAACAGGCTGAGGTAGGTACTTACCTATCTATCCTTTAATTAGTTTTAAGATCAACGGAAATGATTGATTTTACTTCATAACGATCGCAAATAAAATAAAGTCACTTTCGAACTCGAGGAATTGGTTTATAAGAGAAATGAAATAAACATTGAAAAGCAAATTACCATAACATCGTTAAACGAGGAAATAATAACAGATTCCTTAAAAACACCACCTATCGCATATGCTTTTGGATATCGCTTAATATGCTTATAGTTATAGTATACTTAGAACCTAGTATTATCCGTATACGTAGACACTTTTATAAACTGCTTGATAGTATTCATTTAGGGATTATTGACGTGTCTTGGCATCCGGGATAGGAACAGAAGAAATCATGTAGCATGCTTCTGATCATTCTTAGCAAAATGGCGATCTGCCGATTTTTCTTATATATAATTATACATTAAAAAAATAACAAACTAAGTACTCTGCCAGGGTTTCCTAATATGATTCACACTATCGGAAGCCTCTCAAAGGTCAAAGAGTGGTGGTCGTAATAGGATTCTATCTATTTTTCGCAGGCGTCTTTGTCAATTTTTATTTCGTGCGATCAAGCTAACAATAGAATAGATAGAACATTTGTATAACCTTACATCTTCACAGGTTTTGGTAGGATATATAGAAAATAATATAAAAAGGTTATGGATATGTAACATATACCTTTACAGTTGTATCCCCTTTTGCAACATTAGTTCATATTTTATACGTAGTTTCAGTGATACGGCCGGGCCATAGCAGAAGTTGTTGCAGTATATTTCTAAGAGCCTGTTTATGAATTGCGAAATTGGAGAATAGATCGTGTAAAGATCCTACTTAGACGCCAAAGTTTGACAGGTTTTCAACTTAAAGTTAATCAGGCTAGAGTTTGACCACTTAACTTCAAATTCTTAATTCAGAAATCAGGGGTTTAGTATTTAAGGTCAATTAAATAAAACAACTAAGCTGTGACTAAGCCTTAACCTGAACGCTGATTCATGAACAAGAAAATTTAAACCATACCATTTGTACTTTCCCATAATGATATTTATATAGAGCAAAATAATGATTTGGAAATGTTTGTGTGTCATTACATTGGCAAGTTAGCCTATATAAGGTAACCCACGTCGATTCATTCTATATACTACGTCATATATTGCCTATACAGAATGTGTCAATTAATTAAAAATAATATACAAACCTACGTTGATCTGAGATTGTAGTTTGTTGCTGAGGAACACTTACCTATATGCAGGTATTTGCAATAGGATAAACGTTATATTTATAGCTTTTAACTAGGTATAGATTTTAAAACAACTTCACACTATTTATGGATGGGGTTGGCCCATGGTTTGTATAAGTATATTATGGATTTTAATTATGTTGGTATACGTAAATCTTTTCAAAAGCGGGACAACAGCTCGTTCGTTTATTCCATTTTATCACGCTTATTTCGAACCATTATCATCTGCCCCGTTCTTTATTTTAATTTATTTGGGAACAACGCCTTGCCGGTCGATACAATAATAGTCCTGTTTTTACTTCTATTCTATTATTTGTCACACAACCTGTATCCCAACTTTTTTATCTTCCTCCATTCAAAATTACATTCACAAACTACACATTCAAAATCGTTTTGCTAAACTTCGTCAATTTCTCCGCGTGACATGATAAACAATTTGCAAACAATTTCTCAGGTGCCGGGTATTTTTTTCTCTTGCTCTTTCATTTAATTGATCTATTTGCAATTCTACATCCTACAAATAATTCTACAATAGCAAAAAGTACGCCATGCTAAATGTATTGTATTTATCTGTTTTATCAAGTATCACCTGTGCTAATTGAAATACATTTGCATAGTAGGTACGGCTTTTGACTTCAGTGCCAGTATATCTACGTCACCTGCCAAGTGCAAACTGGACATAATTATTCAATTTAGATTTTTTATATTCTATAAGGTATTTTGGTTGGAGGAAATAAATAAATAAATAACTCAGTGAATGTACATTAGTTTGTACAAACGCTCATTTAATATGTTACGAATTGTTACAAATACGTTGTGGTATAATCAAAAAAGGAAAAATAATCAAACAAGTTTACCTTCATAGAACAATGGAAAGCATGCGATTGTGTCTCCTCTAGCGGATATTTCAAATTACTGTCGACCGTCGAGCACCGCGCCACCTCGACCGATACGCAAACGATCCCAGCTACCAGGCTCTCAGAATATCGCAAGAGCTGCCCGTACTATCCATTATTGCCGTCTCGCTTGCGCTATCGACGACCTCAACCCGATGGAACGAGGCAAATGGCCTTCTCAATTCCTACTGCATGCTAAACAGAATCGTCGGCTATTGAGATAAGACCCGTTCTACACTGTTATTCCGTGCATCGCTCAGCTTTAATGATCCCCATCGAAACCTCCATTGTGTGTGCTACGAAAATGGAAACGATTTCTGAAACACGTGAAGAATTTCTGTTATATTTCGTCAGCTTATGGTACCCTAATAACTTCGATGCTTACGGATCATTTTGGCGTGGTTGACATTCCTTTTTTGTACCGGAGTGGAGAATGCTTTGAAACAACCCGAGATCGGCGCGGTCGTGTCGTGTCTGTCTGATAAAAAATAAAGTGGAGGAAATTATTAAACGGAATGTTTGGTCGGTCGGTGATGGCGGCCGCGGCGCTGTGTCCGTTTTTATCAACATGTTGTCGGTCGTTCTGTACCGTCAGCGCAGCCCTCCTAGCTGCCTCGTATCTTTGTGGGCCGCTATTCAACTGTAGGTTTTATTTACCCTTTTTGGATCTTCATTCAGAATAAATAATGAATGACGTAAGTAACATAGATAACGATGAACCTCAAACTGCTTCGGTTTTTATCATTCTGTTGCCGCGTGGTATTTTCGTCGTCAGGTATTCAGGCAGTATAAAAAAAACATTTATTTAAATAATATTATTTGATGTTAAATGTCGTCATCGTTTAATTTGAAAATGTTCATCGCATGCAGCACGAAAACAAAATTAGAAATAAATAAGCAAATGAGTATTCTTCCTCAGCAAAATATTATTTTGATGTTGAAGTGGCGCCCACAGTTGAGAAAGACTACGCTGCCACTCCGATCACCGATGCGGTAGAGAAGATGGCGCGTGCCGCGACATAGCGGGCAATTCTACTAGGCGCGCATAAACATCAAGAGGCAATCCCGCCGCGCATTCTCGCGACGTGCACTATCACGGTGTTTAAATTGTCTTTACGACTCCGACACGCGTTGGACTCTGCGCTTTTGAAATAAGGAGCAATTTAGCGTGATGCATTTTACGAGCATGTGGGGAACGTCAAGGGGAATGTGTCAAACAGCCGCTTGTGCACTATGCTCGCCGGGTGATCAGCGCGCACTGCGCAACTCCCCAGACACACGACGTCACGCACGCTCGTCGCATACACAAGGCAGGCTGGCTGACGGGTGAAGTAATGCAAACAATACCTATCGGACTGGCTCGTCGCGCCATGGCTAATAAAAGGCAAATATGCCATGTTTATAAGGAACTTGTTAAGCATCACATGGCATTTGTTATTTAGATAAGTGAGCCATCATTTGAGCGTTTGAACACAATAAACTCTGAGATCATTGACTGCCGCCGCCGCCATTCATTTTCATAAATAACTTTCGAAATCATTATTGCAAAAATGTTATCCGGATTTAGTTATGAATATAAATAAATAATAGTCATGTATTCTGTGAAATAATAATATCCTAATGCCTTCGCCGGGCATACATGATACATCCCTGCCCTGCATCGTAACATTTCATACATTATGCATGTACTTAAATAATTATAAAGAAAACACAAAATGAAGAACAGCAAAACTTGGTTCGCGCGAGTGTTCGGTTACATTCGGAAAATGAATAGACTGAGTATCTGTTTAACTACAATACAAGTTCAGTTATGCACACAGTTACAGTTGAATCGCTTATGTACTAACGTCCATTTAATCACGATCTCTACGTGCGCGAGCAACGTCCATCAATTGTAATGTAAATGTGGGATCAGGGGAGGTCAACGTGACTGGGGGAGACACGGTACGAGAGATATCTTTGCTCATTCTGCGCTCCTAGTAAGCTGCGTACAGTGCGGCAGGTTGCGCACTTGCGCCGGTGACTGCGACCGTGGCGGCAGCGGCTGTTGCCGTCGGTTCGGGGCCACGCGCCGTGGGAGGGTCCCCTGACAACAGGGCCCCTCGCCGTCGCCGTCGTCCCTAGTCGCCGAACAAACATCACTAAGTACCTACACATACCTACTGCCCATGGCCACTGAATGTTTACTGCTGTTAATAACGCCACTAACAAAACACGATGGATAAGACGCGCCAGACCGTCCGCTATTGTTTGTATTAATTTGTTTGTTCTACATGCTGATGCTCGGCCTGATAGCATCACGGATTTTAACTGCCAGTTGTACTATATTATTTCATTAATTACAGCACGTTTTAGCAGGTTTCAGCTTCAAAGAAATAAAAAAATAAATTTGCCTGGTCACAGCTAAATGATTGCAATTCTATTATAATGGATTCATGCTAGATTGCGTTTCCAATTTTTCTCAATTTGATTTGAAATCGATTCGTTTAGCTTGAAGATTAACGGTTGTAAGCAGTTTTGTTTAGTTTTGCATCAGCATGTTTGTAGTAAATTATAATTGCTTCATGTTTCTATCGTTAGTCACCTTGGAACAAAAGGCATTTTAATAGATGTAAGAATTTTTCTAAAGATAAAGAAAGAAAGAGAATCTGAAGTGAAAGGGCTGGTAAATAATAAAAATTCTCATTTAGAGCCTTCAAAGATACACTTACCGAAATAATATATGAGGGAAACGAGTGAAAAGAAGAGTAATTAAAGATATTTTTAAACTATTACATATTAACAAGTATGCAGCATTTAAAGAAAATGATTAGTTAACCAAACGATTAGGTATATAAAACCTTGCCACTCCAAATCATTCGGTCAATATCGTTTGATGATTTGAAAGTACACCTACAAATACCTGCATATAATATATCACGCTTTCTATTGAAAACATTTATACCGAATATGAATATATTGTATAACAGATGAGTAAAATAGAAATTGAGTAGAATAACACTTATAAACACTTTATTATACACTAAAATAGTAACACAACTCTATTACCAAAAAAACAAATCTTCATTATCTAGGCCTTTATAAATATATAAAATGGCTACCCAGTTTGTAGTTTATCATTACCATCCTGGTTTTCTTCATAATTATGGGTTTTATGCTGTATGTCTTTCATAAGTACCCCTATCAACCGTCTTCTCTTGCTAGACCTTCTCAGTATTAAATCAACCATTTTTACGATTTTATTTCTGGACCACATATCATCTTTCATAATTATAATCCGTGTACCGATTTGCTCTTAAAATTTTAGAAAACACGTGCGCGATATCGCCTGTCGACGCCTGTCCTTTAGTTTTGAAGTTATATTTATATTTCAACATTACCTGGGAAAAATAAGCTGTGTTACAAACTATATTAGTACCTAATATTCAAAACTTGTTTTAACATCTTTGATAATTGAGTTGTTGGATTTAGAATTTGCATTTTAATCGTCAAGTTTATGTGTTAGGAATTTGATATTAAAAGGTATCGATACAAAACTTGTCTGATATTCTGTTAATAATATTGGTTTATTATTTTGTTTGTCTTTGCTTCTTATTCCATACCTAATCTGTTTTATTATTCATATTGAATGTTTGTTTTCTGATGAACGACTGTCTACAATCATTCTGGCGGACAAATGGTTGGTTTTACGACTTTTACGTTTAAAAATATTTCTACTTTCCTTATTTTAATATAATGTATGATAATTATTCTTTGATTGATTCTTTTATTTTTTAATATGATTATTTTCTTTATTATAATGGTAATTTAATTTTAATTGGTACATACTTAAACACTAAACAAAAGTAAAATATACAAACTTATACTAAATCTAACTACTTACACTATATACAAAAGACAGGTACACTTAGGCGTCGAAGTACTCCTCCACATCGCTGTCATCCGGGAACGTGCCCAGAAGACTGGCAGCATTGCCACGTTGAATGGCAATGCTGAGTCTTTACGCAAAGAAAGACCCAGCCCTCTGGTCACGCACAGTGTCGATTAGTCGGCGAGAAATCTCCTTAAAAAGAAGACGTGCACTCGGGCTTGGGTCATGGGGCCCGAGTCTCGGGCCCCATGACCCAAGCGTTTCGACCCCAAACGGCTCAAAACTGTAATTACCAATTAGGTTACAGTATTTGCGCCGCTTGATTATATGAATTGAACTTTAATGAATTGTGCCTGAATGCTTACAACAAATACTATCTATTTAACGTAGCAACTAATAATATCAGGCTTTCCGTTCCCTGCAATAAAATAGTCCATTATTTCTTTTCTACTGTCATTATTACCAACTTATTATGCGGGTAAGTACATCATAAACTTATCTCTTAAACAGAATTTAAAATAAGAAGTACTAAAACAGACGAACTTGTTCCCGCGGTCTCTTCGGGTTTCTTCGGCTCCCAGTCGGAAATAGCAGAACAGCCGCATCTCTTTCTAAGACTATGTATTAGAGAAGGATGGATAGCGAAATTCGACAGCTGCGATACGAGTGCAGTTTTGATGAACGAATTTTATTTTTATTTGGACAAGTATTCGAGAAAAATAAATGAATGTCAGAATAACGAGAAAATTATTCACAGGAGGTACAAAGTCCCGCTTTAAAGACCAGTCTAATTGATAAGTATTTTGTTCTTGTTTGCAATTAATTGATTGTTTGTCTTTCATTGTACGTTGCTTCTGCATTAAATAATTTAATAAGATAGTGTGCTGGTTTCCTCAGAATCTTTTTTGGTCTGTTGAATCTGATGGCATTGAATATTAAGATTTCGTATGCACCATATAGACCAGGGCCATACCAGTTGTAGGTAATACATGATTTACGACTTTTGTATTTATGTTACTACGCTATTTTCACATAACTTCAAAATTTATGTGAAAAATTTAAATAACCAAGTTTTTGGTTTTTTATTTTTTACAAAAAACATTTATTATTCGCTGTGTTTGGTGAACACTTACCTTTTTATGTCCCAAACATACTGTATTTTTTTTTGATTTAAAGTATTTTTTTTTCACCTTATTTTGACTTAATATCGAAAAAAGACCCTATGCCCGACCTCAGATCGCCCGTAATTTATTTTTCCTTTTATTTTTGTTATCTTCTTTCCTTTTCCAATGTGTTTTATCCTACTATTTTTTTTTTTGGTTTCAAAAATTATCAACTCTGGAATAACTTAAGAAATTAACTTTTATTTCTAGCAAGACAAAATCAGAACGAATATTATGCAATCATGTCAATTTTGAACTATCTACGCTGTGCCTACCTTTGATATTGTTTAATTTTACATTCTGCCCTCTAGTATTTATTAGTTAACTTTCAAAAATATACCACTTCTGATTAACACCTTTCAGGTTTATGGAGTACACAAAGAAACCTCTATCAGTCCGTTAAAGGGCTAAAAAAGATCCAGTCGGGTTTGCGAGTGTTTTTTTTTTGTATCCCGGGCCTGACTTATTTATGGTACTGTCAGGAACTATAGGGTTTTAATCGGTTTTTCTGACAAAGCCCTTCGTTCTCCCCAGACGAATAGTATCCATGAACATTTCCCCATCAAAAAAGGGGTAAATTTAACAAATCATCATTAACCAATTGAAAGTAGCGCCATGGAGATTACCAAAGAGCGGTAAAACGCAGCGTTCTAAAACAAGAATTATATAGACGTAATATAGAAGGTACCATCAAATAGGATTAGGCAAGTCCCTTCAGCTGCATGCAGAACGTACGCTGGACAAGTCTTCAGAGTCTCCAAATAACAGATGCGTGAAGAAGGTGCCACAAAAGAGTAGCGAGATTAATTAGATAAATATGTACCTACCACGAGGGCAGGTTCCAGAAGGCGAGAATGAAGAGTTCCTGGAAGAACTTTTCGCCCACACCTTCAGCGGGTTAGGGATAAGCCGATTAAGAATAAATGAATAATTATGCTTTTGCCATCAGTAGCAGGCACTTGGTTTAAGTTAGCTTGCTTGCTATTAGAAAAGAAGAGGCTGAATGTTTGAATATTTGTTATTTTTATTCAAAAGAGGCTCGCGCTTGACTAGTATCTCACCTGATGGTAAGCGATGAAGAGGTCGACGATGAAGCATGACTTAAAGACTTGCTTACTTACTTACTTGACTTAAAGATCCCTAGTTTATAGCTATCGTCAAACACAGAATCCGGCAGGGAATTCCACTCCTTAGCAGTATGCATAATAAAGGTATTCTCGAAACGTTTAGTGCGTATGGGTGGGATGTCTACCATGTATCGATGGCACATCGCCGTACAACTGGTAGTCCAATGATGAATTAGAGAATTAGATCGTGTAATTTCATCGCACACTCCCCGAAATGTAAGTGATGTTTGTCAGTGCATCAGGCCTATAGAATAGAATAGAATAGAATAGAATAGAATAGAATAGAATAGAATAGAATACTCTTTATTATGTACACCATATAAGTTACAGAAAGTATAGACGAAGAAAACATTACACTGATATTACATTTAAATTAAACTTGGCACATAGGTAGACCATATCCCGGATTAGAACTTAGGATACTTTTAAACCGATAGTAAGCTCTTTTGTTATAATTTCCGACGAAGCCGCTGGCAGAAGCTAGTCTTATATTCGGAGGAGTGTCGAAAATTAAATTTAGCCGCTCAATATGGATTTTTTTAACGCAATTTTTATAATTAAAAAAAAATTAAAAAAATCGTTTAATTCAGACGATTCAAATGTCCATATTTTGTTAGTATTACATTATCTTAAAACTATGTTAGTCATGATCATGAGGGTACAAGTAGTTAATACAAAGTTGGATATATGTTAAAATTGTATTAAACTAAAAGATTGAAAAATAAATTAAAATGAAATTGAAATAAATAAATTAAAATTAAATTGAAATAAATAATTAAAAATGAACTAAAATTGAAATTATATTTAACTAAATTATTAAATAAAAACACAAATATGTAGGTACTCAAGCGACATGCAGCCTGATGAGCCTTCCCACAGCTGCCGAATTTGGTCTGTCTGCAATCATCCTTAGGATTCCGTTGCCACTCCCTCGAATATAATAGTCGCACCAAAATAAGTAATTTAATTCGGTTCATTCCTTCCATTCTAAGAAGTAAGAAAGCTTTTATAAGAAGGCAGGCTGTTTACAAAGTTAATAGAAAAACTGTTAATCTAATTCGAGATTCGTGCGCGAAAAAATGATTCGCATTATCGAGTCTGATCACAGATCGACTATTGTTGACTTCGAAGAATCTTACGAAAAAACCTTTTACTAGGAATTGGAAGGAATTGAATTAATCTATTTAATGGTCTTTTCTTCAATCTTTGTTTCACATGTGTCTAGCTCCTGAAATAACGGGGCACGATTTTTGGAAAACCAGTCCCTTCTATGCTGTTGCTTTTTTTTGTTTTAGAATTAAAACGCTATTGAAGACAGGGAAGACGCGTGACTGCGTGACACCTACTGAAATAGTTTTTTAGAGAAACTCAGGCAATCTATTGAAAACAATAGGAATCAATCTGTCTAGCCATTGCCCAACTAACCGGTTGTATTGAATACCTATAGTTTACAGCCCAGTAACTGGGTAACACGATACTCTTTGGCAAGACAGATGTCAGATTTTCGGGCTACTGAGTTTTCGAATATTCATAAGAACTGTCAAATATGTACAAATGACTCTCGGGACCAACGGCTTAAAATGCTTTTCGAGCCACCCATCCACGAACCGATCTCGGCAAGCGTTGCTTAGGCCGACTTTCTCACCTCTAAATTATCGCAGAATTAATGTGACAAATTGTCAAGCACACGTTATCTGCTGTATAAATTGGCTGTTGAAAACTCATTCAACCAATCACAGCAGGTAACGCGTGCTTGACAATTTGACAGATTAATTCTGCGATAATTTAGAGGTGAGAAACTCGGCCTTAACCTTGAAGACCGATCCGTGCCGCTGTTATTACAAATACTTAGCCAGGAGCTCTTCATCACTACACAAATCTATACTAATATTATAAAGAGGAAAGTTTTTTGTTTGTTTGTACCGAAATTACGGGAACGATTTCAAAAATTCTTTCACCTATGGAAACTATATTATTCCCGAGTAACATAGGCTATAATTTAGACGGGAGCGAAGCCGCGTGGGTCAGCTAGTATTATATAAAACACAAAGTCCTCCGCCGCGTCTGTACGAGTACGCGATAAACTCAAAAACTACTGAACGGATTTTCATGCGGTTTTCACCAATAGAAACAGTGAGAAACGAGGAAGGTTTATGTGTATAATTTGTCACGGGCGAAGCAGGGGTGGGTTGCTAGTTGAAAATAATAGGTATACTCCTAACCAGTTCAGTTCAAACAACAATCAATGTTGAATATGTTGAGTTTGCCCGCTAAGATCGTTTGAGCTCAATCAATCAATTTTTAATTAATCAATGTCAAAGACTGGCTGTAAGGTACTTTTTCACGCCTTAACGTAATTTTGATGATATTTGGCACACGCGCAGACCACGACCAGATTTAAAAAAACATAGGATACCTACTTTATACCCCACGACGGTAAAAGAGGGGTGTGTGGAGTTTGAAGTGTGTATCTATGTGTCTATCTGTGGCACTATAGCCACTAAATGGGTGCATTTAGTTTATTTTTGTTTGTAAGGTGACTTTATCGAGAATGTTCTTAGCTATGTTTGATTAAAATCGGTTCAGCCGTTCAAAAGTTATCCACATTTTACTCTTTTGGCCGGTTTCTGATTTGAGTATTTGACGCTTGAATCTGGGTTTTTTATGGGCAAGATATACTAATTGTGTTGTAAATAATTACGTGTTGTAAATAAGTAGTAAACACGCTTCAATCAATTATCGATTGAAGTGTGTCTACTACTAGGTATATGTAGTTTAAAAAGCATGAAATAAAAATTAAATTAAAAAAAACCGTAAATAAAATAAACTGCTGTAAACGTTGGCGGTTCCCCGACGCGAGTACGAGGCTTATTTATTGCTTTTTAGAGTTTTTTGTGACGGCAGTAATACCCGCCCTTCAAGCGGGTGGTGAAGCCGAAATAAAAAACTTTAAATGTATAAACCTACCTCGTATTTTCGTATTTATTATATATATATATCGGAGGAAGGTAAATGATCGCTTGTAAACTTATTAATTCAGTTTTATTTAATTGGCAACATTTAGCTTCTGATTCAAATTTCAATTAGATTTTATTCGATTGACAACACTTCATTTCCCTTATGTCAAAATACTTGAATTCGATTGGATGTTCAAAGCGGTGGTTTTGTCGGATGTGTGCTTGAGCCAATAATGAAGCGGCGAGCGCCAGACTTGGCGATCTGTGTGGGGTCCCCGCCATTGTGGAGCTAGAGTTGGAAAGAAAACGCGCGGACACGCGTTTGGTGTTTGAAAAAGAGTTTGGAGGAATTCTAAAGTGGCGTGTATAAACTTGATAAGTGTGGTTTTGTTGAGAGAAAGCGAAACTATTGGTGGCCGAATCCACTGCTTCATTGTTGGATTCAAGGATTATCTCTAAAACGGCATAAGTTACCTGCCTCGTGCATGCATAACCCACGATAAGCCCACAAGTACGAGGGTATATGGAAGGAAGCCCTCGTGTTTCCGACATATATTTATTTACCTATAGATTTAAAATACGAGTACAAATCAGATTTAAAGAAATTAAAATGTGCTTGAATTATGCCGTTTCCCGCTGAAGTTCCCTTTAGATAAATGAGTGACGAAAAACCTTGAATTCTTAATTCTTATTTGCGAATTCATTTCTATTTAGGTGATTTGATTCGTTTAAATCATCTTGGTCCAGACAAATATATTTCATTGCTATCTGTTGAAAGATTTTAGGAAAATCTCCTTCTGGCGACATAAATGCCATTCGAGTAGCTCACTATGATGGTAGATGTAAAAAAAATATGTAAGATATCCTGTATGTTTCCTCAAAAACTCTCCTTCTTAGCTAAGTGTAATAATATATTCCTGTCTTCTGTTGTATCTAACAAGAGTCGAAATTTAATCTACTTCTTGATCTTCATCCCAAGCTGCACTAGCTACTGTTTTTACAAGCTTTTAACTTGCAATGTATTTATGTATGTATGTAAGTGTGTTCGGGTCAAATCTTGCAACTGAATTTTAAAGCAGTTATCCTCCACCGATTAAGATGAAATTCTGCATACATGTTTAGTTTGGATGACAATGCATGGTTATCTATTTGACGTCATTCTAAATCCAATATGGCGGACAGCCCAAGATGGAGGACTAGTTATTTCTTGTGTACTGTCATGATATGGGTATCAATTGAAAGAGTTAGCTGAGAAGAATACAAAGAAATTTTGTTTAAAAATAGTACTTTTTTTTACTTTTCAACGAACGATTCTTTTTCCTTTACCTGATGAGCTTACTTAATTAAATGCAAATAAGTTCCAACAACAATTTATTAGAAACAGCTTAAAATTTACAATTAGTGTACAATTTTGTATATTTTAGATTTTCGTTTAGACTAAAAACCACAGACTCAACGCGCGCTTTTTCGAGAGTTTCATTTTCATTCTGGAGGATGGGGCGGTGGAAAAACTCGGGTGTAGCAGCAGAATGCGTCTACCAACAGTAGCCTATTCAGTTACGCACTTTTTTTTCTTTAAATTGCAAATTATTTCGCTCGTACTTGGCCGCCAAAAAGAAAAAAAAATACGTTGTAGTTACTTAATGATATCAAAACTCCATACAAAAGTCCTTTCATAACTGTTATTATGTAATTTTGTTTGGTTTATTATTTATTTTTTATTTTATAATTTTGTGTCTAAATGTTAATATTTAGAAACGAATTTCTTTGGCAATGTGTTACATAATAGACAAGGTAGTGGAAAAAATATATTATAATGAATAATTTATTTAATACAAGCTTAATTAGTACTCCTACCTTGCTTTCGCATGTACATGCGCATGTTCGGCAAGTAGTAATCGATTTTTCAAGCACTTCCCTGGCATCCGATACGCTAAAACTTGGCATACTTATGTAAGTTTGGAAACATTGAAATAATATGATACCATCGAGCTGGTCTTATGATGGAGCCGGCAGGTATCCATAGCAACTCCTCAACCAGAGAAGATAGCATCACAGTGTTTGGGCTCATTGTATTGATAAAAAGCGGTACATATTAAATTTACTTCAAAAGGCTTGTTTTAACATGCACTCACACAAACATGTTTAATGGAGAGCAGTGCTGGACCAGTGGTAATGGCCGCGACCGTTCGAATCCAGGCAGGCGCTCTACTTTGTGTAAATTATTTCATCACCACTGCTCTCAAAACGGCGAAGGAAAACATCGTAAGAAAACCGGCATGTCTCAGAACCAAAAATTTTAAGACATGTGACAACTCGTGGCTAAATAATATCAGCCGCACTGGTCGATCTTCAAGGTTAAGCAACGCTTGCCGAGGTCGGTCCGTGGATAAGTGATCATCTTTACATAGCGAGTTACTTTCGTGCCTCGGAATGCACGTTAAGCCGTTGGTCGTCATTTGAAGATCTTTGACAGTCGTGACGGGTAGTCAGAAGCCTGAGATTTGACACCAGTCTAGCCAAGGGGTACCGTGTTACCCAGTTACTGGGATGTGTAGGTCAGATAGGCAGTCGCTCCATGTAAAACACTGGTACTTAGCTGAATGCGGTTAGACTGGAAGCCGACCCCAATATAGTTGGGAAAAGGCTAGGCAGATGATGAATGGAAAACACTCGTGTGCACAGAAAATTTGAGTCTTTTTGTACTTCATCTGTCATAAGATCGACAAGAATGTGATACTGAATTTATGCAGAGCAGAGAGACACTATATTAAGTGTGTAAGCCAATATTTCCTGCTAAAAGCCTATATAGCAACGAATCGTGAATTCGTGACTGTACAATAACGGCCTGTGTGTAACAATTTATTATTTTTAAGTGCAGCAACACCAAGTGCTAATGGCGCCGTTTTAAATTTTTGCATGCCTCGCGTAATGGTGGGTCTTCTTTATTTATTTTAGAGGTTTTTTGTTAAGATCACGTAGGTAAACTGCGTTAAGAGCGGTAATGCGGCACGGTATATTTTAGAAACACCAAATTCAAATTGGAAATGAATATAAGAGAGAAATCACTCGTTTAAATTCTTTCAGAAAAAGTTTAATACTAACTCTGATTTCTAGCTATGTATGAAGCGTGAAAGTCGAATATAAGCCCGAGGTAACATATGCCCGGGATAAAAAGTATCTTATGTGCTATTCCTGACTATAATCTATCTCTGTGCCAAATTTCACCCAGATCCGTCAAGCCGTTTGAGCGTGAAGATGTAACAAACATACAAACACACACACACTCACAAACTTTCACCTTTATGTGATGTAATATTAGTGTGATGTGATACTTCCACTGAGTAGTCATAAATTTCTTAAAACTAGTAAATTCATTTAATAAACCTTATATTTAGCATTATACTCGTATCAAACCTTTGAAGAAGAAAAAGAAACACTCCAGTCCCGCCTTTTACAAAGATTCTTTCCCCAATATACCTGTGGTTTCTAGTTTTCTCTTTGAACAAAATCCAAAAAACTTATTTTGAAGAAAACTTTTCACTGAAACAAATGGAAAATTGTCATTACCCTATGTACAAAATAAATTGAATTTTCCTCCAAAAATAATCCGAGACTCCAACTTAAGGCCGCCTTTCGTCCAAGAGTACTTACAAAGACCCAACTACGAGGGGACAGGGTAGGCAGTACGGCAACATCGCACGACCGCTATATCGATCCTACACAAAAACTTTCCAGCGAAACAAGCGCTTTCAAATTCTTCTTATATTAGACGCCACATCCATTACAGCGCTGAAGCAGCTTTGTATGTATTTTTAATCTGTTTACGCACGCTCTTGTCATTTGAATTTCAAGCAGTGTAGTGCTGTAGGAATTTTCCCAGGCTAGACGCTGCGGAATAATTAAGCGATGAAGCGGATTGGGGAAAAATTGGCTTGTTATTTGTGTGTGTGAGTGAGGGTTAGGGTTGCCCCGGTAGGTGTAGGGTACAATAGTATTAAACATATATAAATATTTTTTACTTAATTTATAATGGGCAGAAAATATTTTCTATATTATAACTCCATTTGCCGCTTTAGTTGGTAGAAACAAATTTAGGGTTATCTTTTCCTAAAACCAACCTCCCCCAGCCTTCCCTTTTGTAAAAATAAAATCTAAACAGTAAATTATTAACTAACAAATTGACATTTAAATTAATTGTGATTTTTAATGTAGCGAGGCTTAAGAAACATTTCAAAACGGTGACTTTCACCAAAAACTTACAAAAATGGTTAGGTATTTAAATACTTTTCTTACTAAACATTTTTCATTTTCTTCACAACTATATTTTAGTTACAGTTGGCAACCCTATTGTGGTGAGGGTTTAAAGAGGTTAATCTGGGCAACATTTTAGAGGGAGGTTTATTTCTCAAAGATGAAAAGTTTCTGGTGAAGACGGAATACCTACACAAACGCCTTATAGAGTTAACTATGGAACAAGGTCCTATATATGGGAACAAGGTCTGTGGTTTGTTGACTACCCATGTTTGGGCAGTAATTGTTACGCGACAAGTATAGAACATTAATCATAGACTACACTGTAAAATTACATATGGCTGTTGAGGATACTAACTCGGGGAAACCTTCATTTTATTGAATAGGACCTACTTGGCATTTGAATCGCTTGGTATAGAAAACTTGGTATATTTAGAACGAAAGACCTAAAATACGTGAAGAGACAACGATTTAAGTAAGACTGTATGCTTGCCTACGAGATATATAAACGTCTCGGTTCTAATAAATAGCATTGGAGTAGAGATAGAAAATATAACCTTAAAAAAAACAGGGACACGTGTATTTTGGGCAATTTACTGTTGGAAGGTGATCTTCACGTAATACGTGGAAAAAGCAAAGAAAACAGATTATTACCAGACATAAATAGCAAATACAAGAGAATTTTCCTAGACATGCGTGGGCAGACGCTTTCATACCCGAAATAGAAATAAGCCTATTATTACATTAATGTTTAACCTCGTGACGTTGAAATGTAATAAGCTAGGTAAGCCTACCTAGAAAATTAAAATGAATAAACAGTCTTTTAGTATTGGATGGATGACCTGATGAAGACCACGGTGGCCTACTGGATTAGAAAAATACAGAATTGGTACATTTAGTGAGGCTTGGTGGAGGCCCATGTGTAGCAATATACATACTTACGTTTTTCGGCTGAAATTAATATGATGATGATTGACTAATAAAAAAGATGATCAAGTGGAAAGAAAATCATTATAGAGCTGTGATGGTGACTAGGGTTCATAGATCCGTCGACAATTGGAGTTGCCTTTGTGAAAGAACCTGCGAAATCTATTCATAACTTTATCAAAATCTCTCATTAATCTAAAATTGGAATCGTCTTCTTCATCGACTTTCTTAATACACAAATAACCGAGTAAGTATCTACAGGGAATAAAAGTGATTGAATTTCAATCATGCGGTGGCCATCGATTAAACTGATTCTAGATTGAAGATGAGAATTTGGTAGAAGATGAAGGCTGCTGAATATACCTACGAGTTAATAGTCAGCTATGTTAATCATAAATAAGGTGCGGTTTTTCTTAGAAATAGAGACGTTTCAGTACAAACAAATATACAAGCTGTTTAGCTTCTGCCATGTAAAATAGACCGGCAATCGAGGCACTACATTGATTTCCTCTTGGGAAATTTATTTTGCCGTCTAGGATATCTCTGCAGTCGCAGTGGACTCTAAATTTATGAGCGGTTGTTGGCAATAGATTCGCCTTCTTAATCAATCAATTCGCCTAACCTAATCCCAAGAATATTGGAGTCAGCTGCTAGTCTAGCCAAACCCAGCTGAATACCGATATTTTGCATACTCATGCTCATATTCAGGGAGAGAGTGGGCCGTAATCAAACACGCGGGCCCAGTGCGGGTTGGCGGATAGCACATATCTTCGAATTTTTTGTCCTAGGATAAGTCACTTTCCTCACGATGTTTTCCTTCACCGTTCTACGAGTTGTGGTGATGAAATAAACTTCACACAAAAATCCGCCTGCCTGAGTTCGACGACCTTCGCCTCCCATCATCGGACCGTAACCACTGGGCCGCCACTGCTCATATATTTTACATAGGTACTGTTAATAATAAAAATATTCTACTATTATAAGGGACTTAATTAAAACTGATGAAATTTGAATCGGTATAGGTCACCTCAGTCAAACCCTTCAGGAATTCATTCGCCGTGACTTCGTCGAGCTTCATTGCTTCGGCGCTTTTCTGGTGGTCGCCACTGTTTTCTGGCTTTCAGGAGTTGCAGTGGTTTGGGAATAATACGGTGGGATTGCACCAAAAAAAAAAGCCCTTCCGGAAACACAGGCGTGTTGTTATGGGTCAGTCACAAAGATGGAGGCAAGAGCATTTATTTAAGTATTTTTAGCTACTATAAACCAGGATTCTTCTAGGGTGGCGCTTAGGTATTTTACGCACAAGGGACGAGCCAAACGCACGTAACAACAGAATAATGATACGGAATCGGCTTTCCAAGATTTGAATAATGGATGCATTTTTCATCGTTCGCGTGGCCTATGCCACAGAAACAGTGCTTTTTGCCGGGCAAAACGTCACCTCAGCGATATTTTAGCTTTTTATCAGTGAATGAATATGCGAACTCGGATCACTACCTAACTTCCTTAGATAACCTATGAGAACCACACAACGCTTCCTACTTCTTCATAATATTCGGCTATTCTATGTGTTATCTATAGCATTAATTTGATTTTGAGTTCGGATTGCTAGCTACAGCTTCAAGTAAATTAATCAATCTACTGCTGGATTTGGGCTTCAAAGTTATGTTTATAAAGTCTCTTCAAAGACGTCGCATCTTGTTTGCTCGTGTTGCATATTTCATTATAACATTGTCAGTGAGATGGCGGATGTGTTAGAGATGGCCATCGGTATAAAAGCCATTGTATACCGCTTCTTATTCATTGTCGTATCGATGATTCCGAACCGTCGAAACTTGACTTAATGTCCTTTATTTCCTAGATCCCATCTAGAGGGCGTCCACCGGTGTTCTCCATCGCGATCGTTCTTGAGCTTCACACTTCACCTCGCTCCATGTTATTCCGATGCTCGTCGCTTCTGCCAACACGGTGCGACGCTAGGTTTGACGGGGACGGCCACGCTTTCTTTTCCCTTGGGGATTCCAGTCCAAAGCTTGCTTGGGTATGTGATCGGGACCCGAATCGGGATTCGGAGCGTTTGGCCAATCCATCACCACTTGCGACGCTTGATCTGGCGATCGATCTGGCTCTCGTGGCATTTCTCCAACAGCTCTACGTTGGAGATGGTCTCAGGCCAGTAAATTCCGAGAATACGTCAAAGACAGCTGTTGACGAAGACTTATATTTGGCGTGAGATTGTGATTTGTGACATTCCACGTTTCACACCCATAGAGCAGCACAGATTTGACATTGGACCCTTAGATTTTGAGTTTAAACCTTCGGGTCAGTTTTCGCGATTGCCAAACAGGTCTCAGCTGCGCGAAGCTAGCTCGGGCTTTGGAGATCCGTGAAGCGATGTCCTCTTCGCTACTCCCAGTCTCTGACACGACACTCCCGAGGTATGTACATTTGTGAACGCGTTCCACTGCCTCTGTGCAGAAACGGTGCGTGGTTATTCACACCAGTTCTCATTTCCTGGGTCTTCATTATTTTAGGCCCTGTTTTTGCCGTCGAAAACAAAAAGCTAAAGTTCAGCTTTGCTTGCATATCGGCGTGGGTATGACTCACAGAACAGATAATTTATCTGTTCTGTGGCATAGATCATCGGCGTAATCTAAGTTTTCCAAGACGTTGTATATTCTCCACTCTATACCGCGGCGCCTGTTTCACAGATGCGAAGTATAATTCCGTCAAGATCGACTAGGAAGAGGAACAGCGACAGGATGCAGCCTTGGCCCCTTCGAAAGCGTTAACAATTTACCTCGTAAAGGACGGTCGGTGTGCAGATGTTGTTGCACGTAGAGCACAACTGCTATCTATTGACATATTATTGACTACATACTCCAGATTATTTTATCTAATAATAACTTCTGATTGCTGACGCATTTCAATGTCCCTGGCGATATGATGCGGCAAAAATTAACTCCTCTTTTTCGGTCGTTCTTATTGGAAATTGAATTTTTGGCTTTTTGGAAACGTATGACGGTGGACTGCGCTATGCATAACCGCCCCAGAATCATTAGCTGCCTGCAACCTCTTTGGCAGTCTGTTCTCATCGCACTTTTCACCCGACTACGGCGAATAGAGGAGGGTATGATTTTAACCGGTATACCTACACTAAATTCAATATAGCGCCTTCTTCAGGACTATCACAGTTAAGTTATGTTTTTTTTTTTCTTATTTTCTTTTCAAGTGAAAAGAAAAAGGTTTTATCATATTTTTTATATCTTCTGCCACTAAAACCTGCTTTATCCTTTTAGATAATTATCTATCTGGTTAAAATTTATTTTAGCAGAGAGCGTTTTTTCTAGGCCTCTCAACATCGAAATAATGTTACATTAATCATTCATTATCAACTCTGATGGTAGCTATATCTACCTACTCCAAAGAGCTAATCTATTTCAGATTTTGATATGTTCAAACCATGATTGTGGGTAAACATTCAAGCAATAGAGACGTGAACTTGCACATGATTCTTGTCTTATTCAAACTCCCAACAAAGCATCGCTTCAAATAATCCTACACCTACAACGCATCACAATCAGTCTCAGTATTCCTTATCTCTCTTAAAAATACACCATCCTTAGGTACGATCTGGGTAAGCTGTAAATTACCGCGTTTACTGCCCAGGCGCAAGTCTCAAGCCGTAACACGTGAAATGCATGACCAATCAAAATACCAATGTCAGGTCACGCACACTGGCATAGCGTTCCCAACGGACGTACGAATACTGGGAATGTGGATGTGTAAGTGTGAAATGCATTAAAGTGTACATGTGTGTGTGTCGGCCGCACTCACACATATACCAAGATCAGTGAGTCGGAACACTCGTTCGAGGGATAACGGAGGGCTCACATTTATCACGGTGGATTAGTATGGATGCGCTTCTAATATATTTAATTTCATAATTTTTGAAAGTGACCTATTTTTTCGATATTTTGACTTAGTATTTCTGTTTTATAAGCTAATACCAGCAAAGTTGGATAATGCTAAGCAGATTGATTAATAATTGTAATCACAAGCTTTGTCCAATACGATATCTATACTCCAACTGAGTCACAATCAAGTTATTTTGCATTTACAACTGCGTAACGCAACTTGATAGCGATTGCGGTTGTAACTTGCGTAATACTTTGAATTATTAAATTACAAGCGAGTCAATTCAATGTAGGTATTATATAAACTAGCCAAGTAGTAGGAAGTATTGTGTATTTGTGAGCTAGGTCAGCATTCTAGGTTATTTATTATCATAATGCAATGCTACCATCCTTATGTTAAAATGCCACTATCTGATCATTAACCGATTTTTGTTTTTTCATGCCATCGTAATCAGCAAAAAACTCTCTATCTATCTATCTAAGCAGTATTTTTCTACTATCAATAGAATCGGATAGAAAATAAAAAAGAACCGGCCAAGTGCGAGTCGGACTCGCGCACGAAGGGTTCCGTACCATTGTTGCAAAACACGGCAAAAAAACACGTTTGTTGTATGGGAGACCCCTTAAATATTAATTTTATTCTGTTTTTAGTATTTGTTGTTATAGCGGCAATAGAAATACATCATCTGTGAAAATTTCAACTGTCTAGCTATCACGGTTCATGAGATACAGCCTGGTGACAGACAGACAGACAGACAGACAGAAGGACCGCGGAGTCTTAGTAATAGGGTCCCGTTTTTACCCTTTGGGTACGGAACCCTAAAAACGCCTCAAATTGCCATTTTTACAAACCTAGTTTCAATGGATCTATTCAAAAGTGCGCATTAAGATCAATGTTTTGACACCGGCAACTCTCTCGTTTGATAAAGTTGATAAACAGCATTAATTTTTATTATTGCGAGGTTTTCGTATATAACTCATAATATGATTTTGTCAGATAGCGGCACTATACCTCGAGGCCGGCAGAATATTGAATCATAATAATTGATTTATTTGTGATGTTAATTCTGTGTCGTAAGTTCTTTGTTGTTTGTCTGATTGAACGATATTTGTATACAGTAATTGTAGTAGGTATTTTATTTGTGCTGATAACCAGTAATAAGAGACACTGACGAATAAATTGACACCTTGTTGTTGCTCAAGAGCACGGTGAGTTCTCTTATTTCTTTGCTACCTATAATTAGTATTTGTAATAAGCAAGACAAATAATGTACTTACCTAGATGTTTAATTTGACATACATTCTACAGAAGACATAATTTGTAATTCTAAGACTTGAACGGTTTTCCCTTCAACTTTATCAAAATCATTTCAGCCGAAAGACGTCCACTGCTGAACTCTTATTTTTTTGCTACCTATAATTAGTATTTGTAATAAGCAAGAAAAATAATGTACCTACTTAGCTGTTTAATTTGACATACATTCTACAGGAGACATCATTAGTTATTCTAAGACTTGAACGGTTTTCCCTTCATCTTTATCAACATCATTTCAGCCGTTAGAAGTCTACTGCAGAACCTCACTCAAGAGTCGCCACATTGTGACGTGTCGACGTCACGATGTGATCGTCTATTGATATTTTGATACATTTGGAGAAATTTCAATTGAACTCTACAGCATTAGGAATAAATATTACTTTTCCATTTTCTTTACATCATTCCAGCACGACACATATACTCAATCTAACAAAAATATTTCATTTCACTTCAAACTAATTCCTTCAAAACTCAAAATAATTCTCTGTCGTATCCACACTACGAAAGCCAGGCGTCTGCCCGAGCCCCCGCCCACATAAAAAATGACATCTAAATAAATCCATTAGAAGCCGCTCTTCCTGCCCGAGCCCCTTTTGTTGATGGCGCTGTGTTTTGACAGACACGACTTATGATTTGTGATGGGCAGCATGCTATATTAACTCTCGGTGATATAAATATGTTGCTTCGGGATAGATTTGATATGTAAAACAGATGGGTTTCGTGTTTTCTTTTATGGGATTAGTTTGGGCTTCGTGGGATGGATTTTTTCCATGTTTTGGTAAATCCTATCCGTACAATCTATCTAGAGGCTAGAGATTTCTGAAATTAATAACTTGAATTGAGTATTTGTCAAATTCTATCCTAAAAACCTGACAAACTTTGGCATGCTCTTGACTTTATAAACCGGTTCTTAGTTACACAGCACAAAATAATTCGTATTACTTACTTGGTAATAGTTTCTTTTCAGGAACTTTATAGTTCCCTTTAAATAAGAGCCAAAAGTCCATTACGTAGTTCAAAAAAAAAAACCGGCCAAGTGCGAGTCAGACTCGCGCAAGAAGGGTTCCGTACCATTTTCGTAAAAAATTGCACAAAAATCACATTTGTTGTATGGGAGCCCCCCTTAAATATTAATTTTATTCCGTTTTTAGTATTTGTTGTTATAGCGGCAACAGAAATACATCATCTGTGAAAATTTCAGCTGTCTAGCTATCACGCTTCATGAGATACAGCCTGGTGACAGACAGACAGACAGACAGACAGACAGACGGACCGCGGCGTCTTAGTAATAGGGTCCCGTTTTTACCCTTTGGGTACGGAACCCTAAAAAGAATGTACCAGTCTGTTACAGTACCATTACAAGGCAAAAGCCTCTTCTCAAAAATAGAATAATCACTACGCTTGCTCAAGGCGAATTCAAGAGAAAAGTCTAAGTCACGAAAAAAGAAACCATTTAAATTTAGTTGGCTTTACAGCAGATTCGTTTATAGATTCTTCAACAGCACCTCTAGAGGTCAGGCTATCTGATATCGGAACCAATTAAAAGATCGACTTGAAATAACTGGCCAATAACTACAAACTATAAATAACTACAAACCAATCAAGCCTCCTAGAAATGCACCAGTTAGTGGAAAATTTCGTAACAAACTATGTTGAGATGTTGATTTGTTGACTCGTAAAACGTACTGAAACAAATTTACATACCTCGGGAGTGTCGTGTCAGAGACTGAGGGAAGTGAAGAGGACATCGTTTCACGGATCGCCAAAGCCCGAGCAACCTTCGCGCAGCTGAGACCTGTTTGGAAATCGCGGAAACTGACCCGAAGGATTAAACTCAAAATCTTCTGGTCCAATGTCAAATCCGTGCTGCTCTACGGGTGCGAAACGTGGAAGGTCACAAAGGGCATCTCACGCCAAATACAAGTCTTCGTCAACCGCTGTCTTCGTCGTATTCTCGGAGTTTGCTGGCCCGAGACCATCTCCAATGTTTGAGAAATGCCACGAGAGCCCGATCGACCGCCAGATCAAGCGTCGCAAGTGGAGATGGATTGGCCACACGCTCCAAAGGGGTCCCGATCACATACCCAAACAATCTTTGGACTGGAATCACAGGGGGAAACGAAAGCGTGGCCGTCCCCGTCAAACCTGGCGTCGCACAGTGTTGGCAGAAGCGACGAGCATCGGAATGACATGGAGCGAGATGAAGCGTGAAGCTCAAGACCGATCGCGATGGAGGATATCTGTGGACGCCCTCTGCCCCATCTAGGGGTTAAAGGACATTAAGTCAAGTAAGTCAAAACGTACTGACTCGTAAAAAGACTAAAATATATCTCCGTAGATATATTTTAGTCTGCAATATTATTTGAAAACTAAAAAGTGTAGCAGTATAGCTAAGGCTAGGTCTGGAACAGAGCAAAGAGAGATCTGTGGCACTGTCGTTGATAAAATGTCAGCATTTTATCAACGATAGCGTCGCGATAGCGATTCGCAAATGATAAAAATGTATGAAATGTCAAACGCTATCGAAATGTCAATCTCCATTTTGATCATCGCCATCGCTGAAGTTGAATGACACTGGTCTAGAACCACAGTGTTTTTTTTTTTCATTCACAATTTAGAATTTTATTACAATTTAAGACAAAAGGGTTCTCTCCGAGTCATCTTAATATTTGGCTGACCACCAGCGCAGATAAAGCTGTCAAAAATTTATTGGACCGCATGTGAATCAGCAAACGTGATACTTCTAAACGTAGAACGTCGTCTTTGACAAAAGTAACCGATGATCCTAAATTATTTTAAGAAGAGTTTTAGTTTATCTTATAGACTCGATAAAAACCCTGGTTCATCAAAAAACCCACAATAGAGAGTCAAAGTTCTTTAGTTGAAACAAATTATGAATCTTTCGAAAGACATGAATATTCAGCCAAATATTAAGATGACTCGGAGAGAACCTTTTGTCATAAATTGTAATAAAATTCTAAATTGTGAAGATTATTAAATTATCAAAATTACTCTTGAATCAGGCACGTATGCCATCTAGGTGGCACTTCATAGCTTTGCTTATTTTATTTTCAGAAACTGGGCTTTTACATTAGGTTGGAAAGTTTCTACCTATCTACCAGGATAATTTGACACCTGTGTAATTTTAGTAATGTGCATTTGAGCTTAGTTCTTCCTTCTCTGCTTGTTCGCAAACAATTTAAACGTAATGTGTTAAACAATACATCGACATCGAAACAATAACATGTGATAAGTAGTAGGTAATATATTCTGCTAGCTTCTAAAAGGTTTACTCCGTTTATAGATACCTCGGGTACAGAACATCTCTAATGCTCTGTTGCCGATTCATCAATCATGATATTTTGCTTTAGGTATACCTACCTATAGCCCTTTCCCAAATTAGTTAGAGTCGGCTTCCCAGTCAAATCGAGCCGAAGATAGATTTGTAGACGAAAATATCAGAAGTTATTTTTCACAAACTAGATAGATGTATCAGAAATTAATCTGCCATCTTCATTCTCAAAGCGATTTTAAATCCCAAAGCGACCGAATTGGGACACAATAGATCGTTAGTTGTTGGCGAATTATCGGCAAATGTCTGCGGGATGGGAATCCTATTAGCTATCGTTACAGGGGATAGTCTGGGGACAGTCTACGTTCAGAACAGCAGTAAGCCGATTAAGGTGTTAGGAGGATTTCAATGTCAGTTCACTGCTCAGTAAGCGACCTCGTTGATGGCTCGTCACGATTCAACTTATATCGCAACGATAAGCGATGTTTACTAAGCGAAATTGCAAATAGGTTTTTTTTTTATTTCTCGTTAGCTCGCGTTTGACACTGGTAATCAGCTGAATCCGGTAAGACTGGTAGCCGACCCCAACAACAATTGGGAAAAAGGCTAGGCAGATGATGTTAGCTCGCGTTTGACCACTATCTCTCCTTATGGTAAGTGATGACGTGGTCGACGGTGAAGCACGCTTGCCTTGAAGTAACCTATTCACTCTTGACTTAAAGGCCTCCAGGACATGCACTCAGCACTTGAAATTTTCTTAAAAACTCTTGTACAATTTAAATTGCGTTGCGACATCAGGAAATACCCTTAGTCTTCGTGTTTATTGAATATTTTGTATCAATTTTATCCAAGTGGTTCAGTGTTTGAGTCATCTGTGTTTTCGATTTGTGAATCAGACTGTTAAGGTTCATTGTTTTCAATAATGCAATTATTGTGTTTTGTGTTGGTCCTTGTTTACACGGCATTGCAGGTATAGTATTCATGAATTTGTAGTGTCTGGTCTTTGTCGTATATACATATTAAATTTCGGTTTGTCCGACTATATTTACTGCATGACACCTAGTTGAGTAAATATAAATAAGAGATAGGTGAAAATATGACGGAATTAGCATGTTAATTCTTGTCTGATGGGTTGCAAACTTTACGATTTTCATTTACCAAGATATTTCTCCAATTCAACCAAGGATGGACTGTATGAAATCGGATATTTCTATGAAGAGGTCGATTGCTGAGATAACGATTAGTAGAGAAGTATAAAATAAAAAAATATTGTGTTGCATTGACTTCAAATAAATTGAATTTAGTGTAATTTCTCCAACTGAATTACTACATTGAAAAATGTTTGAATAAAAAAGAAGATAAGATATAGATAGGATATCTTAATCAAAATTGAGAGGCTGTTGAAGAATAAAAGTAGTTTATGTTCTAAATTTTAGCCCGTGAAAACGACCCAGACATGACGTGTCCATCCAATTCGTCTCTTCAAATTCTTTAGTTCAGCTCTCTCAATATAATTATTGAGCTGCAATACTCGATTCTCCACTTCAAAATCGGCACTATGTATCACTTCACATGTTCATATATATTTCCTTAACGATATTACCAACCCAGCGATATCTCAAAGTATCATTTACATAGTCCATTAAACATAAATTTTACCCGAAATGGATATAAAAAAGAACAACTACGCAACAAAGGGCATGTACGAACGAAACCTCAGCAAATAGCAGTGTTCGCGCAATACTTGCCAATGCAGCACGCAAAGGACCAGACAACGATGAGCTTCCCTGCTGGTCTTGATGCTACAGATTTAGAGGCTCCTGGGGTAAGATAGATAACAGTGAGAGGTCTGGATAGTCTTGTCGCTGTAGTAGGCAGTAATCTAAGCGCATTAGAGCGCTCGGCGTCGCGTGACACGAAGTACGTTGACCGCACCGCTCACTGTAAAGCAATTGCTCCATTAACAGGGCTATCACTGTTCTTTATGTCCTTTTACGATACTTAAGATAACGATTTCTGTTATTTTATTACTGCAGGTTTGTTGTAGTTTGATATATACTAATAAGTATTTGGTGGCCAAAATTTGTTCTGAAGAACTCCGTCAAAAATTCGAAGCTGCAAAATTTAAAGAAGATAAAATGCATGTTACGTTAGTTAAAAAAGTAATTTCATATACGTGGTAACCCTGGCCATTAGTTGTATGAAATCTGTGAAGTGATTTGTAGTTAGTGCGCGAATACGGGGCCAATGACCGTGGATGCAAACCACGATAACGGTTCGCGCCGTGCAGCCAGCAGTGTTTTGACGGCCCAATTGCCATTAGCGTAATGAGACGAGAGAGAGCGTGACACACATTGTGGAGTTGTGAGTGAGGATGGACAATCAACTATTGTTGGAGGTGCTTTATATGAAGTACAGTACCAACCTATTAAAACCTTCGTGAGATCTTTTTGATGTAGGTGTTGGTAAATGATGGTGTGGGAGAAATAATTGTAAAAAATTGATGAAATAATAATGTAGATAAAGTAAAAAAGAACAAAGATAGTATCATATCAATAGAGGAGTGTGAATTAGGTATTAATTCGAATGAAGAATAGTTTAGCAATTCAATTCAAAATATAGAACAAACATGTACCAAATGCAGAATATGTATAGTTTATTCTAATGTCTGTATAATGTCAATAACTCATTAGATGATGATTTGACAATATTCGCTTAGCGCGTAAGAGAGAGTATGTATATATTTAAGCGTGACACAAATTGTCAGTAAGCGAGAATTAATAATAGATCATTTATTTTGAAATGATCAGAAACTATGGGGAGGCCTATATCCAGCAGTGGACGTCTTTCGTCTGACATGATGATGATGATGATGATCAGAAACTATGAAGACTGTGGTAGTGGTAATGGCAAAATAAAAGTGTGTTAGTAATCCTTTTTTAGAACATAATTGACTGATAGAGAAGATACGAGAATATCAGAAATTATGGAGAGGCGCAAAAAGAATCTAGGGATCATCAATGAAGACAAATGAAAACTGAATGCTGTGTCTATCGCATCATATTGTACACTTAGTTTATATCAATGCTTGTATTATAAGGTTATTATTATTGTATCAATTGTAGAAAGGACAATAAATAAATAAAAACCGATGAAAATTAAATTAAGTATCCAATAACAATTATTAAGTGAAAACTGATGTATGGCTGATGAAAGGAGTGGAAAATATCCAGCAGTGATGTGGATGATTCCGAGCTGATATGATGATGATGAGAATATGAAGATATGAAGAAAGCTGGCATGAAACAATTTCTGCTATGATATATTTAGGCATTAATCATTTGCACAAGGAACTAATTTATCCTCAGATATCTATTCGCCTCGCTACAATCGATATTGATAAAGTTTGCAATATGCCTTTTATCGAAACCAACGCATGTCGATATCGGCACTTTGTAGTGAGATCAAAGGTATTTGGAATAAGGAGAAAATGCTTTGAAGGTCTAATTGACATGACTTCCACGCTTGAAACTCATTGCTATACGGAATGCGTGTTGAATACCTTTTGTCGATAAGGACGGAGATAGTGATCATTCTACATATATGCATTGATTGCAACAGCCAGCAAAGCCACCAAATTTATGGTATGGTTCTCATCAGTTGGGTTATTCAAAATCTTTGAAGATGACTTTTTAAGCTAGTACTTAGAGCTTTTCCTTCCGTTTTGGGATACAGTACTAGCATAGGTGACCTATATCTTCCGTCAGGCGGCTTTACTGTGACCGGCAGGCCCATTACGTATCTTGCAAGAGTAAAAAGATAGCGATTTTTGCGCAATAATTGCTCTTCAGAAGTTTTAGAGATCTTAGTGTTTATTTTTTTTAAATGCATTTGACAAACAGCGATGTCATAAAACGTTTGACTACGCGATGATTGCTGAATGCTGTTTCTTACGTAATAAGTCTGCCGATCTGATTGCAAGAGGTCCTGGTGGAGTTGCATAGCTTTGTCTGTTTGAGATGGCAACGCTTCTGCAATGCCTCTATATGTATGTTTTTAGCGTGTGTAATATACATAGCGAAATCTCTGTAAACAGTTACTAAATACGCTGCATCAACGATATTACAACACGGTAGCAACACATTCACACGACCTATTCCGGGCAAGTCAACAGCAACTATATTTATCGCCATTAACAAATAGATAGTTATTGCATTCGATACATTCTCCACAATATGAACCGACCATTCAATAAATTGTTGCAATCTCGTAAACGGTACACTAACAAATACAATATGCTAGTTCACAGATCACGCCATATGTCAAGATTTATGTACAGTTGAAGCCATTACATACGATGGCCAGTTAGTCATTGAACTTAGCTAGTAATAAATAAAGACATTTAACTTGTTTATGGATGTATGCTTGCCAACACGGAATAAAGCAATGTTTCGAATTGTCTGTCTGTATAATACAATAAAATGTTTCGAGTTTGATAGACTTGTTGGAAAATTATGGGCGAAACAAAAGATACAGAATAATTTAAAGATGAAGGTCAAATACAGAGTTTTGCACTGATTGAGGTATCCATATCCGTATCGCTGCACATGCTGATATAGGAGCCTTTTTGGTCTCGCACAGGGTTTTATTTTTTTATTATTGTTTAATTTTTTGCATATTTCTCGTGTCTCCTGTTCGGGTCACATTTTTTTTTTTCTTTTTTTCTTTTCCATATCTTTATAGAAATGTAGAACTATCTCTCATCTAGATAGATATGACTGAACACATAGATATAGCAAAACTGTTGTATTGAGATTCCTCAGAGTCTGTTAAGAGTCTTAGTATGATTGGTTAATTTTGGTTTGAGGAACTTGGTAGAAGTTGCGTTCAAAGTATCTGCAACAAACGCAATTCGTTCACGTATGAAAAGGTATTGGTATTTCATTATTTTTGAATGGTGTTGTGGCTGCTGGTAAACTCCGATACCTTAGTGCTATTAAATGTTAATCGTGTGTCGAAGAATGCTGTGATTTATCGTCCAGAAATAGCCTCTTAATCTCCAGACCCAAGCAAGATATAGGGTTTTCTAAACTTAGCTTAAGACCACACAGTACAAATCATAAAATTCTATGATTTATTTACCTCCATAATGTATGAAGACAGCTAGTTAGTAGTTAAACTTAACTTGTAATTAATAAAGCTGTATTTCTAGGCTCATTAATAATGTTAACTTATGGATTACGTGATACAAAGTCACGGGTCTTAGTATATATAGGTACGTCGAGTTTATTTATATCCTATCAGAGCAATCATTCATTATTAATTTATTGCTAAAATTTTATCAGACATATTTATAGCTTTATCAATTTTATCATTATTAATCATGCGGCCAGTAGGTACTATAAATTTTCACGTATTTATCATTATTGATATGTATCCTAGTTACCTATATATATTACTTTTAAAGTCAGACATATTGATTATCCTTTACTGGTGTCTCTGGCAAAATGTTTGTTGTATTGTTCTGATTTGATATAATTGTCACCGTCTATTTTCTAGAACCTATGTATCTTCGGTTAAAAACCATAAAAGGTAGTATCTATGTAATTTTATCGAGAAAAACCATAGAGTCACATATATACTTACATTCGCATTTGTCAGTCCGTCCGTAGGTTAGCCGAGGTGTCTTTTCTCGAATAAATTCGACGAAAGCTTGCAGTTTTTGTAACGGCCATCTATCACACGCTTAAGGGCCGTTTCTCAATTGTCAGCATCCCGCACAATCTGTGATCAATGAGGGTTTCGTTTTTGTTTCAGCAATCCTTGTTGGGAGTTTCCTTCTTTCTGTTGAGAAAGAAATATTATGTTGTAATATAAGGGCAAGACAAAGATCGGTGCTAAAAACTTTTAGATAAGAACGACAAATGACTGTTTGTTTGAGCCAAAATTACAAAGGCTCTTGAATTTTTAATTCATTCGTGTTTATAAGACATCCTTTCTTTTTTCTTTTATGTCCTCATCATCATTTCAGCCGAAGCGCCTGGATGTACGTTTCTTCAGGCGTCGCCATTTTGTCTTGTCTTGTGCTCCTCGCATCTGCCGGAATTCCACTGGATGCGGGTCATCGGTCTTGTTCGTGGGAAGCCTTTTGGCCCCCTCTGTCTCATGTTGTAAATACACAAAATTTGCAACAAGATTTGGTATGCCTTATCAGTTTCTCTATATATTTAATCGTTTTTCACAGTTTAGTTTTGTACTTAATCCTCTCTCTCATCCTTTAAGAAATTATCGAGGACAACCCAACGAGAAGCAAGTAATCTCAATTCTGCTGTAAAAGACCACCCAGAGTTATCACTTACACTAACTTAAAGACATAATTATCTACCCAGTGATTAAGATCTCTTCATTGCGTGAGGTGATATAGTGATGAGGAACACGCAGCTGATGATTGATGATCACGCAACAACGGGGAAGAAATATTGCTTCATCATTATTTGTTAGATTTTTCTTTTGTGGGGTGCTAAAGTGTGAAGCATGCTAGGATATAGATTGATGAGAGAGATATGACGTTAAACTTGTTAAATAAAAATAGAAGACTAAAGAAAGATTTGAAAATATTTCTGGAGATGCTAATAAAATGACAAACACATTGTGGATGTGATAATTAAGGTTCCAGCAAAAGAGGGGATAGGTTGTTTCCTCAACAAGATCTGGCAGTAAAATGGAAGTTGGGCCAAAGTAAAAACCTGAAGAAGATGGTCGGCTGGTTGAAAAACCACGCGTAAATGGCTCGCAAATATTTTATTCATTGGTATTATTTCTTGCTTTTTACCTCCAATTTGCAACAATGTTGAGAGATAATAAATATATGCATAAAGGGATGTTCTAACACTATACTTAGGTGCTACGATAATTATTCTATTAGCCAGGTATGGTAATTATGGAAATGAGAATGCCGTCACCTCTTCCTCTTTATCAAACCGGTCTATTGAGGGGTCAATTCTCTATTATAGTCAGTAGGATGTTTACGATTAAGAATTTAAGTATTCTTAAGATTATCTATAAGTTAAATATTAAAATAAGTTATAGGTTCCTACGTGGATTACAGCCTTAGATCCAATCAATAATTTTGTATGCTATTTTGGTAGTTACAACATGCCCGGTCTCTCTATTCCAACTTATAAGGTGCTTGACGCAAACAAACTATTTGGAAAATTATACGGAGAACTACTTGCGTTCAGACCAGACCTTGAAACTAGAGAAAATGCACGAGAGGCCACAGCAAACTGGTTGACCAAAGTGTACACTTGATACAAACTTATTACATCAACACCACAAGGGAAAATAGACTTTATTGATGACGAGGCAAAGGTGAAAGAATCTGCAGAAAAAAGTTGGCAATTCTGTATCCCAGACGCTAAGAGCGAACCGTGTCACCGTCCTCAAATGTTGCCGCTTCGTAACGAGCGAGAGGGCGCTATCACAGCAATTAATAAGAAGGAAAGAGATGCACAAAACGGGGACAAACCGAGTAAATTGCTTCATGATTGGATAATTATTTTATTGATACAGTTAAATGCCATTGTAGACGGACCTTAGGGTTTGAATGGAGGGAAGTGCTCTTGTAATTTATGATGACAAAAACTATTAATGCTTTGTAATAGACGTTTGCAATATTCATGGTTTAGCAGTAAATATCATGAAACATAGTGTTAATTATGTGAGCCCATTTTAACACGAGGGTTTACGATTTCTAGCAAAAGGGAATTGAGGTTTACTTCGCGCTTTAAAGGAGATATAAACTTAAAGTATGTGAAAGTTTCGACTTAATTACTGTACGTAAGTACGTGTTTGGGAATAATATGGTACCTTTTGTGTCCTTGTATGTAATTCCTCGGTCCAGTTCGTGCTGGTTAAAGGAACCAGCCATGTGCAGAAGCCTCAAATTAGCAAAAATGATGACAGTTGCTCCAACGGTATTGTGAATACTTGACTAAAACCAGTAGCAATTTCTACCACTATTATAATATGATTTATATAGAGTCTAGATGCAAATGTAGTTGTTGATATCTTCTAGCTAATTAGTCATATATATGGCAATTTCACTGAATCACCCAATTAAAGATAAGAAGATCTTAAAACTCATAAATTCTATGATTGATGTTCAGCGAGCTGGATAACATTGACTGGATCGTAATTTTAATTTTAAAAGAATACACGAGCGATGGTGGAACGTAACGAAGGTTTGCCCACTATAAGTTTCATCACCATCAACAACTTTTCAGCCTAGAATCACTCACTGCTGGCTAAATTCCTTTTCAAAGTCAAATATGTTTATTTAAAGTATGTAAGCGGCACTTTTGAACGTTAAAATTAAAATTTACAAGTAATAAAAAACGATTCTACCGTGCGGAAAAGTAGCTTGTTATGGAGAAGAACGCACGAGAAACTCCATACAAACTCGTACTCTTTTTAAAAAAAATAGTTTTTAACAATATTTACAGTACATACATTGATAAATTCATTTACGTGAGGACCATGCACCCAGCATTACTATACTACATATTATAAAGAATTACAAGCACTAACAGGTAAATTCCTTCACTTGATAAATAGGAACATGGTTCTCACTATGGTTCATGGAACATGGCTAAATTCCTTTCTTCTAAGGTTCCCAGAAAGCACGGAGCGTTACACACTATTTGGCCAAATCTTTTTCCTGCAGAAATCGCCGCGTTCTAAGCAGTTTAATCACCTATATAGATACTCCCAAAAAAGGCGATCGACAACGATACTTTCGACAGATTGTAAGACAAAGGGATATACAGATTTTTGCTATGATCGCGCCTAGCCTTTACCTCAGAACTTTTTATTGAATGAACCGATTTTGATGAATCTTTTTTTATTTGAACGCTGATGCTTGTCATGTGGTCCTTTTTAATCCAGATCTGATGAAGAACTTCGGAGATATACATCAGAACTCTTCAATAAATGACAGAAAATCACTCGGGATAGGTGCAATCGCATGTCTGTCTATTGCTTACACCATTTCTTAACATATCATCACACTGGTACGCTCTAAAGGGGTACGCAGATGTGAACAGTTCACCCTGGTATACTCTAATTACAACGGTTTTGTTTAAGTTTCTTGGTTAATCAATAAAACTGGTCCATTATGTACTTACCACAGCTAAAAAGTGAAAAATAAAAAAAAACCTTTTTACAAAAATTAAAACCGACTTCCAAAAAAAAACAATACAAAGTGAAAAATAACTTCAATTTCGGCATTCGGTGTCAAAAAACGAAGAAACGAAAACAGGAACACCGACTTCCGAAAATGAAGTTATTTAGCCTTTTTATAACTATTTTGTCATTCCATGTTGATTCATACAAACATAGATATTAGTATGCGTCATCTTCCAAAAAATAATGTTGGTAAAGCCATTATGTATTTCATATTGTGGTGCTCTGTAGGATGTTATTTTGGGATTGTTAACAACAACCCCCTGAGTAAACAAAACACAATTTTATCGCAAACAAAAGTTAAAGTTATCGCATTACTGCAGTTGTGTACACAGTGTGTGGGATTCCCTTTTTGTGAAATAAATTAACTGGGAATAAAATGTGGTTTTGCCAAGACTTCTATAGCTTTTGTTTTATTTTTATTCAGAAACGTGCGAGTATGGCGTTTTCCATTATCACGGTGATTCGGCTTTAAGACACTTTTTAAGTTCAGTCGTTTTTTTTTTAATCATAATAATCATAATTTTTTCGTCCAGTTTACAAGCTTTTTAAAAACTTAAGACGACGACTAACGCCAACGACCTTGAGGGAACAAAATGCGCACTCGTTTCACACCCGCGCGACCCAAAATTTAGTAGTTTTTTGTACTTTCCTTATTATTCTATGACTTTAAAAAAAAAGCTTCAGATCAAAATGTAGATAATTAAATTGTCATTGAGATGGTGTCGATTTCATTAAAATACGCTTAGCGGTTTTGGTGCGATTGTCGTGTTTTTGTCCGTTTTAGACATAACTTTACAAATTAATTACACTATGTTATACGAATAAAACTCAAATTCTGCTTAGATGAAATTATTAAGAAAATGGTCTAATATAACAATTTTTTTCCATAAAATTACGACCAGCCGTTTAGACGTGATTCTCATTTTAAAATCGGCTACTCAAGGGAATCGTCGCCTTAAGCCACAAATAGAACTGAATCTGAGTTTTGGCAGTGTTCTCAAAGATAAATTAGGCCTAAAAATCGAAAGTTTCTTATTGCACAGACTTCTGCATTATTCAGTGTTTTCATACTATTATTATAAAGGTGAAAGTTTGTTAGTGTGTATTTTTGTTACTTCTTCATGCCAGAACGGCTGAACGGATGTGGATGAAATTTGGCACAGAGATAGATTATAGTCAGGAATAGCACATAGCTTGTTATCGCGGGAACATGTTCCCTTGGGATAATAATCGACTATCACGCGGGCGAATCCGCTGGCAGAAGCTAGTTAAATAAAATAATTCTAAATAACATTTACAACGAAAAAAGAAAGTTTTAATTAACGGTGCGTTGCCATCCACCCCAGATGTGTTGAATTTCAGCTCAATCGGTTGGGGATTTGACCCACACATACCTACTAATGGCAATTATATAAAAGTATGTATAATGAAAAATAGTCAAAAAGTACTTTCGAAACTGTTGTGAATCATGAATCGACGATTTAAGAGAAGCAACAGGAGATGGCTGCGTGCCAAGTAAAACAACGCTTTCGTTCGAATCGTGAATTGTTTCTCTCTCTTTTAAAATATTCTTTACGCGTATATTTTCACTGAATTCTTTGAAAATATTCACAAGCAAACAACAGGATGGATTTAATGAGGAAGAGTAATAAGATACCCCATGTGACAGCCGTCTTCAATCATTGGGTAAATCAAGCGCCGCAAGTCAAGATGGATGGCCACACGCTCCAAAGGGATCCTGATCACATATACAAGCAAGCGGATTGGAATCCCCAAGGGAAAAGAAATGCGGGGAGCATTGTGGTGGGTTTTCGTTTCCTCGGTGGGATCCCGCATTGTCGAGCCGGGGAGGGCTCAGTAGCCGTGGCTTGGTCACCCACGGTCAAGCAAAAAGGAACCCGAGGAAGGGCCGCTTGTCAGGGCTTTTGCTGATTAAGGCGACGACTGCGTCGTCAAGTAGGTTGCGGTGCCGCATGGTAACAGAGGCGACTTTGCAACTGTGGCGGGTCCTGATGTTGTATGGATCGTCCCAGGTCCCATACGATATCGCGGTTGAGGGTTGGAGGCCGCGGCGGGAGAAGAGTAGTATTGCGGTGCACCGCTCTTCCTACTTTCCGCGGCCTGGACGGGGTCACCACCATCTGATGGCGGTCGCGGTGGGGCCACAAGGGAGGTCCCTATCCCCCGCTACTGAAAAATGATAGGTAGCGGGGACACCTATCATATACACGGGGTCGTCTGACGCCCATGTGCTGGTTTGGTCCCTGTAGTGGTCACGGCGTGTAATGTGTTCTGGTGCGCCGGTGATGGAGGGTACACCCCATAGGAGGATCCGATGACGGAGAGCCGCGGCGGGTTCGCAATAAGCGCTAACGCGTGCCCGTGTTCCCGCCATAAGTGGCACAGGAGGACACCGTGTAATTTTTGTGGGTTGGAGTCCCACATAACTGCACTATCTCCCCGTGGTAGCGCAGCAGGCATAAGCATTTCTCCAGGCTAAGACAAATAGGGGATGAAAATGGGTGTTTCCATCAAAAGTACCGTGTTGGCAGAAGGGAAGAGCATTGAAAATATTGGAATGATGCGGAGCGAGATTAAGTCTGAAGCTGAAGTCCGTTCGCGATAGTGGACTTCTTTGAACGGGCTCTGCCCCATCTAAGTGGTTAAGTCAAGTAAGCAAAGTTTTAATCTTAGAAAACGAGAAACCTATCCTATGACGCAGCCGTCTTGGCATGAAGTTTTATGGACCCGTGGACTTTGTAAATTGTTTCTAAAAGAGATACAAGATAACCTATTTATTTAAGAAAAACAATAGAAAACGAGACAAACAGCCGTTATAAGCTTCGCGCGTTAGAAAGTCAATTAGTACTTTGATTCTGTTCAGTTGTTACGTACACTCTGTAGTCCGAAATTCCAAACAAATAAAGCAAAAGTCAAGTTTGGTGCCATTTGCTTCTGTGAATAAATACGGGCAACTAACTGGATGACAACAACGGTTGGAAAAAGCTCACAAAGTTCAGCAGGACCCTACGTTTTCAAAGCCACACTTGGAAGCTGGTTTCATGAATAAGGTGACAATACTTATTATTCACAAGAACGAAGTTTTTTATGGTTCCTTACCCGAATGCTCCAAACGGAGCCTTTTACTATTATTCACATGATCTACCCCAACGAGTGGGTATCGTTATTTAGAGGAGTAAAATATTGGAAAATAAAGGAATGTGAAGCCGGCAAAGTCTGCTTATTTTTTTCAAAATTTGATCCGAAGAATTTTTTAACTGTCCATTGACCTATGAACTTCAGATTTGGTGATAATGTTTATTATTACATATATTTTACTTACAAATACCAATATATTGATAAATCAGATTTTTATTTGCAATTTCCTATCTTTTTTCTTACAACCAACTTGTTTTTGCGGTTTGGTATGTAATTCTAAATGTGCCGACTGCCGACACGCACTTGGCCGGTTTTCAAAATCTTCTGGCCCATTTGTTACTCATGTGTGTTGTTCCCAGGAAACATTAAGATACCAATTTTTTTTTACTGCCGTATAAACAACTGGTTGGTACCTATCAACATACTGCTAAAGAAAACCACTAAAATATAACATTATACAGATAAAACTATTCCTTCTTTCTCTCTTCAAATCTCTTCCTTTATGGTTCCTTCCTCAATGGCTATTTTGAGACCAAGACCCTGGAGATATTACTTAGTTTTTACGACCATAACCACGAGTGGACTAAGAGTCAACCATAAACCTTTCATCCTAATGTCCAAGCGAATAAAAAAAAAATACTGGTTAACAATAAAACTAAATGGTTACCTAAACCGCGTCATGCGAATGGTTCGTGGCTGTAATTGGTTTGGCCGTATCTTATCAGCGCTATGTGGTGTATTCTTATCACTGTGTTTACTTCAACTCTGGCGAGTAACCACCAGTTTTCTTGACCTGCCTCCCCTCCCTGTCTCATACAAAAATGTTTCAATTAGGTGCAAATACTAGGTGCGGAAGAAGTCTAATTAAAATGGTCGCTACAGTATTATTAGCCGATGTTTGTACAAGTGAGGAAGAAATATTTTCATTTAGTCACGGCCGTTTCCTGCATGTTTTGAAACGTGGAATGTACTGCGCTTGCGCAAAGTAATAACACCGCTCATGCTAGCTACAAACAATGGTACAGGTTTATAAATACATACAGACAGATAGTTGATAATAACGAATGAATAATCTTGCACGCTGCCCGCCTGTGTAATGACAATGTCCTTGTTTTCAGTAAGTAGGTATGCAGGATATTTTTTGCTAGACTGAAATGGAATGGCAAGTAAATTATTGTCTAAAAGTCGGTCAATATTGCATCATCAATTTATAAGTATATTACAAACTCAAAGACACAATGTAGAAGAAAATATAACCGCTGCAAATACTAAAACAGGTAATGCCTAAATAAAGCAAGCAATAGAAGACAATAAATTTGAGAAATAGGTGACAGAAAAAGTAAACATTTAATACTAGCTTTTCCCCGCGGCTTCAATCCCGTTGCTCACCCCACAGGACCCGTTTTCGGAAAAACTTTCTACTGGTGAAAGAATTTTCGAAATCAGTCCAGTAGTTTTTGAGTTTATCCTTTACAAACAATTAAATCTCTCATCTTTATAATATGAGTGTATACTAGCTTCAACCAGAGGTTTCACGTGCGTAAATATGGGCAATTATCTCAAGGGAATGTGACTAAAATAGTGGTAGTGGATTGCGCAAACCATCTCCAACTTATAGGTGCTCTATCACTGGAAACCGTAAGCGATTTTCAAATAGCCGACGGCAAAAGAGGGGTGTTATAAGTTGGACGTATGTACCTGTGTGTTGGTGCATTTTTGTATCTGTATCATAGCTAAACTGATGAACCGATTTTGATTTAATTTTTTATGTTTGAAAGGTGACTTAATCGAGAGTGTTCTATGAAAATGATAATGAAAATCGGTTCAGCCGCTCTTAGTTATGGGTGTTTTATTGTTTGAATCGGGGTGTTTTCACAAGATATCGTGTCATAATTACTTGGTCAATAGATTGTCTGTCAACGCGTGTCTACTACTAGATAAATTCATCATCATCCTTTTAATGTTCCCACTGCTGGAACAGACCTCCTCTCTGTGAGAAAGAATGGGCCGTAATCCACCACGCGGGTCCAGTGCGGGTTGATGGATGTCACCATGTCTTCGTTTTTTTTTTGTTCTAGGACATGTCGGTTACCTCACGATCTTTTCCTTCACCGTTTTGAAAGCAATAGTGATGAAATAATTTACACAAAGTAAAGCACCTGCCTGGGTTCGAACCCACGACTTACAACTTGTAAGTCACGGCCGTTACCACTGGGCCACCACTGCTCCTCTCCACTAGATAAATTATGTAGCATGAAATAAAAATGTGTCGGGGGTTTTATAATTATATTTTTTTTAATATTTTTACTTGTATCTATCTAAGCGCAAACATCAGCAACTCCCCTGAGTTGCTGATATTTGCGCCTCGATATCCTGCTCGCAGGACCCTTCCTACGAGAAGGGTATTGACCAAAAATTCAATGACCTAACTGCAAAGAATATGGAGTGACTGAAACATTTCACTGAAGGTGAAACTGGTCGACTCCCTGATGTTCTCCGTCTTCAGTTATGGGTCCGAATCGAGGACTCTGAAAAAGGAAGACCGTGACCAGATCGATGCTTATGATAATATATGTGGTGCAGGAGGAAAATGTTACAAATCCACTGCTTTTCGCACCAATGATTCTGTCCTCCGGGAACTGAACATTAAGATCAGACGGTCCTCGGTCTGCTATCGTAGGAATCTGGATTTTCTTGGTCACATTGCCAGGAAGGGTGGACACAACCTTGAACTGCTGATGGTTACTGGAAGGATCGAAAGGAAACGTCCAAGTGGTCGAAGTCTAATCAGATAGTCAGAGGAAGTCCACACATCGTTAAACATCAAGCTGCACGATACTCTCCACGACGACGCCGGAGACAAAAGCAGATGGCGCAAATTGGTGAAGGAGAAGTTGTTGGCACGAAGACCCTCAGTAATAAGGAACACGATACAAGAAGGAGGATCCCAAGAGCACGTACTCTCGGGATGAAAAGTATCAATCAATCTCTCTCTGTACCAAAATTCATCAAAATTGATTCAGCGGCTTAGGCGTGAAAGTGCCCCAAAAATTTATAGTTAAAGAAGATGGATTAATGATGAAACAACAATAGCCCAGCTTTTCCTATAATCATATAAATCGCCTTAAGTATAAAGAAACCTTAGATGCATTCCAGGCAACCAGAAACAATCAAAGCACATATTTATATTTAATAGAACTAAAAACGTCAAAAAAAATCTGAAGTAAGTTTTAAAATTTATATGAAAAAATGCCCGTTACAGCAGGCAAATAGGTTACGACTGAGGAATCTAAAGCAGCTAAACTAGAGGAAGTGAAAATGGAAGAGTCTAAAGGATAGTAATGTTCAGAAATGAAAGAGCAGATTCGCTTTACCTAAAAGTTGGAGAGAAATGCCTTTGGCACTTTTCAAAAATAAGCTGAGAATTTTTTTAGTTAGTAAAGTGTATTACAATGTTGTAGATTTTTTAAATGAAAAGGACTTTTTTATACCGAATTCTAATTAATATACATAAGAATAACAATTCAACAAATAATGTGAATTTTAAATTGATTAACTTTTGAATGATTCTATTTGACTGCATAGTAATGAATATTCTGACATTATTTAATTTATTTTGACTATAATTTAGGTAATATCTTTAAACCAATTATTATTTATTTGTTTTGTATTTTGTAATGAAATTTAGAATGACTGCATGTAAAATGCAATTAAATGTAAACGAATATACCTAAAAATTTTGTACGCCATTATTGGTAAAACATGGACGCTCACAACATTTATTAATTCAATACAAAGACCTTATACGTATTGATTCAATACCATGCATGTCTAATTAGTCATGTAAACGCATGTTTGACAAATAAAGTTTTCTTTCTTTCTTTCTTAAAGATAATGCAAAATTGACAATGAATAGAAAACATTTTTTACACATAGACACATCACAACAGCAAATATTACAAAGTACAATCAATAATTTCACTGAGCATGGGGCATACCAAAAGGGTTACCAACCAAGCATTTGATGGGTGTTACTGGCTAAACTACGTCTTATTTATTTTTTTATTTATTATATACTTTATTGTACACCAAGATAAAAACAATAACACATATGGAAAACTTAAAATAAAAACAAACATACAACAGGCGGCCTTATCGCGTTCTGCGATCTCTTCCAGCTTCTGTTAAGAATTAAACAGAAGATTAGATGGACGGTGCAGTTCTTTCAGTTGATTTAACTTTTTACACTACAATTCCGTGTACATGAAACCGATATTTGCAGTAAGAATTTTTCAAGCATCATAAAACAACTCAAATATGAAAATATGATCAACAAAATGAATGAATTCACTCAAACATCGCGAGCCTAACCTAACAGTACATTTGAAATGTCTAAAAATCTTATATTTATCGGCAAACGGCCAATTTCATGGACCATTAGTGTTACGCGCAGTCATTTTACAGTCCCAGCCCCACGAAGCTCTTAAACTTTATGTTGATCGAATAAAGTTCATTTTTGAATAGTAGAGGTATCAATTTATCTTGGAAAATGGCTGAGCTTGAAGTTGAGAATTTGATACGGTACGAGATTGAACTGTGAATACAGACTGAGTACGAGTTGCGCCATGATATTTGTGGTAATTTGCTTATTTTTGTGATGGTATATTATTATGAGGTTTAGTAATTTGTGTTGTATTAAAAGAACTTGAATGTTATCCTGAGTTAATGGATGAATCGTGCTGTTACTTAATTAGCTGTGCTGCTGTAAGGCTTCTGGTAATATATTAATCAATAATTTTGCTAAGTGGTATGTAGTGAGATAGATCCGAAGACTCACAAAGATTTTTGATGATGGTAAACGAGTGAAAGAACTTAACCTTTCGTGTCTTTAAGACGCGAGACACGGCGAGACACGGCTTTTCTATTGTTTCGCTAATTAGGGACACACGAACGACTGACGACACGATACGACTGACGACGACGATCAAGGTGACAAATAGTGTTAATCTACGACTTAGTGATGACAACGGACTGAAACAAGGAATATTGGTCGTTCAGACAGAAGCGAGAAGGAAGGTTGTATTTCCCGTCTCGAATCCTGTGTTACTGCGCTAACTGAAGTAACTGGTATGAATTTTACCTTGCTTACACTTGCTGATGAAGTTACTTGTCAGAAAATGAAGCTTGATAGATTGAGGAACAGTTTATTTGAACAGGCAGATAATTTTTTTTATTCCTCTAGGTATTAGATATTGGCTTTTTCTTCACAAAACCGCCGATGCAAGCATGCAAAACAAAACGACAAACTTACTCCAGCTAAAATATCAATATGGATGTTTCCTAGGTAGAAAAATGCTAATTCTATTTAGTCCTTCAGCGAGGTTATCAAATAATAATGGTCCCGTATTTTTTGTTTTATCAAATAAATAAATATTGAGAAATATAAAGCGCATCAAAGTTCAGGAGTGGGGGACTTGTGACGTCACTTTGTCAGTATAAAGTGTAGCAAACCGTAACGTCACACAATATTTCAACGCACTGTATAGGCGCATTTTTTTGTTAACGTGGCAAAAGTAAAAATTCGTTCAACATTTTAAGTTATCTTACTAACGGACTAAATAGATATTTTTTGTCACTATCCCTATTGCTTTTACCCCTAAAACTACACCACAAACACCCAATATTCCTTACTCCGACCCAAAAACCTCTCACCACCACTTTTACCAGCAGTTAAACAAAAGTGTAACCCAATAAAAGGCGGGTTATTCTCGTAAACAAGTTAAACCAACGTTCAGAGCACTTTACCTGTCGCTAAGTGGCTCTGAATCAGATTACCGGCCAGGCAGCCACCCCCCTAGGGTAAGCTATTGTTACACTGTCGTGCCGACTTAGTATGCCGAAGCGAATTTGCACTGTGATTTTGATATTAGGTGTACGATTTTGATAGTCGTATCTAGTGCTTCAGATGTCGTAGTTCAAGTAATTAATTGAGTTCTTTTTTTATATGGTCTGTCAGTTTTGCCACACATGACAGACTCTAGGACATTTGCAGGAAGGCACAGTTTGGATTGGCCCTATAAAAGATGGGCCGATCTTAGGAATTCTCTGGAAAGATGAAGCACAGGGTAGGTCGATTTAGTGGTGCTTGGGTGGCCTGTGTACAGCAGTGGACATCTCTCAGATGAAAGATGATGAGAGTCCTACTTATCCTGTTTACTTGTGTCACAATCCCCCACAAACGATCTCCATCTACAGTTAAAATGTCTTTATGGCTTTATTCCCTATTTGAACTCGGTTCCCGGCTTCTTCATCATCATCAGCCTTTAAATGTTTCCATTGCTGGGACACAGGCCTCCTCTCTGTGAGAGATGGAATGGACCTTAATGCACCACGCGGGCCTAGTGCGGGTTGGTGCATGTCTTCGATTTTCTGGTTCTAGGATATGCCGGTTTCTACCCGGCTTATTACTTCTGATTTCTGTACTAGGTGAATACCGAGGACACAAGGATTCATAATCAACACTTATGAATCCTTGTTTCCTTTTCTTATCCCTGACACTATCAAGCTCACTTTCGACCAACAATAAAAGCGTGTTTACTACAATATTCTAATAATAAATCATATTAAAAACAACCTAACCCTCAGTCGTCGCTTACAGCCGGCACGTGTTACCGCAACTACCCCTCTCGTGATCCCCATCTACCCCTGTCTCCCCCGAATTCCCCGACTTCCACCGACTTACCCCGCTACCTACTGCATATAATGAAGCTAATTATGGAAGTATCACCCTTGCTAACGATAGCAAAGTTGGTGAGCGTGATGATTTGGTTTAGAAATTGATTATGATTAACGATTTTTTGTTAATAAAGTTGTTTCTGGTGTTGACGTGCAATTAAGATAAAAGTGTTGTAGAAGTCTCTGTTAGAAGCTGGGCTTTCTGTAGCATACCTGCTTTAATGCGGTACTGGCCATGGCAAAATTATCTTAGGAAATATTCCAAGCTGATCATCACTCCAATCAGTCTCTCCATCTGCTTAAAATAAGAAAATAGTCATAGAATATGAAAAAAAAACTGCCACGTTGGTCTCGTGCAGGGGTCACCAATTACTTTCATTTGGGGTCCGTTTCTTAAAAATAATAATATGAGCGTCGCGGTCCTCAAGGTTTAAAGCCAACTACCCCCCTCTCCCCCATTTACATCATCACGTATTTGTGTGTTTACTTTGTTAAAACTGAAATAAAAATCTATAATATGTAAAATAGATACAACATCAATGAAGGAATAAAACGGATACCATGAGCTAAGAGCTCATGGTATCCTTCATACCAGTCAGATATATCTGCCCCTTACTCACACTGGATATAACCTTGCACTAAGAGCTTGTGGTAGGGGGAGCCCCTGAATATTAATTAAACAAAATTTGTTTATTAATTAATAATATTCTTTAATGTAATCAACAAAAGTAAGTAACCACCAAGATATTTTTTATGTGTTTTTGTATATGTAATTTTTTGCCGTCCAAAGTTTGACTAAAGTTTGTGCAGGCTTATTGTTATTCAATTTTGGTAGTCCACACAAAAAATGTTGGTGATCCGGATCCGGATCGCGGTCCACCATTTGGTGACCTCTGGTGTAGTGGGTTCGACTCCAGGGCCTGGCAAAATGTTATTGGGATTTTCCATCTGAAATTTCTCAGTAACGGCCCAAAATCTGGACTAGTGCCCGGTTGATGGCAATAGGCTCACCCCTATATCATGAGACTTAAACATAACTATAGATGTACTAAGATGCATCTCTACCTAACCCTTCGAGAAATAGGTACAGGAGTAATGTTATGTAAGAAAAAAGAATCTGTCGATGAAACAAATTGCAAAATAAATGATTAACTTGATCAATAAGAAGTTAGCAATTAAACAATTTTTTTATATGTTTTTTACCTATACAAAAAGAAAAATTTAAAAAAACCCCGGCATATTTTTATTTCATGCTACATAATTTATCTAGTAGTAGATACGCTTCGATCGACAATCTATTGAACACTTAATAATGGCACGATATCTTGCGGAAAAACCCCGATTCAAACAGTAAAACGCCCATAACTTGTGAACGGCTGAACCGATTTTAATCAAATATTGCTAAGAACACTCTCGATAAAGTCAAAAGTCGTCTAGGAGCTATGATGCCACAGACAGATACACAAACACACAGGTTCACACGTCAAACTTATACAAACAAAAAATTACGAGACATTCACTAAAACTAATTACAAAAACATGCGAGACATTCTACGGTTTCATAAAAGTTTAAAATCTTATATGCTTATTTACACCGTGGCTGATATTTTATACCATAGGAATAGTACACGCATCGCAATACCCTGTCCAATAAATCAGATTCCACATCATTAGTTCGAGCAAGTTCGACGTAAACCCCTGTAAAAGTAGACATGAAATCGGCGTGAGAACGACAACAACTAGCGCCACCTGTTAGCGCATGTTTAAACAAACGGTGAGACGGGGGAATGGTTGAATGTTCACGGTTTCATTCACACACGGGACGGAGGATTTCGATAGGTGGGTGTATTTTTTCAATTATTTATAGATATTTGTTAGGAGTGCTTAACTTTATAGTCTGTAATGTCCCACAGCTAGCTGGGCAAAGGTCTCCTTCATATCCCTAAATACGACTACTTTCCTCTCTTTTATTCATTTATAATATTATTGTAGTTGGAACTAAAAAAAACTATGTTGACCTTTTTAACAAAAACTGGAATCGACGAAATATGGAAATGAAAAAGAAGGATTGTCTAATATTTTGAGTTGGCACCAAACATGCATTGTTTACATGTTTGACGGCGCGTCAAAATGCTAGACTATAAGATTTTTTTTTCGCTTTTCAGTTTACTTGATTTCAACAGAATCGGATCACAATTGAAAATTCCAATAGGTCACTACAATTTTATTCACTGTTCCAGATGCATTTCCTAAAATTCTAATGCAGTTCTAAAATGCCTTAGAAATTCCGAATATCTTATGGCAAAAAACGGTGTACCTAATTAACAAAAGAGTGTCAAAATGTTGGTTGGAAAATCTAAACGGATTCGTGTTTTAATTTTGCCATAAAATATTCAACAAAAATATGGTCGGTTACAGAATAAAAATAATAATAAATAATAATAATCTATAAATAATTTCAAGTAGTTTATGACAGAGATTTTAAAACTACGTCGTACGTAGTCAAAACTAACAAAAAACCACATAAATACCACAAAATAATACCTACTACATACAGCATTTAGCGAAAACCCATCAAACAGCTTCTCTTCACAACATAACAAACAAATTTTCCACAAAGCAAAAAACATGTCAAAATCGTTGTCACAATAAATTGAACCTGTTAATAGCCCTGAAAGTAATTTGTAAGTAATAAAATATCATTTTAATTAGGGTGCCCGCTAATTGGTGTGGAACGCGACTGCCAATTACTGCGGACCCCGGAGTGAAGCCGAACCGCGCGCCGACACGGTGCAAAATTTACGGACCAAAACAATCCCGTGATGGGGATTATCCGCCCGGGATTTTGCGTGACACTAGTGTGTTCGTCAGGTTTAGATATTACGTAACTTGCAAGAGCAAAACGATAGCGACTTTTGCGCAATAATTGCTTTTCAATACAGAAGTTTTATAGTTTATAGGGGTGTTTTTAGAAATAAGTGCATAAATAATTCTGATTTTTATGTCATAAAGCGTTTAGTCGCGCAATAATTGCTCATTGCTGTTTCTTACGTAATAAGCCTGCCGATTTCTTCATGTAAAGTGTTCGAATAGTGTCGTTTGTGCATCATCTCTTTAATGCACTTATTCATACGAACCGAATATTCGCATCTTTTTTATAAAAATTATTTGAAATGAATCCGAATTTGTCCATACAAATATTCAAGTATACTAATAGAATACGCGTAAGTCAATTGTAAGTGCACATACAATACGTAATGAGAAAGAAATTGTTCATAATGTTAGTTTGTAAAATATAGGAAATTTCTGTAAGTTTTGGTTCAGTTACGAAAATTCTTTCATTGATAGAAAGCTACATTTAATTATCGTTGAATGTCATATGCTAATTTTTAACCGACTGCCCAAAAAGGAGGAGTTTCCATGTTCTACAGTATGTTTTTTTATGTAGGTATGTTCATCGATTTCTCTGTCGATTGCAAACCGATTTAAAAAAATCGCTTTGTGTTTGAAGGGTACTTGCCCAAGGTGTTTCCATATACATTTGGTGAAGATCTGATGAAGAACTTTGTAGATATACCTACAACAGAATTTGTCAAGAAATTACGAGAAATCTCTCGGGTCTGCTGCAATCGCATGTCTGTTTATTGTACATTAGCAATGTACAATAAACAGACATGCGAGATAGAACTTGCTCGTTAGGCCACAACTAAAAAGTGAATAATAAAAAACTTTTTTACAAAAATATTCTACCGACTTCCAACTAAAAACACTACAAAGTGAAAAATAACTTTCTTTTTCGAAGTCGGTGTCCATAACGAAAAAAATTGGTACCTACCAAAGACACGTAAGGCGTTTCGCCTTGAGCTACGCAATCGGTTCTCTGGACTGGAGGATGCTGCGGACTCAGTGGACGAGGAGTGGAGCCGCATTAGAAATGCCTATACAGAGACCAGTTCCGTGGTCCTTGGACACAAATCAACACATGCGCGCGAGGACTGGATGTCACTTCACACGTGGGGCCTCATTGAGGATAGAAAGAAATTACACCTCAAACTGCTTGAGACCCGTGATGATGCCGAACGAGCCGACCTAAACGCTCAATACCGCCAGAAGCGCAAAGCGATTTATCGCAGTACGCGTGCAGACAGAAGGCGGTGGGCTGACGATATTGCTGATCGTGCTCAACATGCTGCGAACACCGGCAACTTGAAGGAGCTGTATAAAACCACGAAGACCTTGGCAGGAAACAGAGGGCTTAAGAAGAAGCCGCTTAAATCCAAGGAGGGGCAGCTTATTGCGACGTCGGAAGGGCGGCTGCAACGCTGGCGCCAGCACTTTGAGGAGGTATTCGGATCGTCGACATCTTTGACACCTGACGCGCTGCGGATAGGTTCTGTGCCACCTCGACCGCTCGACATTGATACGGAACCACCGTCAGCCTCTGAAGTGACTGAAGCGATCCTCTCTTTGAAGGCTGGCAAAGCACCTGGACTCGACCTGATTACGGCGGAAATGTTACAAGCCGACTTAGCCTCCGCTGTCGACGTGCTGACGCCTTTAATTGAAAGGATATGGACCGCTGAAGAACTCCCGGACGACTGAAACAAGGGACTTTTAATTACCGTGCCCAAGAAAAGTGATCTCAGTAGTTACGATAACTGGAGGGGCATTACGTTGCTGTCGACTCCCTCTAAGGTCTTCTGTAAAATAATCCTTGATAGGCTGTCGAGGGCCGTTGAGCCTCTTCTGCGCGGGGAGCAGGCGGGTTTCCGTTCGAGCCGCTCATGCACGGACCAGATCAACACTCTTCGTATCATTCTTGAGCAGGCATCAGAATGGCAAAGGGAAATTTATCTAACTTTTGTCGACTTCGAAAAGGCCTTTGATACGTTGAAGTGGTCCAGCATCTGGTCCCGCCTTTTGGACATTGGAGTGCCGCCAAAAATAGTCCGCCTATTGGAGAGCATTTATAGAAAATATTCCTGCAAGGTGACTCACGAAGGCCTCATTTCGGAGGACATCGCAGTGCACGCTGGTGTCCTTCAGGGATGTCTTCTTTTGCCCCTCCTTTTTATAATCGTTCTCGACGGAATCATGTTGCGCACTCACGATAGCAAGCGTCGCGGGATAGAGTGGGGATTGACCAACGTCTTGGAAGACCTGGACTATGCCGATGATCTATGCCTGCTGAGTCATACACACGCTGACATGCAAGCGAAACTGAACGACCTGCGCCAGGAGGCTGCGAAAACTGGGCTCAAAATTAACATCCGAAAGACTCAAGAGATGCGTACAGGTGTGAAGAATTCTACACCGATGTTAATCGGCACAGAGGTTGTGGAACGCGTCCACAAATTCACGTACCTCGGGAGCGTCGTGTCAGAGACTCGAGGAACTGAAGAGGATATCGCTTCTCGGATTGCCAAAGCGCGAGCTACCTTCGCGCAGCTGAGACCTGTGTGGCAATCGCGGAAACTGACCCGAAGGGTTAAACTCAAAGTCTTCGGGTCCAATGTCAAATCCGTGCTGCTCTACGGGTGCGAGACGTGGAAGGTATCAAAGGACATCCGCGCCAAATCCAGGTCTTCGTCAACCGATGTCTTCGTCGCATCCTCGGAATTTACTGGCCCGAGATCATCTCTAATGTAGAGCTGTTGGAGAGATGCAACGAGACCCCGATCGACCGACAGATCAAGCGGCGTAAATGGAGTTGGATTGGTCACACGCTCCGGAGGGATTCCGATCACATTCCTAAACAGGCCTTAGATTGGAATCCTCAAGGAAAAAGGAAGCGAGGCCGTCCCCGTCAATCTTGGCGACGTACCGTATTAGCTGAAGCGACAAGCATTGGAATGGCGTGGAGCGAGGTGAAGCGCGAAGCTCAAGACCGGTCTCGATGGAGGACTACTGTGGAAGCCCTCTGCCCCAGCTAGGGGACATAGGATCTTAAACAACACTTTTTAGTTGTACCTAATAGGCAAGTCTTACGTAGGTACTTAAAATGCCAGAATAGATTACCCGAATCCCAAGAAACTTGAACATAACCGGTGAAATCAGAGTGCACCAAGATGAACTGAACACATCTGCGTACCCTTTTAGAGCATACTGGCTTGATATTATTTTATGAAATGGTATAAATAATAATCAGACATGCGATTGCAGCAATCCCGAGAGATTTGCCGTTGTTTATTCTGATCTACATTAAATTAAAATGGGAACAATTTCGGAACATACTCTATCAAAAAAAAAAAGAATTTTCAAAATCAGTCCACAATTGACGGAGATATCCGTGAACATAAGGAGAGGAGCTCGTGGCTAAATAATAACAGCCGCACGGGTCGATCTTCAAGGTTAAGCAACGCTTGCCGAGGTCGGTCCGTGGATGGGTGACCATTGTCAACATACCGAGTTTCCTCCGTGCCTCGGAAAGCACGTTAAGCCTTTGGTCCCGGCTGTCATTTGAAGATCTTTGACAACCGTTACGGGTAGTCAGAAGCCTGAAAACTGACACCAGTCTTGCCAAGAGATATCGTGTTACCCAGTTACTGGGTTGTGGAGGTCAGATAGGCAGTCGCTCCATGTAAAACACTGATACTCAGCTGAATCCGGTAAGACTGGAGCCGACCCCAACAATAATTGGGAAAAAGGCTAGGCAGATGATCCGTGAACATAAAAAAAATAAAAACTATACAAACATGAAGTCGAACATAGAACCTCCTCCTTTTTGGAAAGTCGGTTAAAAATATAAACGGTGTTCTAAACAAAAACAAAGCGTAACTAAAAAAATTACTTCAATTTCGGCAGTCAGTGTCAAAAACGAAACCAGAAACAAGAACAGAATTGTTTTTATTTGGAAGTCGGTTGCGATTTTTAATTAGTTTTTTTATTACCTCAAAAAAATGTACAGCTCCTGTGGGACAAGCAACGGTGGCGAAACCGCGGGAATAAGCTAGTCGTGAATATTATGATGAGGTGTCTAAGTACGGGGCGATGCGGTAGGTTACCCAATTGGTATTCTGCTTGGACAGGAACGTGACTGCCGAGTGCTTTGAATATTGCTAACGTAATTATCTTGTGTGATAGCCGCAAATCACCTATTGTAGCCTGGAATTCGACCTTGCAGAGAGCGAACTTCAAATTCTCCGCTTTTTTAGGGTTCCGTACCCGAAGGGTCCAAACCAATATCGGTGGTCCAAACGGAGCAATGTTGTAACACAGATACGGGAGTATCTGAATTTCTGTCTTGCCGTCGTCTGTCACAATGGTTTTAAAGCCAAACGGTTGAAGCTACAGTCTTCAAATTTTCACAGTATAAGCATCTTATTGACCCAAAGTCATACAAATTGTCAAAAATATTTTTAAAGGATTTTATGGGGGGCAAAGAGGACGCAAACAAAGTTTAAGACTTACCCCATCGAGTGGGGTATGGTTGTTTAGAACTCATTGTGTTGATAAATACATTAATTTTCTTTTTTAAAATCTTGGAAAACAAAGGAATGGGAAGTCACCATAATCCGCTTTTTTTACAAACTTTTGCTCCGAATATTTTTTTAAACTTTACATTGACCTATGCATTTCTTTGGTGATAATGTTTACAATTACGTATATTTTACTAACGATAATCTGACTTTTCTTAGAAATTCTCTAATTTTTCCATGTATAACCAAATTGATTTTGCAGTTTGGTACGGAACCATAAACGTGCGAAGTCCAACACCCACTCGGCCAGTTTTTTTGTCTTGGGTTTATTAAGAACTAGCTTCTGAAAGCAGCTTTGCCTGCGTGATTGTCGAATAGTATCCTAAGGGCACATATTTATGGGTTAAAAGGTACTTTAAGTCCTAATCCAGGGCATGGTCTACCCAGTACCCATCTGTCAAGTTAAAATCCTTTAGCAAAATTATTATATTTTTAACCCACTTCCCTTTTAAATCAAATTAACAGAATAAATGAGTTTGCCCGGCGAGTTGCGGTAATTGTTGGACAGCGTGCCTGATGCAGGACGGTCCCAGGGGATTACGGACGATGACGCCAATCGGGGGAGCTTTCTCATCCCCCTCTTATTACAATTCTGTAGTATTAGAGTTTTTATTTTGTGGATTTATTACTTATCTACCTAATGCAGGTAATATTTAATCAGGAGAGCAGTTCTCTTTATAGTTATTCTAGCTTCTGCCAGCGGTTTCGCCCACGTGAATGTCGAAAGTTGTCCCAAGGAAACGTATTCCCGGGATAAAAAAATATCCTATTTGTGCTATGCCAGACTATAACCTATCTCTGTGCAAAACTTCATCCAGCTCCGTTCAGTAGTTTTTGCGTGAAAGAGTAAAAAATATACAAACGCACACACTCACAAACTTTCGCCTTTATAATATTAAGTGTGATAAGAAGGATTTTAAGTTTTTGTTCTTCTTTTTCTTAGCGTGTGTAATGTGTGTGTGTAAATACAATATTTGGCTCACTATTCAGACACAGCAACACCAATTTTTTGTCTGATGCGATTGTGGCTTAAAATTTCGTTTGGCTACGAAAAATGCTGTTGTCAACATTCAAGAAAAAAATGTTCCTTATTTCTACCGTCTTAGGCGAATAAAATTTTCAGGGTCATATTCTTTCAGATATGTGCCTTTTTCTTCAGTTACCTGCTACGTTAGTTAACTTAAAGGACAGCTAGTTAGTTACTAAATTATATTTTACACACAAAATAAACGCAACATTCCCCTTTATTTTCGCCCCAGAATCCGTAGTGGTAATTATCGCAGACTGCGTCTGATGTGTGACAACCCCTCGGGGATTAGGTTCTCGCCAACCGGGGAAACTTTTTAATGGCTTAAAGAGATTTGCCGTGCTATTTCGGTCTGATATAGATTATTTTATAGAAGCGTACCACATAGAATACAACAAATATAAGTATGGCTCACAAATAGTTGTTCCGGCTCTGGGTGTTTGTGTATGTGAGTTTATATGTTTGTAAACGCACCCACGATACAGGAAGAAATTCCTAGGGTGGCGCAACGTTTTTTAAAAAAGAGAAAGAGAGAAAAGTATAGGGTTTATTTTAAGAATTTAACCATCGTGATAAATACCGATAATTAATGAAGATAAAAAGAATTTAACCAGCACGCACATACCAAAACAGCAACAATCATAAATATCAAAACAGAAATCAATTTTAAATAAATGCATAAGAGAACAAACAAAACACAAGCATTGCATTGGCAAAGGGATCCACAGAAGTGCTCTATCACGAATTATATTGAGCACAGATTATAAAAAGTGTTTTTATGATCTGTGATCTTGAGCCTCACACTTCATCTCGCCCCACGCTACTGCTTTTGACAGCACGGTTTGAAGGAGATGCCAAGTTTTCTGTTGCCTTGGGGATTTCAGTCCAAACATATAAAGAGTAAAATAATAATAAAACTCAGTGGTAGTCGCAATCTATCAATCAAATTATGCTTAAATGTGGCATAAAAATTATATATACAAAAGACTGCCGATGAAAATAAAGCAAGAAGTTCCAAAAGGAAAATTGATCGCAGCTTATTTAAACAAGCAAAAACGTCTCCCGTTAAACTTGCCCCATTTGCGCTCAACATCGAAAACTACTAAATTCCGAAACATTGAACAGGAGCACCCCAAGAAGACCAAACAAACGAAATCTAAACATGACAAGTTTCAGCACTTCGATATGACAAAACTTTATTACAACTGAACCCTGTATCAACTCAACTTTGTTCTGAAGTTGAAAGCGGGGTAAGTGCACTGGAGTTCGATATTGGTAGAAAGTTATGCCAGTTAGTGAAAAGGGAGAGAAGTCATAATGAGTTTGATGTTCTGGTTGTTTGGCCTTTTTATAGGCTTCTTTTTTGATAGCAGGGTTTAATTCAATAAGCACTGGAGAAGGATTCGGAGAGGTTTGAAGGTGAATTTGTAGATATTGACAGTCGGGGGATTGACACTGTTGATTCTGGCTTTCAGGACTTGCAGTGGTTTGGGAGTAGTGCGGTGGGTTTGTCCCAGGAATATAGTCGAGGGATTGATTAACCATTTGTGTGATTCGTTTTTGAGTGGCGTCTCTGAGTGTTACAATCTGAACCATTGGTAGCTTGAGTCTGGTCCTGCCTGTAAAGACAAAATTAAATATATGTATGAATAATTATGGCAATGAAAGTTTCTCAACTTAATATGGGAGAGTAGAGTCTATAGTTTGCTTCTAAGAAAAAATAATAGTTGCCTGAAGCATTTGTAAATTAAAATAACTGCTGTTGCTATGAAAACCTTAAGGGGCTAAAAGTTAAGAGTATAATTTTGACAGAAATACATCTCCAGCCTAACTAGAAATACTCTACAACACCTTAATAAAATTAAATTGAAAATACATATCCACTAACAAGCTCTAACAAGTTAACAGAACTAGTTGAACCTTCGGTATATATTTACGGGTAATGAACATGCCTCCAGGGTGGTCGACACTTATGGTTGTGACGTCACACCGGTTCCTCAATACTCAATACATTGATTGCTCTAACGATACTCGCTGGATACAACGTTTCTAGAGAAGCTCAAGATGCCAAAAATGATCAATTATCATTCATTCTGAATTGCAGCATTATTGCTCTCGCTGAAATGGCTCCACAACACCATAATTAAATTAAATTGAAAATCCATGTCCAATACAAGATCTAACAATCTTACAGAACCAGTTAAAATATCGGTATTAACTGGGTGGTCGGCACTTATGGCTGTGACGTCACACCGGTTCCTCTAATGGAGCTCGATGTATAGGTGTCAATTTGTTCAAGTCAAGCGCGGCTCGTGTGTGGTAGGTTCTGGAGGCGATTTTTAATTGTCTGGCTGGCTTTATATGTTTGAATATATAAGCTAGCTGCATATACTCGTGCATATTTCTGAAAAAAAATGTGTCTAAAGAAAAAAATAAATTTAATCAATATTTTAGCTAACCGTGCATTGCCACCCAAAACAAACGTGTATGCAAAATTTCAGAGTAATCGCTAGGGGATAACTGTTTCAAAATCAGTTGCAAGATTTGACTCAAATATGACCAAGTAACAAAAACTTGTAAAAAAAGGGAAAAACAATAAATTTATTCTTATTTTTTTCGAATCGATGACTTTTTAATTTGTTATTCAAAATAATCATAAAAGAGACGATTACGACAGATACAGGGGGATATAAATTATTAAAAACATCTGTTTAAAAGCCTGATCATTACCCCAGGGAGTTTCACTAAAGGGTTGGTAGCAAAAGTTGTGCAATATTCTGCATGTACGTGGGACACTCAGAAAGTTTTGCGAAACTAAAAAAAATTGTTCTATACGTACATATATTTTTATTAAATCTTTTCAAAGTACTTTCCACCAGCCTCTATACAAAGATTCATGCGCCTAAACCAGTTTTCAAAACACTTTTTCCAGTCCGCCGCAGACACCTCGTTTACAGCCTGCTCGAACGCAGCCAGCGCATCTTCCGGCGACGAAAATTGTATCCCTTTGAGCTGATTTTTTATTTTTGGGAATAAAAAGAAGTCACACGGTGCTAGATCAGGGCTGTAAGGAGGGTGACCCAGGAGTTTGACTGGCGTGCTGTCCAGGAAGTCCCTCGTTTTGAGTGCGGTGTGCGCAGGTGCATTGTCGTGGTGGAGCAGTAGCCCGCGGAGCCCTGTGTTTGGTCGCTTGTTGCTTATAACAGAGAAAACTTCTGGCAAACATTTGGTAGTATACCATTCGGCATTAATGCTTCTTTGATCCCGTAAGGGAATTGATACCAAGTGGCCAGTCAAATTAAAAAAGCTAGCGATCAAAATCTTACCCCCGCTTCTAGATCGCTTCACTTTGGTAGGCGTTGGCTCATTTTGAAACACCCAAACAGTCGACTGGCGCTTGGTTTCTGGGTCGTATTGATAAATCCAGGACTCATCACCTGTAACGATGTCGTAAACACGCCGAGACGAGCCTGCTTCAAATTTGTTAAGCATATCACGGCACCATTCCACCCGAGCCTGCTTCTGAGCATCGGTGAGGTTGTGCGGCACCCAGCGTGATACTATCCTCCTCACGCGAAGATGGCTGTGTAGAATCTCGTGAACGCTTCCCGATCCAATCTTCAATATGTGTTGAATCTCCTGATATGTAATTCGCCTATTGTCTTGGATTAAATTTTTCACTGCTAGCACGTTTTCTTCGGTAACAGCCGTCAAAGGGCGACCGCTTCTTTCGTCATCCCCCAAAGTTGGTCGACCGCGCTTGAATTCGTTATACCAACGATACACGGTTGCCTTGGAAGGGCCTTCATCCATGAATGCCATTTGAAGTCTATCGTACGATTCATCCGGTTTCAGGCGACACTTGAAATCGTATAAAATCATAGCTCTAAAATGTTCCCGGCGCAGATCCATATTTCAGTGAGACACAATACTTTGAATTAACTCGCAAAAAATGTGGAGGGAAATTTTGAAATTGGAACTTACTTATTTTTACTTATAAATAATCATATTTTCGAAAAACATTATAACTGGCCAGTCTCCCATATATAAAAACTTTTTTTCGCAATACTTTCTGAGGGGCCTGGTATTGTCAACAATCGGCGTCGATAGCAAAAATGTCTGCAGGTTTCATAATTCACCTTACCATTCCTTGACCATTCCCCCTTAATCGTATTGTAGTTATTTGTTTATGGATGATAAATTTAGAAGACGGATACATTCATTCAGTCATCATTGGACAGCAAATGAGGGGATGATCCTATTCAAAGTATTTGTCAAAAGATAACACTGTTTTCGTTAAGTCAACTTTGGTGGGTTGGAGGTTTGGTAGGCCCGCAAAGGAGACAAATTACACACTAGGTAACCAATCAGCGTAGCGGATCAAGGGGCTCAGAATCGGCTAATTAAGTTCTTATCGTATCGTGTGGTTCTTTCTATCTTATAAACGTAGTTACTCAGTTAATTGACAAGTAAATGAAAAGGGCATACACGGAGATGGCGGGATGAGAATAGAATAGAAAACATTTATTGAACATAGACACAACACAACAACAAGAATCACAATTCTTAAATAAGAACTGGTCATTAGCAGCTCTAAAGAGGAGTAGAACACCAAGGGCTTTAAAAAAAACAAATAATAAAAGTGTAAAAAGAAGATCCGATACACTGAAAGCGGAAACGACACAAAACAAGGATAATATAATTCCCAATCAATCCCATTGACCCCTAAACACCTCAGTTTATGGCTATAAAGAACTATAAACCATACTATTGACCATAACATTAAATGTGCCGCTTGAGTGTCAATTACAGCTCAAAGCAGCCAAGTCCGGCCAATGAATTAAACAGCCATAAAACGATGGTGTCCATGGAATATATACCAATTAGTTCGTATGAGAAGTCGTAAACTTTTTTTGTACTTTAATGTAATGTAAATTAGATGTTTTGTATTTTATTTGTGTGGTTTTAATGTGTGTGCGTCACGATATTTGTACATAATATGAGGTGACTTTTGTAATCAATCATTTGGTTGTTTGATTGTATCATCGGGAGATAATGGAGTTGGAGATAACGTAACAGTTAATATGATAGAATAGAAGAACAAAAGGGCAGCAGAAAGATAATGGAAAAAACATCATTATGTGACATGCGCAAGAATGAACCAAGAACTGACTGATTTGAGAAGGGTTTCAAGTATAAATTGTTGATAGCTAACTTCTTCTTTCCGTTTATTTAATCAAACTATTTGGAACCTATTTATTGCAGCGTCAGATGCATTTTACGGCTCTAGAAATGGTGGCGGATGACCAAAATAACTAAGAATATACATATTGTGGAATGAGTTTGATGGAAAGAAAGGTTGGTGAATGCTGAAATTAGGGCTGATAAAGATAAGTGGAAGAAGCAATATCACCAAAGCCATGAAAACCCGGCTCATACGAGCACTTGTGTTCTTCATATTCCTATACACAGCCGAGACCTGGACGCTGAGAGACACTGAGAGAAAAAGAATAGACGCTCTGGAAATGTGGTTCTGCAGAAATATGCTTGGAGTGTCGTGGACTGAGTTTCGCACCAACATAATTATATCCATCCTTCAAGAATTCGTTATCGGCTATAGTCCAAGCTCGAGTACTCCAGTTCATTGTATACGACGAGCCAACGACTCTATCGAGTGGCTTGTAGTTCAGGGTAGAGTGGAAGGCGACCTACCGCACGCTCTCGTTGACCGCGCGGCAGGTCGCCTATGCGATTGACCGACCGGATTAAGTCTGCAGTGGGCGGCCCATTGCATGAGTGCACACGAATAACAGCTGATAGAGAGAGATCGCGTCGCACCACTAAGCAAATTATGGAAGCCCGAAGTCTCACTGAACTATGATGACCACGACCGTTCTGCCAAGAGTGTACCGACGAAGAAGAGGAAAGAAGACATTACATAGAAAAGAAAAGGAAGAAAATAATCCAACAGCACACGTTGAACTGATTAATTGAGTATTTATGATAGAATATAATAGAATGGTTTATTCCAGAAATCCCCACCGACATATCCCCACCAGTGGGGATCGTTTCGTTGAAAGTTGATTATAATAATTTAATAATTTTTGTTTAATAATTTCAAAACAACACGTGGTGGGGATTGGTACTTATTTTCCAAAAATCCCCACTAGGCAGAGTTTATTTAGCTAGTGGGGATTTCTGGCAAAAAAAATAACAATCCCCACTGGTGGGGATTTGTCGGTGGGGATTTCTGGAATAAACCAATAGAATATACTACTGACTGTCATTGTACTGATTTCCTTTATCAATGTGGTCATTAATGGTGCGTTCGCATTAGTTCGGCCACCGAATCCGGCTACCGCTTTCTTTTTTACCGGATCGGTTAACCGAATTGGGTTGCTTACATTAGTTGGTTGACCGAATTTTCCGACCGCTTTCTATTTAACCGGATCGGTTAACCGAATTGGGTTGTTTACATTGGTTGGTTCACCGAATTTGGCAACCGCATTCTGACAAAATTGGCTATTCAACAGTCAAACTGACGGCGAGCGTCTCCGGTCACGCTCTCGTCACCTAATATGGGCTGCGACCGAATATGCCAACCTTTTTACACTAGTCGGTGACCGAATACGAGCCGCAGCCGAATACGGCTAGCCAAATACCCGATTACATTAGTTGGTGACCGAGTACGGGCTGCAGCCGTATAAGGTCTAACCGGATAATGTAAACACGCCATAATACGATTATGAAAGTAATGTAACCTTTACACAATACCTTATCCTGGGTCGAATTGCAATGAGCTACTGTTTTAGCTCTAGTTATAGCTAGCTATTGCAGCCAGTCAGCGAGGATAGTACCAACTGCTTTGGGGTTCATTGCTTTTCTTGGTGGTAGTGTCTTCGTAGCCATACCTACTTCTGTAAGTTTCTTTTTATTTAGTTATTTAAAACTTTGTGCACCGAGGTACTATGCCATCGTTAATGTTACTCCATGGTGTTTAGCATAGCAGCTAGGCTTATCCAAGTTATAAACGTATCTTTGCTTTGTGCCTAATAATCTAATACTGTCTCCTGCTTGAAGTGGCGATTATTTTCTGCTTAATTTTGCTACGAGATCCAAGACAATTGAATAGTTTCTCTGGTACTTGTCGATCTTCATTGCCGCTTTTCTGGGGGATGCTTCATGTCTTACCGTGGCGAGGCTTGGTAATGAACAGGATATGGAGCTATTCCCACAAAAAAAACTCGTGCTCAAGGATCTGAAAAAAAAAGGATTGCAACTACTAAAGCATAAAATATTTACCGTTTCATGTATAACGGTTATCGTTACATAGATTTGATAAATTAATTGTGTGGCACATAAAAACTGAATAAAATTAATTAGAGCCCCGAAATAAACGGGAAGTTAGCCACGGTGGTCGGTCTCCTGCCTGCTGTGGGAAATTGGTTCAATACGGTGGGTGTTCAAATATTTTAAGTATGTCATGGTTCTGTACAGTTATGGCGAGTTTTAATTATAAAGTAAGGTCAAAAAAATTGCCATCATTGGGTGCAGTATCTGTCTTTTAAGGAAAGTTCTCTTAGTTAATGTAAATACAATTTAACTTGATAGGATTGGCGATGGGTATATGTATAAGTAGACGACTTGATTTTAACACTTATTTTAATCTCAACTCGTAGCTTAGATTCAGCTGATATATTCTGTAAATATTATACCGTGAAAAGTAAGGTGTAGTGTAGCTAGAAATTATTTGACATACTACATTGATAGGATGGATTGAAAACTGAACATACTTCATGTACACACTGCATCTAAGTTTTTATTGCGAGATGTTTACATTAATAAAATTTATCACATTAAACACTCAATGTTCTTCCTCCTCTCTCCTACTTGATCTATGCTGTGCCCGACAGGATCCATCATTGTGACTAATATAAATATTTCCCTACCAACTATATACATTATGGTACGCAATAAAGAATTGAGATTTGAATTGAATTGAGAACAACACTGTAGGTGGCATAGTTAGGTAGGTCAAGCAATGGCGACGCTTGAGGGAGGCCTATGTCCAGCAGTGGACGTCTTTCTTCTGGTATGATGATGATGAAGTAGATATACATAAATATTGGTTCCCACGACATTCTTCCCAAACCGTCGAACTCAAAGCCCATAAAAAAATCAGCCGCACTTGTTGTGCACATGAATATAATTTTAATGAGTTTCCTTCGTCTGTATCACGCGTGCGGATCTCTAAAAGTTAAATAAATTGCCGCTCTTGAGTACAAAGCGCCGGGTCTGCTTGTATTTCATTCAGCCCATTCGATAGGAATGCTGAGCGGATCGGCCAGTGTTGTGATTCGTGGAATTATTTTATACTTAGATAGTTTTGTGTAAATATGAAAGTTGATTTTTCTGTTTCAGTACCTAAATTACAAAAGAGTCTTCTCAAGGTGTATTGTGTTAAAATAGGCAATCGCTCTTTGTAAAACACTGGTACTCAGGTGCACCTGGTTAGATTGGAATCTGGCCCCAATATAGTTGGGAAAAACCTACAGACGGGCAGACAGAAAGTTACACAAAAGGTGGAACGGTAGATAGTGTGCATCATCTCCAAAGAAATGTACAATTGACAAGATGGTTAAAGATTAAGTTAACATTTAGAGCAACGCTTATCCCAGGATTGGACTTAAAATAAGATTTTGAACTGCTCTTTCATCAGGATTTCTCATGGGAATACCTTTTTGAGTAGCTTTTATAAAAATGTGTTATTGCCAGAAAATCGTCTACCACTGTTTCAATAAAATAAAATATCCGGAATAACAACGATTCCCCAATCCATTAGCTCCACGCGGCGTTCACAACTGGTTGTCGTGGGTGTCTAGGGGTATCGATTGATGTTAGAACGGGACATCACCATCACACCATAAACGCACCAGAGAGAGACAGAAGATCAACCTTCCGAGAACAAGATAGCATCGCCAGGAAGAACAGAGACGTCTTAGGCGCACTCAATAAAAGCCCTTTTTGTATTTTTTATAAAGGTTATTTTTCATTTTTTACGATTGTTAAGTGGTTATTTATTCATAACACCTTTGTCGGTTTTTTGTCGCGCTCATTAACTCGAATTAGTTTGAACAGGCGTGCGGCCTTCCCATAATGACTTTGTAATTATGACTTTTAATATTTGGGCAGTTAAATTTTAATTTTCGATGGCAATTGTTTTTTGGGATGTGAGATATGGTATTGAAAGAACGATTGATGATGATGATGATTAATTAAGAATGATGATATTCCCAAGAATGCATTAGAGAGAAAGCTTTACAGAAAGTTATTGTTCAAGGTAGCCATTTCAATATGCCACCCTGACTCTGATGGACGTGTCAATCTAAAACGTGGATACTGCAAAAAATACTAAAACGCAAACGAAACTTAAAGCCGTCCCTAAAAGTATTTCTGTCACTCCAATAATCCTTAAAGTGAAAGAGACAGCAAGTGTCTTAAAGGCAACATAAAAATGAATTTTCCTGTATGTCATCAACGCCTTCAAAGGCCTTTGCCGAGTCAAACAATTAGCGCGATATCAATTTTTATATTAATTGTTTTAAAAACCTGCTTTCATCACGTAGGCGCCCTCCTTCGATGAAAATGCTATAATATTAATTAAAAGAACAAAACAGTCTATAAAAGTAACCTTTAGAACACAAGTAAACATAACTCACGTTGGCACCTGCATATTTCGTGTAAATTCCGCGGTAATTAGAGACGAAATAAATGAAGTTAAACTACAGCTGTCATTACAAGATCCTTGATAAGCAATGATACTATTCCGACTATGTAGGTATGTAGTAATGCGTTTTACAGGCACTAAAAATAAACATTAAAAACACCACCCTGTATAGACTAATTTTTTGCGAGCAAAAAGTGGGTCTTGTGTATTATGTAGAAAGGATAGAAGAACCCTAGTTCAGCTTATTATTGCTTTTCTTTGCTTGTTTGTAATATGTATTATAACGGAAGCGGAAACGGAAACCGATGTGTAAAGCAAATTTTGGCGGCAACGGAAACAGAAACGGATGCAGAAGCGAAAGTGTAAAAACTAAAAAAATAAAAATGTTAAGCATTTATTTATTATTCAGTATTCAAAATTAAATGAAGGTAAATTTATATACCCTGCTGCTCTTTGCTTAGCGTTTGTGGACTACGAGAAAGTTTTCGATTCGATCGAGACTTGGGCTGTACTGAAGTCTCTCCAACGGTGCCAAATCGGCTACCGGTACATCGAGGTGCTAAAGTGTTTGTACAAAAATGCCACCATGTCAGTCAGACTTCAGGAACAGACCTCGAAACCTATCCTTCTGCAGCGAGGTGTGAGACAGGGAGACGTCATATCTCCGAATCTGTTCACTGCTGCGTTGGAGGATGTATTCAAGGTTCTGGGCTGGAGGGGCCTAGGCATCAACGTCAATGGCGAGTACATCACTCAATTTCGGTTTGCCTACGATATAGTGGTCATGGCTGAAACCATGGACGACCTCATTACAATGTTCGATTTCCTCAGTAGTGCTTCCGAGAGAGTGGGTCTAAAAATGAACATGGACAAAACCGAGGTGATGTTGAATGCCCATGTCGCACCCACTCTTATCAAGGTTGGAGAAACTACACTCGAAGTTGTGGACGATTATGTCTACCTGGGACAAACGGTCAAATAGTTAGGTAGGTCCAACTTCGCGAAAGAGGTCAACCGTCGAATTCGACAGGGACGTGGTCGCTCACAATGGGCCTAATCATAAGGCTTAAAGTCACCCAAATGCAATGGAGAGAGATATGTTCGGAGTTTCATTGCATTATTGAATCAGAAACGAAGACATCCGCAAGAAAACCTAGGTTATCGACATAGCCCGAAGAATTGCTAAACTTAAGTGGCAGTGGGCAGGGCACATTGTTCGCAGCACGGATGGCCGTTGGGGCTGAAAAGTTCTGGAGTGGCGACCGCGTACCGGAAGACGCAGGGTCGGAAGGTCTCCCTCTAGGTGGAGCGACGACCTGCACCCTAATTGCGCAAGTGAATTCGGCAAGGCAAAAGGTTTGTCCCCATGAAAAAGAATAATAAAAACTCTCTAAATAATAAGGTATTGCCAAAATAAAAATGGGTTCTTTCGAAAAGTGTATCTTCCAATGAAAGCGTACAATAATTTTTGGGAATACCTAATTATTTAAAGAGAATTTGTGATACTCTTTCATGGGGTCAAAGCCTTTGCCTTGCCAAATTCACTTACACAATTAGGCTGCTGGTCAGGACCGCATGAGTCCGGTGGATGCTAAAAGCACAGGACCGATCAGTGTAGTATCGACGCTTGGGGGAGACCTTTGTCCAGTAGTGGATGTCATTCGGCTGAAATGATGATGATGATATTATAATATTAAAAAGACTATAGTGCGCGCGGAACTAGTTGGCCGCGCTTTAGGTGGCACGTCATCTCGCTATTGCAATTTCATGTGCGTTTTGTGAAAGTAAAGCGCCTGGATTCGAGCCCAGGCAGGCGCTTTACTTTGTGTAAATTATTTCTTCACCACTGCTCTCAAAAACGGTGAAGGAAAGCATCGTGAGGAAACCGGCATGTCCTAGAACCAAAAATTCGAAGATATGTGACATCCACCAACCCGCACTGGGCCCGCGTGGTGGATTACGGCCCATTCCCTCTCACAGAGAGGAGGCCTGTGTCCCAGCTGTGGGAACATTAATAGGCTGATGATGTGATGTTGTGTGCGTTTTGTCTAAACTAGTGCGGCGCCGTACTTCGCGACGGCAACACGCGTTGAAAGTTCTGGCTAGTTTAGACAAAACGCACATGAGATTGCAATAGCGAGATGACGCGCCACCTAAGGCGCAGCCAACTAGTTCTGCGCGCACTTAGTTTTGAATTTTGTACCCAGAAATTTTCATCGGTGCTCTTCATAATTTGCTAGTGCACTTGCCCGCCCGCGCGTTACCCCGTCATAATGTTCCGTTTAGATTTCCGCAGCCTACGGCAAGGCAAAGGGTTTTGACTTCATCAATCGACCAATCAAAATATCTCGCATGTAATGTGTGAAAGACGCGATGTGGATGCCATCGTATGTGATTGGTCGATTGATGGGGCACTTAAGCCATTAGGCAGCCGTTTTAAATGTTGTGGTAGGAGAAGCAGAAAGAGATGTGAGAAAGTGTGCGGTACTTCGCAGTTGCGGCAACAGAAGCAGTCTGTTGCATCACTTACAAATACCTACTTACCCACTTTGTGAAGAGGTAAAAAAATCATCACCATCTACTTGCCTTTGCCCACTGCTGAGCATACCTAGGCCTCTTCTTTGCTTATACTGAAATTGATTTTTAACGCCCAACGGAAAAAGAGGTTTGTTATAAGTTTGACGTGTGTCGTTTGAGATACACACACAGCAATGTATCTCAAACGTATCTGTGTACCTGTGTGTCTGTCTGTGGCACCGTAGCTCCTAAACGGATGAACCGATTTTGATTTAGTTTTTTTTTGTTTGAAAGGTGATTTTGTCGAGTGTTCTTCGCTATGTATTCAGAACTACTGCAATAAACTATAACTAAAATGGTTCCTGCGCTGCCTGCTGTTGTTCCACCATCAATTCAGATTGTAGATACCATATTTATGTGGGATATATATCTCACTCAAACTCTTCTTTTGCAATCACCGTCATAACCAGCTCATGAGGTTTAGGTTTTAGGACCCTTCTAGGCCTAATTCTTGAAGTCGCTACCAGCCGCCATGCAATAATATTCTATACTTCCACATCTCTTTTTTACCCATAATAAAAAAGGAGGTAATTAATTCGACACGTATGTATGTTATACTGTGCCAATTTTCATAAGTGTATGTTTGCCCAAGCATTTCTCCGAAACCATTTATCAGATCGTGACGTAATGGATTAGGTACTCTCAATTTAGGAAATAGTGCAGTTTTCAAGATATGGAACATACAACCGAACTCCTTAACGAACAGCACGAATGTGTAAATTAAGGTATTATGGGTATTTACTCAGTCCTTTAGGTACCTTACTATAGAACTTGCTCATTTTTAGTGATTGACTAAAACTAAAAAGAGAGGTATATTTTTTTCACAAAATTACCTTCTTTTTTTTTTGATGTCGGTAAATATATAAACCGACTGCAAAAGAAAGACAAAAAAATGCAAAATAACTTTAGTTTCGGCAGTCAGAAATACCAGACACTGGCTTTTGAAACTAAAGTTATTTTGCACTTTTTAGTGTTTTGCTTTCGAAGTCGATATATGTATATGTTTGTGTTTTTTTTTTATTAGACTTAGAGGGAACATTGTTGTCCTTTTCTGCATGTTCCTTATCTCTCTTATCGGGCAAAGCCCTACATATTATATACTTTCAATAACAGATAAGTTATATTAGTGGTCTATAGAAGATTATGACTTGGCCAATCTAAAAGAAATAAAAGCATGTTTACCTTGCGCTTCCCCTCATTTCGACATCAGTGTGCTTATCCCGAGTTTTTTAACGTACTCACTCGTGATAACGTAAACGATCTCCTATGTCAAAGTGTATACAAAAAAACCTTTTTGCAAAAAAAATCTACCGACTTCGAAATGAAAAACTACAAAGTGAAATATAACTTTATTTTTAGAAGTCGGTGTCTTTCGTCGATACCAAATATTTTCGATATGGACACCGACTTACAAAAATAAAGTTATTTTTCACTTTGTAGTTTTTCATTTGGAAGTCGGTAGTATTTTTTTGCAAAAAAGTTTTTTTATTTTTCCCTTTTTAGTTTTACCTACCTAATAGGCAAGTTGTTTAGTAAGTACCTATCACGCCAGAACAGATTACCCGAAAACATAAAACTTGAGTTGCGTACCCCTTTCAGTATACTGGCGTGATGTTATGTTATGAAATGGTATAAACAATAAACAGACATGCGATTGAAGCAATCCCGAATGATTTTCCGTTATTTATTGAAGAGTTCTGTTGTATATCTCCGAAGTTTTTCATCAGATCCTTAACAAATTAAAATGGGACCAATTTCGGCACATGTTCTTTAAAACAAAAAAATAATTTTCAAAATCGGTCCACAATTGGCGGAGATATCGGTGAACATACATAAATAAAAAAAAAAACATACAAGAAGTCGAACATAGAACCTCCTCTTTTTTGGTAAGTCGGTTAAAAAGAGGATTCTCCTTACTGTCACCAGGCGACGCTTATCCAGTTTCAATACAAATTGACGTTAACGTTAACGCGATTGAGCGTGAGTAAAAACTCGCACTAAGGCCTCTGTGTTCACTAATTGGGTATTCAATAACTAAAGTATTGTATTTAAAACGTTTCATATTATGTATTGTACACAATAACAAAGCTATTGTAGCCATTACCTAGTCTCGCAGGTCATTCGCGTTGCTTCCTGCACTTGTAACGCATACTAATATCCTTCCTGATACATTGTTTGTATTGAATTAATTGCATTATTTTACTTGTACGGACATTTCCTCATCTCATGCATTTATTAATAAAACACATAACTGGCTAACAACCTATTATCTATACTTCTATACTAATATTATAAAAACCGGCCAAGTGCGAGTCGGACTCGCGCACGAAGGGTTCCGTACTTGGTAAATTGCGGTTTACGATTTATGACGTATTAAAAAAAAACTACTTACTAGATCTCGTTCAAACAAATTTTCGTTGGCAGTTTACATGGTAATGTACATAATATTTTTTTTTAGTTTTATCATTCTTTTATATTAGAAGTTACAGGGGGGGGACACACATTTTACCACTTTGGAAGTGTCTCTCGCGCAAACTATTCAGTTTAGAAAAATATGGTATTAGGAACCTCAATATATTTTTTTAAGACCTATTCATAGATACCCCACACGTATGGGTTTGATGTTTTTTTTTTTTTAATTTTAGTATCAAGTATGGGAACCCCCAAAATTTATTGTTTTTTTTTTCTATTTTTGTGGGAAAATCTTATTGCGGTTCACAGAATACATCTACTTACTAAGTTTCAACAGCATAATTCTTATAGTTTCGGAAAAAAGTGGCTGTGACATACGGACGGACAGACAGACAGACAGACAGACATGACAAATCTATAAGGGTTCCGTATTTTGCCATTTGGCTACGGAACCCTAAAAAGGAAAGATTTGTATTTTTTTAATGTTTGTATGTAACGAATAAACTTAAAAACTACTGGACTGATTTCAAAAATTCTTTCACCGTTGGGAAGCTACACTATCCCCGAGTGACATAGGCTACTTTTTATAAATATATTCCCACGGGAACGGGAACTACGCGGGTGAAACTGCGAGGCATCCGCTTGCAAGTTATTATGTGTGAAACGACTGTCATAAAGACATCTAAAAAGGAAATACGGTTACGGATTAATAAGACCTGCTGCCTAATTGCGTAAGTGAATTCGGCAGGCAAAGAAAGCCCCATGAAAGAGTATGACAAATTCTTGTTAAATTGTTAGGTATTGCCAAAATTATTGGACGCTTTCATTGGTGAAGATACTCTTTTCGTTATTTAAAGAGAATTTGTCATACTCTTTCATGGGGTCATACTTTTTGCCTTGCCGATTACACTTACGCCACTAGGCTGCTGGGGCCTTACTCTGACGGGTCAAAACTATCATGGTTCGACTGTGAGAAATAGACGGAGCTATACAGAAAGAATAACTCTACCCTATTCTAGGGTTTCGTACCTCAAAAGGTAAAAAAAGGAACTCTTATAAGATTACTTTCTTGTCCGTCTGTCCGTGTGTAACCACCGATTTTCTCAGAAACGGGTGGACCTAGCAAGTTGAAATTTATACCAGATATTAAGGTCTATATTCCCTATTAGGTGTATAAAAATCCAAGGTCTTGAGTCAACACGATAAAAAGATATAAGAGATTTTCGCGAAAACTTGTATGTACCAAAATTTACCTTATGTTTCAACTTTTTTTATCATCGGAATTTCCCTTTTACTTGTACCGTAAGACCTTGCTTTTAACCAAAATTTACAATTCTTTGTCAACCGGAAGTACCCGGTTTTGGGTCGAAAACTTCTATGGTAGTTCCCGTTGACCTAGAATCACGAAATTTGGAAAAAGAGGCAAATAAAGGAAAATTTCCAAAAAAAAAATAAAAAAATTGAAAATTGAGGTTATTTTGGTTACTTACAAGTTTTTACGAAAATCTATATTCCCCCATATCTTTAAAATTTACCCACCAATATAAATGATACCAATTTTATTATGGCGGTATAATGGGTAAGTACGGAATCCTCGGCGCACGAGTTCGACTCGCACTTGACCGGCTTTTTTTCACAACAGAATCATGATCTCGCTGACACGTTTATAGTACGGCTCCAAAAGATCTGTTGAAACGTTTTTTTATTCCTGATAAGCCCACTCTTGACTTCGAACTGTCAGTTCAGATGTCAATTAATATGGCTCTTCATCATCATCATCATCTACAATCCGTTTTCGTCTACTGCTAGACCATAGGCAACACTTTTTAACCCCTGACGAAAAAAGAGGGGTGTTATAAGTTTGAAGTGTGTTTGCGTATTTGTCTATCTTTCTGTGGCATAATAGCGCCTAATCGGATGAATCGATTTGTGAATGAAGTGACTTTATCGAGAGTGTTCTTAGCTACGTTTGATGAAAATTGGTTCAGCCGTTCAAAAGTTATGGGTGCTTTACTGTTTGAATCGTAGTGTTTTCGCAAGATATCGTGTCACAATTACGTGTTCGATAGATTGTCGATTGAAGCGTGTTTACTACTAAATAAATTATGTTTAAAAAGCATGAAATAAAAACGTATCGGAGATGTTTTTTTTATTTAATTTTCTTGTTTCTTGTTACAATCACAAATTTCCTGCAGTGCCAACCTTATTCAGGTTCTATCCGCAATGTATAGATTCTAGTAGATGTGTTGCTGGGAATTTCGGTTGCGCCACTTATTTTTTCCCAAAAAAATCGGGCCAAGTGCGAGTCGGACTCGCGCACGAAGGGTTCCGTACCATTATCGCAAAAAACTGCAAAAAAGACACGTTTGTTGTATGGGAGCCCCACTTAAATATTTATTTGTTGTTATAGTGGCAACTTAAATACATCATTTGTGAAAATTTCCGCTGTCTAGCTATCACGGTTCATGACATACAGCCTGGTGACAGACGGACAGACAGACAGACAGACAGTTTTTACTTTTAGGGTACGGAACCCTAACAAAATCTGAGTAATACAAAATAGCTGAGATCCAAGACCACAGCTATTATAATAATTGACTTTTGATTTTGTTGTCACCGCCAGACCATCATAACAACTCTTAGATACTTTCAATATAAATACTTCTAACCTATATAATATTACTCGTATGAAGAGGTACCTAAAGTTTGTGAGTTTGTGGGGTTGTAGGCGGTAATCTCTGGATCTACAGAACAGATTTAGATGAAATTTGGCATGGAGATAGTTTGAGACCCTGGGCCTGGGAAGTACGGATAGTTTGTATTTCCCTTGGGATGATAAATCACTTTTGACGCGGGCGAAGCCGCGGGCAGAAGCTATTAATTTATAAAAACATGAGGCAAATTTGTAACAATTTGTTACTGCATTTGTAACAATTATTTTAAGTCCAAACAACAATCGGTAGTCAGCTAATGATATTTTGTATCCGCGGTGTACTCGTCTACTCGTCATACTCGTTGGTATAACTACTCATCAGATTCCGGAAACAAATTAGGTATCGTAAAAAGCGGCTAACAAAAAATCTGCACCGACTAATGAGAAAGCATCTATCTAGGCACAACTCTGGTATGCCAAGATAATAAAGATGGGCCTTTACTCTTAAATTAATCACAGGATGCTCTGTCTTCCTGTGTAGATAATAAACAACATCCTGCAGCATAGCGTGTGCAGATTATGGCTATATTTCTGAAGGTAGAACTTCATTAGCGGTAGACTCAAGCCACTATTATAGAGATGTCAGTAAACTTCAGATGGAAAAGATGGATGTACTGTGTGAGTAGTGATATGAAAAATAATAATTGAAAAAAAAAAGACTAGCTAAAAGAAAACTAAAAGTAGGAAATCATTTTCAATAAATTTAAATTAAGAATAGTGTGATTAACAAAAAATAGTACAATTCGTGTCGAGTATAAAAAGTCTAGATTTTAACACGAGCGATGTAGCCAATTTCGACGTGAGCCGAAGGCGAACATCGAACTTTTCATGCGAGTTTTAAAATAAAGCCTTTTATGCGAGATACGAACGATTCTTTTTCCACTGCATGATGAGCTTACTTAATTAAATGCAAATAATTTCCAACAACAATTTGGTAGAAACGTTCAGACTAAAAACCACAGACTATAATATATATTACACACAATCAACGCGCGCTTTTTCGAGAGGTTACAGGTTCAGTATTATTATGCCAGTTACCACAGTTACTTATTATGTATTATTGTTTTTTAATTTTTATTATATAATCTTGTGTCTATTTGTTCATATTTCTTAGGCAATGTGTTACATAATAGACAATGTAGTGGAAACATTATTTTTATTGTAACAAAGCGTGGGGTGCTTGATGTCAATTGTTATAAAATGTTATTGGCCGATATTAGTAAATGTAGTCTTTTGAAAATGTCTTATAAAGAACCCCACGCTTTTTTACAAATTTTTTTTCGTAATCTCACTATTCTTAATATAAAAAAACTACTTTTTAGTTTGATTTTCTATTAAAGCGTGTATTTACTTTTTTTTAACTCTTATTTATTTTTACTTTGTAGTTCAATAGCTAATCCTTTATCGGTCCCTGCTATGCGTGCAAAGTTTCAAATTAATCCGATGTTTTGAAGGGGGTAAAAATCACGATCAAAGATTCCGTTACATAGATTCACAGATACATACATACCAAGCTAATGAAATCGTGTTAAAAAGAGTTAGTGTTAGCGTGGTGGTTGACAGGACGGTATGGAAGAAGAAAAAGTGTTGCGCCTACCCCTAGTAACATGGGACAAGGGTAGGAAGATGAAAATGTGTGTAAATGTCATACAATCAAAACTTATAATATATAGGGGTGCAATTAATTGTTTGTCGATTCTCGATGCACTGTTCCAATTATGAAAATTAAGTTTCTAAAATTAATTCTTTCAGTCATCGAGAGTTACATTGCCGCCGAGTTTCACAGGCCTACTTTCAATCCCGAAATGCACGGTACTTGTAGAACAGGCCCAAATTATTTTACTGATATAAACGTACACTATTGTGTGATAGGTTACTTTTTACATACATAAACTGACGCCTTTTTCTCCTGCTATGATCCTTACATACTTCTTTTGCTTCACTCACATTCATACATCTAGTCATACACACATGCCGGTTATGAGTAACGCGCACCTGGCCTTTCTGAAGAACATTACCAATAATGTCTATGTATGTATGTCTTTCTAGGGCGTCTAGGGACGGCCTCCCGGCGTTTCCATTCACGTCTGCCTTGTAATTTTCATTTCGTTAGTCGCCTTATTTTTGTGGCGAAAAAAACGCTCAGATCCTATTGGATGGATCACGGAAGTGAATCACAAAATAAAAACACAAATATTATTTTACTCATACAAAACAGACTAGCACTCAGTGCATAGGTTTATTTTTCCCTGAAAATACAGAGTCTCTGCTTTGGGAGTGATGCCACAGAAAATCCAGTTTAAGGCTTAAATAAATTAAAAATGTGTTATAAACGTAAGCGGGACACGTGTTACTAATAAAAACTGTTACCGAATCCAATCGTGCGCAGACGAAATGGATTCTAGACGCGATAAGACTTCTTGATTTCATGCTGTTCAACAGTGTTCACGACAAATCGTAAACTTTGATTAAATTATAAAAACAGAAAACGATTTTGCTGAAGACGTAGGACAAGATTACGTAATACTATCTAATGTATTGATGTTGGTATGTTTGTATGGTTAAGTAATTGCTAGTTTCAAACATTTCAATACAATAGAAAAAAGACGATGACTAAAGAAAGTGAAATGACAGAAAAAAAATGTTTACAAAATAATTAAACAGTGTTCCAAAACAAAAACACTACAAAGCGGAAAATTACTTTCTTTTTCGATGTCGGTATCTTTAGAACTAACCTGTTGTTTTTCGACACCGACTTCGGAAAAGAAAGTTATTTTCCGCTTTGTAGTGTCTTGTGTCTTTGGTGTCGGTTTAAGTTTTTTGTTATTTTTCTCATTTTAGTTTTACTTAGTACCTCAAAGTACCATGAAAATCTTTTATAGCCAAAGTATACCTAATAACGATTTCAATAAGCCCAAACACGACTAGGATATATAAAATTGTTTAATTTCAGAGTGCGAGTGCCTACCTTCCGGCTTCATCATCAGATCAGTTCGATCATACTATTTTCATCAGTACCATTTATTTCTGAGTATTTACTACATCGAGTAGCCATCTGTGGTCTTCTACACCAGTTCCACTTCACCAAATGATACTTTATGAGTGCAAAAGATTGCATTTTTGATGAAAATACGAAAATCGCTATATGTATGCTTGTAGGTTTGAGTACAGTGCGACATAAAAGAGTAAAGTTAAATATTTGGGAACTAAAAGTTTTCATTTTCTGGCAACATCTAGTACTTGAGCTGTCAATTCTTCTCGAACGGTTTCGACTTTCGTAAGAATTTTGGTTTTTCTGTGATATTTCTGTGTGTGAACTGAAAAACAGTGGAAAAACATGAATAAGGTAATTCGTGGAGGTGCCCGTGATATAGTTTACAAAGTTTATATGCGGTGTATAGCCGAATTCCAAGCTGGGAAGCTTCTATCCAACTTTGAAGATGTTTACCATCGTACAGCAGATTTTACTGGTAAGTAACTGTTGACAGTTGCACTAAACGTTAATCAAAAACGATTAATACATACAGGGAGCAAAATTTTCGAACCAAATATCATTTACAATTAATTTGTTTACCATTTTTGAGGTTATGCTAAGATAAACAAATAGCGTTGTAGTTATAGCGCGACTTAACAACGTTGATAGTAAGGAAACAAAAATTAATGTAATTTATTGCGGATACGAAATATTTTTTTGCTATACCATATTTGTTGATGCAATCGACTAAATGGGAAGAAACAATAAAAAAAAAATATTCACGTTTATTTACCGCGGAACTTCTTTCATCGGACTGACAGTGATTTTTTTCTTTGCTTGTTTTAGGTGTTTCTGTAAGCACAGTGCGCAGAATCCTGCAACATGGCATTGAAAACGGTGGGAAATTCTCATCACCAGCTAAACACAGGGAGGGTCGTCCCCCAAAGGTATTGGACGACTTTATATTGAAAGCAATTGATTATTAAAAATACTCATTGTTTGTGAAGTTGTTGTTTTATTACTACTACATAATTATCAAATATTTAATAAACATACTTATTAGGGTTCCGTACCAAAAGGGTAAAAACGGGACCCTATTACTAAGACTCCGCGGTCCGTCTGTCTGTCTGTTTGTCACCAGGCTGTATCTCATGAACCGTGATAGCTAGACAGTTGAAATTTTCACAGATGATATATTTTTATTGCCAATATAACAACAAATACTAAAAACATAATAAAATAAATATTTAAGTGGGGCTCCCATACAACAAACGTGATTTTATTGCCGTTTTTTGCGATAATGGTACGGAAGCCTTCGTGCGCGAGTCCAACTCGCACTTGGCCGGTTTTTTTTAAATATATTTACTCATTATTTATACCCAATAAATAAATAATACTATTCAAGTATCAAGATCAGCTGGTTCGTAGTAACTGGGTTGCTAACTGAGCGATTGTGGCACCCTCATTTATTTTCTACACTTTTATGTCGCACTGTAGTGCCCACGATTTTCATGGGATTCCGTTATCAGATTCTGACTTGGTGACAATCGGACCACCCGAGTATACTCTAACAAACGCAAAAAAAAAAACGTAATCGGTCCACAATACTTGACGGAGAAATCGGTGAACAAACATATAAAAAAGTACATACAGTCGAACATAGTACCTCCTCCTTTTTGGGAAGTTGGTTAAAAATAAGAGAGAAGAGTAGGAGAGCAATGAAGTAAACTGTGATGAGTTTGAGATTTGTATGAAGCAAAACAATTACTCAGAGAAACCACAAATGTTAGCTCGTAGTTGCAGAGTACCCCGCAGAAGAACGTGGAACGGTGCGGTGTCGTGGCGCGGCACGTAAGGCCGGGTCCCCATCATGCACGGCGTAGCGCCGTCTCCGTGCAACGTCACGACGGCGCCGCCGTGCCCTAGCGCTGCAGAACGGTGCCGCGAACGATGCGCTGTCCATTGGCCCCTATTCAGCCGATATTTCGCTGTTCGCGGCATCGTGCTGTGGCGCGACCGCACGGCGGCGGCGTCGTGACGTTGCAGGGTGACGGCACCGCGGCGTAAATGATGTGGACGCGCCCTAAGTGTGACGTGCTAATTTACGTTACCGTGCCGTAAAAACGATACGATACCGCAACGTTGTCGTGTCTTGTAAATTTCCTATACATTTTTGTAAGCACTAAAACACATATAAGAATAACACGAAAAGGTCTAACTATCAATCAGCACTCCGTAAATGGACGATACTCCTAAAGTTCACCAAAAACTTTCTACCAACAAAAACGAACACACGCCAGCAATTACACAAAAACTATTTGAAGAACAGTTAAAACAGCAGAAAACTATTAAAAGCAACAATGTAGGAGCCATTCACGTTTACCACGCTTGTCTAACGTGCTATAGTTAATTTTCACTTTACGCCGTGACCAAAATATTCCCATCATGGTTATTACTTTTACGACTTTCTTTTATAGACAAAACACGTACATTTAACACGTTTCACGCGATAATTGACAATTATGATCTTTATCTTGCCATGTGGTCTTCAATGAATGATGAGTTTATCACCGGGATGGGTTTAGTGCGCCTTTTGAAGATGGGAAACCTTCAAAAGGCGCCTGGACTAATACCCAGTTGACAAAAAAAAATGGTGTATGGCTAGGCGTATTACGTTTTTTTTAATAGTTAATCTTATTGGACCATTAATTCACCTTAGCTACTGATGTAGCTGAATTTCGTTCGGGGAAATGGGACAATTCCACCGCACTATTGCCAAACCACTGCAACTCCTGAAAGCCAGAATCAACAGTGGTGACCACCAGAAAAGCGCCGAGGCAATGAAGCTCGACAAAGTCCCGGCGATTGAATTTAACTGTCTTGGATGCCGCAACGAAATTAATCAGAAAAGAATAATGGAGGACTAGGAAAAATACAAATTTCCTTCCATATCGAGCAGGAGACAGAACAAACCAGGCCAATAGGCACAAAGGTAAAGGGATTTTGATAAGATTTTGTTGTGCACATGGATGTACTATCCTCAAATGCATATTTCTACGAAACTGAGGTTTGCTGTTAGAGAACCCAACTATGGGTTAAGCTCGCCTTTGTACATAAACTGTCCTATTGTATTTGTATGATTTTATGTTTTGTGTACAATAAAGAATAAGGATAAGGGTCGTTTACAACTTAGATAAGCCCAGTTGCCTAGAACCACGGATAAAAATTAGCGTTAATGGGTCCTAACATTGTGAGCTGTTATTTTTTATTCCAATAATAGGTATGGCAAAAACGCTTGAACGCACGGGAATTCGGGGAATCCGTTCGGGGAAAGTGGTATTGTGGTCTGCCACCTGAAATTCCTCTTTAGCAGCCCGGATTCTAGACTGGTGATGTGACGGTAGATGGTAAAAGGCTCGTCCCCCATTACAGGGAACTTAAACATATCTTGCGCAGTGGGGTTGTACTATTGGTGATTCACTTCTGCCTAACCCTTCTGGGTATACAGACCTGATATTTTGTTTCCTCAACATTGTTTTACGTTTGACACAGGACTCGGGGATGCCTGTCGCCCCCCGCACATCAGGACGCAGGATCCACTCGTGCCGTTCTTAGACGTCGTGTGGGGAGTCAAACACCTCACTCCCCCCCAACCCGAGTTCGAGGCCCGCAGAGGCGAGCCGGCACTAGCCGGGGGTTGCGGCAGTATCGTTGTTCCCGCGACTCCCGGCGTAGGTGTGAGATGGAACACCGGGGTGGTTTTTAGTCAGTGCGAGTCTGACAAACCATTCAATGAGGATTTTCCACCCCGGAAAAACATTAAATAAAAGAAGACCTGCCCCAAATATTGCCAGTAATGCCGTGACCCTTACCGAACATCAGCCCACCTTTCAATACAACGTTTTCGGGTAAGCGGTCGCTATTCAAAATCATTGGCCTCCATCGACTATTTGGTCTACAAGCAATGTGCCCTGTCATTTGTCAACTACCATTTTGTCGACGAATGTGCACGCTTGGGATGAAAGTAGTCAGCTGCGGGATGATGAATGACGCGATGTGGCACAGATCATAGAAACAACGATGTGGATTTCCGTCTGTGTGATTGGTCGATTGATAGCGGTCAAACCCTTTGCGTTGCCGTATTCACATACGCAATAAGGCTGCCATTCACCAGAATCTTGACTTATTCGAAATTAATAAAGGTGTCAAGCAAATCTCAGTGACAAAAGAACGCAGAGCAGCATTATTTTGGTCAGTTAGTACGGTCAGCTGGAGTGTCAGATACACATCTGAAGATGAAGTAGATACAAACCAGAAATGGTGATAGACGGACTAAAAGGTCTGAAAATCATGAAAGGTACAAAATTAGTACACATTAATTAACACCAAATAGCAACAAGACTTTCCTTTCGTTTCAAAGGTAAAAAAATACCCAATTTAAAACTGAAGTGTGACGGGATAAAAGCCGTCATAAGTATTCTCTTTTATTTAAAAAGGTAAGTAGAGCCTCAGGGTAAATTATACGGGCCTTTGAAAGAGTCGTATCCTCCGCGTTCTTTTAAGAGAATAAAAAGAGAATTCGTTTGAGGTCTTGCAAATTTAAATCCCTACTTTAAATGGGTATGGACTCAAAGGGTCTCTTTTTAATTATACATGTAGTTACAAACACTTAACAATGGTAGAAAACTGGCGAGACACTGAAAAAAGGTATATGGTAGGTAAACTATGATAAACTGAAAAAAGTAACGAAAAACCCGACTGCTTAAAAAGCCAACTTAAAAGACGTAAACAAGACGAAAAACATGCTGTGCAGTCGGAGGATACATACGCGCGAGCTGGCTGAACAAAACCAGATTAGGAGAAGAGAACCAGACTGTGTGTGCAAAAAAAACTTGTTTTCTTTCTTTCTTTTCTTTCTTTAAAAATTGGGGTCTCCATAATATGGCGCCCAAAATCCGCCATTTTTCTATTTTGTAATTTTAATGTAGCCAGTGACGCTCGCAAGATTAAGACGAATCGATTGACGTAAGAATCAAAATCGGCCATCGCGTTTGGTCTCTAGAACGCCATATAGGAACAAACATACATACATACATAGACTGATAAACACATTACCCTCTTTCGGCAGTCGGTTAAAAAGCCTCTGCAGCAGAAGGACAGATAAGCAAAATCCCGGAATAGCAAAATCCCAGATTCGCAGAAGGACAGATTTGCATAATGGCAGAAGTACACACCCACACAGAAAACAAAAATAAAATTGAATAGTCACAAATTCAGTTAGAGTGAACAGGCTTCTTCTGGGTAAGCTCACTCCATCGTAGACTCTGTCTCTGTCACCTCTGAACTAGACTAGAGTCAAGAGCAAACCCATCATAAATTAAAAAAAAAATAAGGCGAATTAATTCGTTTTAGTAACTTTGGCCAAACGTATCAAACATTCTATTGCAGAAATTTTGTCATTGATCAAACTGCAAATGCATGTCACATTGACTTATTTAAATAGATTTTCTTAACCATTTATAACAATTAAAAGTGGCCATTCAGATATATAATGCAAATAGGTCACAAATTGATAATAAGGTTACTAGGATTTGTAACTTTTTTGGCGGCGACAGTACATTATCTGCCATTATGCAAATCTGTCCTTCTGCGAATCTGGGATTTTGCTATTCCGGGATTTTGCTTATCTGTCTTTCTGCTGCAGAGGCGTTAAAAAGATTCCTCATCACCTATGTCATATGCAACTTAACAATGCTTAACCTACTAAGAAACTGTGCCGACGTAACTAGCGTTTTTCGACAGACTATACGGACTATTTACTAAAAGTAAATCAATCGCGTTCGGTTCCGTTCCACGGCTATAGATGGTGTTAGCAGCTACTTGCAATTAAATGGGTTTACTCGGTTCGGGACTATTTTTTATTGAAATACAGTGACGATTTGTTTTATAGTATTTTTTGCACTTTTTTTCAGTTTCATTGTACAAAAAATGTATTACAATACATATTTAAAAATCAAGTGGCATGCCTCAGAAATTTAAAATCGCGCCTTATATTGGAATCAATTTTAAATGATCAAATAATCTATGTAATGTGAATTATGGTTACACTAGTCGAAAATTCTTCCATACAAACGTAGTCTAGAGATTACTCCACTGTTTGACGATGTACGTTCAAAATAAAAAGTGATATCAATTTGTCTCATCATTATCTAGTCCTGTATGGAAACAAAAATGTAAAAAAAATAATATATTTGAAAGTTATGAGCGTCGAAAGTTCCATATATCAACACTAATGTTAACGCATCTTTGGGCGGAAATAAATACCATAAGAAGAAGGAAAATTGCAAAACAAATATGGAGGCTCCATACAGGGATAGATTAGTAATTCAACAATGCAAATAATGTTATTTTATAAATATACATTTAGTTGTTTTTTCATGATATCTAGATTCCTAAAGGTCTGTTTATAAAATTTCGCGCGCTCGTTTGCGTCCTAAATCATCATCAATTTCGATACAAATTTGCAAAAGTGCTAATTCGTACGCGAACTAGCTTCTTACTGCTCATCACAGCATCTATCTCTTTCGCACGTGTTGCCGGATAAGATAGCATGCATTTTAACCCCGCGCACAAAATAGTTCGTGCCGTCGACTAGTGCAACCTTAAGGGCTCAATAATTCAATGTTGTGCCTAGCAGAGTTGATTAAACAAGGACATATAATTTTTATGATCAATTCTATAAAATGTTAATTTTACACAAAATTCAATAACAAATCGATGCATATCGCGCCACCTAGTGATATTTATTTGAACCTAATTTTCTACCTTAGCGCTGGGACCCAACTCGTAAAACAGTGTTACTGGAAACTCGAAGTATTCCGATAGTGAGACTCATTTGACACAGTTAAGCTCCCGAAGAAGCATAAGAAATCGTTATTTAGTGATGTAAATTCTCGGTAAAAATTTCAAGAACATAAAACTGGAATTTTATCGAAACTCACGGGTTTCTGGGCTCCCTTTTCTATATATAATATTTATTATAGTACATATTTAAGTATTTTAACTATATATTTTTGTACTAATTTTGTGTTTATAATATATTTATTTAACTTTTTTTATGCACTTGCCATGCTATCTCTTCACCGCCCTTGGTTGACTGGTAGAGAATGCCTCAGGCATTAAGTCCACCTATGTACTTTTATGTTGCATGGAGTTTTAATAAATAAATAAATGCTGAAAATGCAGCAGACTATCACGTCCTGCCGGGAATACGTCGAGTTAAAAGTGGCTCCGCATATGCTTATATTCCGTTATTTGAATTGCCTTTCTACACTGTAATTGCGTAATACACTAACTATATCATAATTTCACCACAACACAACCGAACTCAGTTCGTAATTCATTTTTTTTTTTTTTTTTTTTTTTTTTTTTTTTTTTTTTTTTTTCTGTAAGTTGGTTTGTACAAACACTTTTACATGTCGATCATATTTTTTAAAACTAGATGAGGTCGGCGTTTCCTATCTGACTACTCTGAGAAGAAAGGCCGAAACAAACTCAGAGGTCACAGTCTCTTTTGAAGTCTTGACAAAAACTTGGTTATATCATGTGAAGAGCATGTAGACATATGTCTGAAATGGTCTTTTGAGGAAAGAACCAGCCAGATTGAGTGGACCTGTCCAGTCAGTGCACGCATTTGTCAATAACCGAGCAGCTCAACTCAGAATTTACGGAGCTCAACGATTCGACGAACAATACCAAAGAAAGGACATTCGGGTAGGCCGCATAAACTACTCAAACTGCCAGACCATGAGTAAAAACTAACTAAGTTATAATAAAAAACAAAAATCCACATAATCTTCACATTCACAATAATAAAAATAAAATAATATAATACTTCAAAAAGTAAATATTCTTGTCATTGCAAGAAAACAAAAAAAAATATCAAAATTAAAAACAAAATTCACGGTGCAAAATATAAAAAAAATCAAAATTAATTGGAGCAGCTCAATCCCAAGCCTTTTTGTCCTCAACGTAATCTTTAATAGTATAAAACGCTTTCTGACACAACTTACGTTTAATGAATGATTTGAATTTATTAAGACTTAGATCTTGTACGTGGCTTGGAAGCTTATTATAAAAGCGTACACATTGACATCTAAACGAGCCACCTATCTTCTTGAGCCTTGTTGTAGGTACTACAAATTTGTGTTTGTTCCTAGTATTTATGTTATGGATATCACTGTATTTTTTAAACAATTTTATATTTTTATGAGCATATAAAAGATTTTCATAAATATACTGAGAGGGCACAGTCATTACATTAATCTCCTTAAATTTCTCTCTGAGAGAGTGCCTCGGGCTTAATTTATATATTGATCGAACAGCTCTTTTCTGCAAAACAAAGATATTCTGGATGTCGGCGGCATTTCCCCACAACAGAATACCGTACGACATTACACTATGAAAATAGCTAAAGTATACTAAACGGGCTGTCTCTATGTCAGTTAAATTACGAATTTTTCTAACAGCATATGCTGCGGAGCTTAACTTCTTTGACAATTTATCTATATGTTGGCCCCACTGAAGCTTAGCATCCAAAGTTAAGCCTAAAAATACTGTGCTATTCTCAGGATTCAATTCTTCGCCCTTTATCAACACATCAGTTTTCACCTGCCTAACGTGAGGTAGGGTAAACTTAATGCATTTGGTTTTTTTTTCATTAAGGAGTAAATTGTTAACATTGAACCAGTGAACTACTTTTGAGATCGCGCTATTTACTTCGTCAGTAACCAGCTGCTGCCGTTTAAGTTTAAACAAAAGTGAAGTATCATCTGCAAACAACACTATGTCATGGTTATCCTTTATGAGGTAAGGCAAGTCATTAATATAGATAAGAAACAAGAAAGGACCAAGAATCGAGCCCTGCGGGACTCCCATTTTTACTATAGATCCGGGTGATCTTTTTCCATTAACGTCAACAGTCTGAATCCTATTACTCAAGTAAGAAGTAAGAAGATCCAGAGCGCTGTTCCGGATCCCGTAGTGGCGGAGTTTCCTGATTAGCGTTTCATGAAGAACACAATCAAATGCCTTGGACAAATCACAAAAGATTCCCAGGGCATCGCACTTATCTTCCCATGCATTATAAATATGTCCTAAAAGCTCAACACTTCATCAGTAGTTGAACGACCCCTTGTAAAACCGAACTGTTTGCTATGTAATAATTTATGCTTATTAAAAAATCTTTGCAATTGCTCTAAAATTAATTTCTCAAATATCTTACTAAAAGTAGGTAGTACTGAAATAGGTCTATAATTTGTTGGGTCTGATGTACTACCTGATTTAAACAAAGGTATTATTTTACTATTCTTCATTAGGTCAGGAAACTCCCCACAGTCGATACAATTATTAAAGATAATAGCTAAACTAGGTGCGACAACATCAATAATAGACTTAGCAACTTCTACAGAATGACCCCACAGATCTGCAGTCTTTTTAACATTTAAAGTGTGAAAGGTTTTAATTATGTCTCTACAAGTAATATGTTCAAAAAGAAATTCCGTATCGCAGACATTAACATTTTCTTTTAGCAAAGACTCAGCAACAGAAGGTGATGAGTTTAGGGATTTAGTAGTTGAAATGGGAATATCCGAAAAGAAATTTTCAAAGGCCACTGCGACTTGTGAGTCTGATTTTATGATGTTGTCATTAATAGACAGGCTGTAGTCAGTATTTCGGTTACCAGATCTTCCCGTTTCACTATTAATAATATTCCAAGTCGTTTTAATAACATTACTACTGTTTTTAATCTTTGAACTCAAATAATGCGACTTGGCCAAACTACAAACTTTTTTAAATAATTTTGAATAATTTCTAACATATAAGTTAAATTCAGCAGTGTTTATATAAGGCCTTTCACTGTACAGCTCATAAAGCCGTGTTCTACTTTTATGAATACCAATGGTCGCCCAATCACCGAATGATGCGTTACTATTAACGGAGATATTCTTGGGAATAAAGGTTGAATTAAATTGTTTACAGTATATACTAAAAAAATCATCATATTGGTGATTAGGATCAGCATGAATTGACAAAATTGGTAATTTATTAATGAGTTTAGCCTTAAAAGCTGCCAAACGACTTACAGTTTTGGGGTTAACAGTGATATCCTTTTTAGCCACTTTGTTGTTTAGGTTTTGTATAGTAATCCTCTGCCCACAATGATCAGAATCTAGTAAATTTATAATTTCTTTGTGGACAGGTATAACATTGGTATAAATATTATCTAAGCATGTGGCACTAGTAGGGGTTATTCTTGTGGGCTCCAAAAATAGGTTTACAAGATTGTAGGACTGAAACAGACTTATTATTTTACTACAAGAACCTGAGTTTTCTAATAAATTAACATTAAAATCACCACAAGTGATTATGGATTTATTTGAGTTACAAATCTTGTGTAACACTTCATCCATTACCTTTTCAAAGCAGTCATACAATCCTGAAGGGGGTCTGTATACACTTAATACAATAAACTGCTCCAATTCTATACAAGCTATTTCAACTGTCCGCTCAACAGATAGGCTCACAATATCTTTACGGTCCTTAAATTTAAGCTGGTTACTTACTAAAATCAAAGAGCCACCATGTATAGCATTAACTCTGCTAAATGAACTACCAACCTGGTGATTATTAAAATTAAACAAAAACTGGTGGCTTTTAAGCCAATGTTCTGTTATACAAAGAATATCAATGCTATTAAAATTCATAAATAAATCTACTTCTAAATCTTTGTTCAAAAATCCTTGAATATTTTGATGCACCAGGTTAATACTATTTACTGATTTTAAACTTTTATTTGATTCTTTTTTGCAATTTTCGTTATGTACAGTTTTGCAAGAGGTTGTCCCTATTGTCCTAATTTGTAATTTAAATTACTATCAATATCAATTTCTGATACCAAATTATTGGCTGAATTAAAAAACACTTCTTGGCATTGCTCAATAGAAGCAAGTTGTTTAGCCAAATTCTTGGCTGTAATAGATAAATAATATGATAGCGACACAGCTATCTGTCGTTTACAATACTTTGAAAGAAAGTACCTATCCATGAAAAATCTATCTTTTGTTAAATAAAAGTTATTACCAACATAATTGTTAGTGTCAATTAAATGGAATAAATTACTACTATATGTTAAATTATGTAATGTCCTATTCAATTCAAATCTAAGATTGTTTTCTTCCTGTGGCAAACTTTGGCTGTATGGGAAAGTGAACATCACAATTTGTTTTAAACTAAGGTCGCACAAAGATTTATAATGTTGGAGTAATTCTCCTTTGTTCACATTACCCCTATTACCAATAAATATTAATAATGTAGTATCCTGGTTAAAATTACATTTAATAACTTTTTTCATTATGTCAAATAAAGAACAACCAGGCATACAGTAGTTCATAATTGAGTGTCCTGGATATCTATTTGTCAACAAATGGCCTAGATCCTTTCCAATTTCATCACAAAATATTACTATTTCTGTATTTACATTATTTTTAGGCAAACAGTTAGTAATTTCTAATGGCAAACTGGCACTAGACTGCGGTATGGTGGCATCACATATTGTCAATGAATGGTCCGGCGTGGGTTCAACAGATGGTGGTTGACACTGATCACATTTGTTGGTTTGTGAGCTCACCAGCTCATTCATTGCCAATACATATTCCCTCATTTGGTTTTCAGAGGCTGTATACTTGATGGTCATAGAACTAAGTTTCTCCTGTAGTAGGTCAAGTTCATACTGCAAGTCTTCTGTGTCAGTTTGGTGTTTCCTATTACTTTTTTCTAAGTTATATGAATACATATCTAATTGTTTAAGTAGATGCAATCTTTCTCTATTAAGTTTTACATTTTTGATGAAGAACCTTTGTTTTTTGACCATTTTCTTGGTTTTAACTATGTATTTGTTAATTTTAATGTACTTTTTTATTTTATTTTTACTAGTAACTACCCTCAATGATTTAATTGATTTTGAATTTTTTTTTCATTACTCCTTGTTTAAAAATTGTGTCTACTCAATAGCGTTTAACACGGAATGAATGCTGTTGAATCACCAAAAAAAAAACTTTTTAACTAAATAATACTACCGAAATCCAAATAAGAAAATTACAAAGTGAAAAATAACTTTATTTTTGGCAGTCGGTATCTTTGACAGGTACAATTTTTTTGCGTTATGGACACCGACTTCCAAAAATAAAGTAATTTTTTACTTTGTAGTTAGTTTTCTTATTTGGAAGACGGTAGTATTTTTTTATATTTTTTTTTTCACTTTTTAGTTGTACTTACCTAATAGGCAAGTAGTTTAGTAAGGTACCTATAATACCCGAATATCATGAAACTGAACTACGAAGGTATACTGTACACATCTGCGTACCCCTTTAGAGCGTAGTGGCTTGATATTATGTTATGAAATGGTATAAATAAACAGACATGCGATTGCAGCAGACCCGAGAGATTTGCCGTTATTTATTGAAGAGTTCTGTTGTATATCTCCGAAGTTCTTCATCAGATCTTTAACAAATTAAAATAGGACCATTTTCGGAACATGATCTTTCAAACAAAAAAATAATTTTCATAATCGGTCCACAATTGACAGAGATATCGGTGAAGTCGAAAATAGAACCTCCTCCTTTAAGTCGGTTAAAAACAAAAGAGTTTGCGATCGATTGCAAGAATTTATATGTAACTAGCTGACCCGGCAAACTTTGTTTTGCCATAAAAAAACCAAACATTTATCTACCCTACCCTACCCTACCCTACACTACCCTACCCTACCCTACCCTACCCGACCTTACACTACCCTACCCTACACTACCCTACCCTACCTTACCCTACACTACCCTACCCTACACTACCCTACCCTACCCTACCTTAACCTACTCGACCTTACACTACCCTTCACTACCCTACCCTACCTATAAACCTCACGGAGCCCGAGACCTTTCCAACGAATGCAAAACCATGGAAATTGGTTCGTGCGTTCTGGAGTTATAGCGTCAGTCAGGGAGGAAAACCCGACTTATTTTTATGTATTAGATTAGATAGACGTTAAATTGGCATGTCAATAACTGGATGTGGCTTATAGTTGAATCTCTTCCAACTACGCAGTTCTAACTTTCGCCGAAAGGCACAACACCCGGTTAGATGACTCAACTCATGATCTTCATCTGATTATTTCCTTACTTCAGAGCAACTTCACTTCAAATCGTACCATATTTCGATATACTTGATTTATCTTCATCTAAAAGGGCTAATTATTTTAATGGCCGTCTTGAAATTGAAATATAATGTCAGTCGTGATATCTCAACATTCTCCGACTTCCGAGCCGTACGATAGATTCTCGATATCACATCACTTTTGCATGATGAAAAAAAAGTGAACACGTTCTGTTCTCTCATTTAAATCTTAAAAACTTGACTGCTTGAAAAGCAAACTAAGAATATGTAAACAAGGAGAAAATTATGCTGTGCAGTCGGGGGATACATATTTGCGAGCTGACTGACCAAAACCAGATGTATCCTCCAACTGCACAGCATGATTTTCTCCTTGTTTCCATCTTTTTATTTTGCTTTTCAAGCAGTCGGGTTTATTGTTTTTAGGGTTCCGTACCCAAAGGGTAAAAACGGGACCCTATTACTAAGACTCCGCGGTCCGTCTGTCTGTCTGTCTGTCTGTCACCAGGCTGTATCTCATGAACCGTGATAGCTAGGCAGTTGAAATTTTCACAGATGATGTATTTCAAGAACAAATACTAAAAACAGAATAAAATAAATATTTAAGTGGGGCTCCCATACAACAAACGTGATTTTCTTGCCGTTTTTTGCAATAATGGGTACGGAACCCTTCGTGCGCGAGTCTGACTTGCACTTGGCCGGTTTTTTTATTATTTATAACATTTGCGGTTTTTTTTCGATTTAGTTACATTTAAACATAAGTGTTTTACATTTTTCAGCTCTTAAATCGGCCAACGTGTTTGGTTTCTAGAACGCCACATAGGAACAAACATACATACATACATAGACTGATAGACACATTACCCTCCTTCAGCAGTCGGGTAAAAACTGGATATGACTGGCTCAAAAGTGTTGGGAATTGTAAAAGAGCAGGCCTATGACCAGCAGTGGGTGAAGTCAAGCTGTGGATAATAATGATAATTGAGTGTTGGATGTTTCAAATTACTTTCTACTGAATGTCTAATAGACTAACTGTTCTAACACAGGCAATAAAAGGCGATCATTCAACAATCTTAAGAAGGCACAGCTAAATAGGAATGATGTCAAAAAAAAATATTTACCCTCTTACAAATAAACGCAGAATAAAGTTATACCAGGTATAAACCTATGAAAATGTATGGGTATACCTTAGTTAAACCTGGTATAACTTTATTCCGGGTTTATTAGTAAGAGGGTTAGTCCGTCAGTTAGATTACCTAAAAATATTGAACACGTATTTTTTCTTGCGCCCCGTAAAAAAATAAAAACGGCGATACAGTGCTATGAAATATCGTGCGACGTCTTGCTACACTTTATTTATACTGACAAAGTGACGTCACAAGCCCCTACTCCTGAACTTTGATGCGCTCACTGACTGACTAAATAGAATTATAATTTTTCTACCTAGGAAACATCGCTATTGGAAAATATATCATCTCTTCAGTAGATCTTAAATAGGTCACTTCTTCTTCTTAGAGTGTCTATGGCAAATATAGTTTTTATAATATTATGTTTGGCCCAGAATTCAGCTACAGCTAACATAGGTAACTTAAAGAGCTGTCAATTCTTTTGCAAGCGGAACCGTCTATGGTACTGTGGTCGTTTTTGCCCAGAATCTGAAAGTTATCACTTGACAGCAAATGTAAATAACTTTTTGTAGCTGAAGAAACTAGATATAACATTCCACACAAACCAGTTAATTAATAGCAGTATTAACATTAACAAAAATCCAAACACTTCATAAAACGGTCATGAGACCGTGCCGTTCCATAACAACTTAAAACAACAACACAAAGATGACATGCTACTTTTTTTATCAAGCGTTAATGTTGCTTGATGATGTCATCGTGATCAAACAACACATTAAAGATACGAGTAAATATGCTTTATAGTGTCTTGTACACAACGACACCGTTTATATTAGAGTTTATAGGTTTATAACTGCAGTATCAAGAAGAGAACCGAACTAAGATTTTGATACACTCGTGCCTTTACAAGAAGGTGTATACTGCGGGACACGTAAGTTGAGCCAAAATGTATTATTGTTTTACTGAAATTAAACCATTTAAATCGAAATAAATCCCTTTTCTGCGACCTAACCGTTTACAATATACAATTTGACAACGGTTAGATCATAAAGAAAAGACTAATTTCGGTTTAAATCGTTTAATTTCAGTAAAACGATAATACATTTTGGTTCAACTTACGTGTCCCGCAGTATAATAATATCTAGCTTTAGGAAGAAATAGTTTTGCGTGCGGTGCCCAAGTTCTTCAATCTGATTTACTGGTTACTAATTAATTTAAACAAGAAGAAAAGACTTATTATTACTTATAGACTTACTTACTCAGACAACGTTGTGGTTTAAAAGAAGATAGATGGTTTGGCCATGTTGAGAGCTTGAATCAAAGGAGATTAACAAGTTATTTACAAGGCAGACGTGAATGGAAACGCCGGGAGGGGACGCTCTAGAAAGACATAGACCTTAGATATGATGTTCTTCAGAAAGACCAGGTGCGCAGTACTCATAACCGGCGTGTGTGTATGACTAGATGTATGAATGTGAGTGGAGCAAAAGAAGTATGTAAGGATCGTAGCAGGTGGCGTTCTGTAGTTTCTGCCAACCCCCGTGGGAAAAAGGCGTGACTTTATGTATGTATGTAAATAATGTCAGCATGGATCATCCTGCTAGACAAAGACTGCTTCTCCTCCGCAGTAGGTCCATGTAAAATACTGGTACTTAGTTGGATCCGGTTACACTGGAAGCCTACTCCGATATAGTTGGCAGAAAGCTGGCCAGATTAATTGGTTAAAATGGACCATCGGTCATTTGATTTGTGCAGCTCATCCTGTATCTTCTACCCTGGCGTAGCGTCTTCTGACCTCTGAAAAGTAAATGGAATATTATGTAAGATTAAATCAAATGATAGCATTGATTAATATTTATAATAGGTATGGTTGGCGTTATCTTTACGAGGTAGGTCTCCCAGACCTCTGTTAGGTTTTAGCTGGCAGGAATACTTTGAACTTTTCTTGTTCTCTATCATCATCAGCCTTATAATGTTCCTGCTGGGACACACGCATCCTCTCTGTGAAAAAGGTAATAGACCTTAATCCACCACGCGGGCCCAGTGCGCGTTGGTGGATGTCACATGTCTTCGAATTTATGGTTCTAAGACATACTGGTTTCCTCACGATGTTTTCCTTCACCGTTTTCAGAGCAGCTTAGAGGTGAAGAAAAAAAATACACAAAGTAAAGCGCCTGCCTGGGTTCGAACTCACGACCTACACGTAAGTCAGGGACATTACCACAGGGCCACCACTGCTTTCAATAAATTACTGCAAGTTTAAAAGAAAAAGAAATAGGTGTACAAAATAGGTTTTCAGACGTCACGTCACAAGAGTGGGTGAACTCTGGGAAGATATCATAATACATATTACTAAAACCAGTACCAAAGCATATTAAAAATGACGTCATAATGTGTTATTCAATATACCTGCGTCACACGGCCTCTTTTAATATCTGCCCACGACAATTTATGTAGCCGTAAGCTATGACGTCAATATATTGATTACGTCAGACCCACCCCCGCAGTCAACACGAGGGTAGGACGATAAAACGTTAATTGGAAACCGTAGCTCCGTAATTGATTGGCTTGTGTTTTTAATTTTAATTTATTTGTATTGTTCTACAGGTTGACGGAGAATTGAAACGTCATCGCGTGCTGTTTGCGTGGGGATTGACTGATATAATTTTATGTACTTTCTGTAAAATGGTGACTTTAAATACCCTTATAGGAACAAGCCCAAATATGATCCTTTGATAAGACATTTTTACCAACCCAGAGACCAAAGGCATTGTAGCAGAAAAATCGGCTACAGTATTACTCCAGAACAAGAGGTCACCTAGACAGATGGGCCAATTGAGTAATATCAGCATTGTCTTAAAGCACCGGCCCATATTCTGGGGAAGGTTACGGTAATCATGCTAATTGTGGAAGTTCCAAGAATAGCGCATGGTAGGTACGCTTTTCTTGCAATCATTTCTTCATATCATCAATAATATATAGTTTTTTCTCAAAAATGGTATGTAATGTTGACATAACATCTCTAAAAAGTATCCAGAAAGTGAACTCTACCGGAGACTATTCACAACTGTCCGGTAAGAAGCGAGATTTTAAATTTGGAATCTCCTACTGTCCAGTAAGTAAGTATGTAATTTACTTACTGGACACTTGGTCATCCTTCATCCCTTTTTTTTTTTATGGCTTCGCACGGTTTAGGTCATCCTCTTTAGATCTGCTTAGAAAAAAAAAACATAGTACCAGACACAGATTAGAGTTTAGCCATTATAACATGGTTAGAGGGAGGCTCCAAATATATATCTATCTCTTTTTGGTATGACATTTTATGAGATACATAATATATTTTGGAGCCTTAAACATCCATTTTATTGTCTGTGACACTTTTTTTTTTTTTTTTTTTATGGGTCTGTGACACATAACGCGACGCAGAAAAAGTATGCACGTTGCGTTTTGTACTTAGTAATGTTGTAGAAGTATAGTGTGGGATTTTATGTTTGTATTTAGTCATTTCAGTTTATAAATCATGTTGGATTAAAGAGTCCGTTAATCAAGATGTACAACAAACAAATATAAATGCCCCCGGTAAATCGATCACAATATCTATCAGTAATTGCCCTAATATGAATGTAACCTTCAATATTAATTAAACGAATTTGTTGTTAAACTTTCTTTCATTTTTGAGAAAAGCATTATACAAACCTCAACCAGTAAGAAAGCCATCCTGGCCTCGTATATAACCGGACCTCACCTGCGGTTCGGTCCGGTTAACTCATACTCGGCCAGGAAGGCTTACTTACTGGATTCTGCTGTAATGTACTATTTTTAAACAATCTTTTTTCGTATTCTTCTCAGCAAACCCTTTCTAATGATATCTATATCTATACCAATACTATAAAGAGGAAAGATTTTTTTGTTTGTTTGTACCGAATTGGCTCCGAAACTGCTGGAACGATTTAAAAAATTATTTAGCCAATAAAAAGCTACATTATTCCTAAGTGACAAAGGCTATTTTTATCCCGGAAACGGGTCCTGTAGAGTGGTCCACGAGAGCGAAGCCGCGGGCAACAGCTAGTTCTATATAATAGCAATGCACCCAAAATAACTAGTCCGCCATCTTGGGCCGTCTACCATACTGGATTTAGAATGACGTCACTTAGCTAACAATGCATTGTAAAATAAAGTTATTATTATTTTCATCCAATCTAAACGTGTATGCAAAATTTCATCTTAATCGGTGGAGGAAAACTCCTTTAAGATTCATTTGCAAGATTTGACTCGAACACACTTACGTACAAACATACAATGCAAATTAAATCCGTCTACTCGACAGCGTAAAACATGCAATGAATAAGATACTGTTGATTTATCGAAATGAAAGGAAATGAATGTGGTTCGTGGTGTCAAAACAGATACGCAATTAGAGTGCTGATAAGACATCCCTATCTCACCGATACATCACTACTTCATCACCACATAAGATCGCAACAAACCGAAGCGTTCCATAGTAGCGGCAGCCGAAGAGAAACCGCATCGCTTTCTACTGCCATGCCGGCGCGGGCGCACGATTCGCGCTCCGCATTACTATTAATCATGACGTCAACGTCACGACAGACGCGAGACGTTGCGCGCACGCCATCACAAGTCACGTGTGTGGCAATTGCAATTTTAAAAGCATTCGTTTCACACGTTTCTATGAAAGAATTGAAATGAACGTTGTGCAAGATTGGCTTAATTTGTTAATTGCCTGTGCCTGTACCAATACTGTTTTCTGGTACCGTTCTTGATAGTCTTCATAAGTAACTCCTTCTCTTGAGTATTGTTGGCCGAGATTGCCATTACGCAATACAGTCATAGTAGGTGCAGATTTTGTCAGTAGACCATGAGTTTAAATAAGTAACATATAATTAGCTAAGGATCAACCTATATATTCAAAAATTTAGAATGGAGATGAAATCCATGATCCTAGTTTCCGACCTTAATAGGAGTGGGTGTAACATGGGCATTCAACATCACTTTGGTTTTGTTCATATTCATTCTAAGACCCACTTTTTCGGAAGCTCTACTGAGGCCATCGAGCATTGTACTGAGGTTCTCCATAGTCTCAGCCATGACCACTATAGGTCTATCAACACATATCAGGGCCGTGCCCGGGACGTGACAGGGCCGGATCCAGGCATTGAAGATTCGATACTAGCCCGTACGACGTGTGTGAACGAGTTCATATAAAATGTACACACCGATATTTTTTGAGCCCCTGACGGGGCACGGTCGTCCACGTCCCTTGTACTTACGGCCCCGATAAGTGTGGATAACTATAGTGTATATAACATTATTTTTTCGGTATAACATCGTCTTGGAATACTGTAAGATGTTGTACTTATGTGTGTAAATATATAAATAATAATATAAATACCTTATATCGTCGGCAAACCGACGTTGAGTGATGTACTCGCCATTGACGTTTATGCCTAGCCCCTCCAGTCCAGAACCATGAAGACATCCTCCAGTGCAGCGGTGAACAGCTTCGGAGATATGACGTCTCCCTGTCTCACACCTCGCTGCACAAGGACGAGTTCTAAGGTCTGATCCTGAAATGGTGGCGTTTTTGTACAAACACTTCAACACTTCGATATACCGGTACTCAATTTGACACTGTTGGAGAGACTGCAGTACAGGCCAAGTCTCGATCAAATCGAAGGCTTTTTCTCTCTATCGAAGACTCTTGAAAAATATTCGTAATATTAACATTATCATCAAATTTGAAGTTCATAGGTAGAAATAAGTCAAAAAAATCTTCGGACCAAAACTTTGTAAAAAAAGCTGGCTTTGGTGGCTTCTCATTCCTTTATTTTCCATTATTGTTTTAAACCAAAATATAGTATGTATCTACTCAACGAGCTATAAACAATGATACCCCACTCGAAGGACATGTTTTTTTTTCGCGCCCCCTTCATCTGTATTGGAGCCCCTCTAAAAACATTTAAAATTATTATGCCAATTTGTTTTAGGTCAACATCTTGGTGACCCTTAACTTATACTGTGAAATTATTGGATTATTCGGTTTAAGACAGATTCTGATTTGGGCAGATTCTTGTAACGCCAGAAGTAACATGACCAACATAAACCATACAATGTATGTAAAGGTATATTGAAAGTTAATTTCAAATTAAAACCTTATTAAATAAATTACTTATCTTGGTTACACTGTGAAAATTTGAAGACCTTCAACCGAATGGCTGTAAAACCTGTGTGACAGACAGTCAGACATCGGAATAACAGCATTAGGGCTCCGTTTGGACCTTTCGGGTACGGAATCCTAAAAAGTATAGGGCCCAAGGAATCTAACAATACTTACAGTAGGTACGATGATACAAATAAGAAGCTTTATCCTCACCAAAAACTTATCCGTTCTATTTCGTTCATGGGTTACCATTTATGCTTTCGTGATAGGAAAAACCATTTTCAGGGCACGTGTAGATATTCGGGTTCGCCAGACAGCAAGGTTGGTAGCGGGATATCGGGCTGTCCAGGGGACGCCACATCTAGCTAAATATTTCCAGTGCCAGACACGACCCAATCTTTTATTTTGACTGAACTGTTTTCCTTACTGTGCCCCATGAAGTTTTTCTTCCTTCCTTTATTTTCTTATTCTTTTCTAGCCTGCTAGTTACCTGCTAAGCTAATACCTACCATAAGGTTAGATAGTGGTCAAGCGCGAGCCTATCTATAACTAAAAAAGGGAGGGGTATTAACTGCAAATACTGCATGCTATCTTTTTAGTCAGCCTAACTTGAATAAATCTCTGTAATAGGAATGTTTACTGGGTAGAAAAATGATAATTCTATTTATCCCGTCAGTGAGATTTTCAAATAATATTGGACCCGTATTTTTTGGTTTACCAAATCAATAAAAATTTGCAAAGATAAAGCAGTTCAGACAAAGTTCAGAAGTGGTTCTAGGTTTTCTTGTGAAGTCAAAGTGACTTCACAAGAATACAGAGTCAGTATAAAATGTATAGCACATTGTGATGTCACACAATATTTCAACGCACTGTATCGACGTATTTATTTGTTTACGTGGCAAAAGAAAAATCGTGTCAAATATTTTAGGGTTATCTAACTGACAGACTCATCATCTTCCTGCCCTTGTTACTTGGGGTCGGCGCAACACGTTTTCTTCTTCCATACCATCCTGTCCTCCGTCACTCCATCACTGACGCCCTTTTCTTTCATATCACTCCTCACACAGTCCATCCATCTTTTCTTTGGCCGTCCCCTCCCTCTCCATCTAACATCATCAACATCATCATCATCATCTGTCATCTAACTGACAGACTAAATAAATATTTATTTGATTAATCAAAAATGGTTTGCTGGCTACTTGCTAATAATAAACGATCTTTACAATATTGTCAGTCTAAAACCCTGTTTGCATGAAGAAACTACCGAAAGACGGTTGAAGGAGTGTTAGCGAAGCAGCAAATGCATGGGTGATTTAGAACAACAGTTATGAAGACCTGAGTTCAGTGAAGCTTGGTACAAAAAGGTGTGGAGGTCTACTCGGCTTCTTCTTCTTCATTTCGACGATTCCTCAAAGACATTTTATATTAGCTTCAACCAGCACTCAACTACGGTTACAGCGTTAACGTTGACCTCGCAAAGGTGTAATGTTAGTACACAAAGAACAGGACAAGAGATGAGGCATCGTTTGTGGTTAGGCAGTCACATTATGGCTCTTAAGGTACCCCCATCTGACTTCTTCTTTTCGAGTCAATGGAAAACTCTTTATAAATTTTTGGCTCAGTAGGTGGCCACCTCGACTGTGGCATCAGTGGCGATCATTAGATCTTCCAAAGTGCAGGTATAGTATAGGCCACTTGGGACACTCCAGCATGTGTGACATATATTGCAAAGGGGCAATGCACTCACACTGGGTGTTAGATGGGTCTATAAAGCCCCATCTTGCCAAATTGTATTTGCTGCGTCCTACTTGGGAAGAAGTAGGACGTCCCAAGAAGTAGGACGCAGTGACTCTTCGCGACTTACAAATTGTAGGTCGTGGGTTCGAACCCAGCCGATTTTCTTTGTGTAAATTATTTCAACAACACTGCTCTCAAAACGGTGAAGGAAAACATCATGAGGAAACCGGAATGTCCTAGAACCAAAATTGACAAAGACATGTGGCATTCACCAACCCGCACTGGGCCTGCGTGGTGGATTACGGTCCATTCTCTCTCTCACAGAGATAAGGTCTGTTTCCCAGCAGTGAGAACATGAAAAGGCTTGACTTGGGTACGCAAATGATTGAGTGCTTACCATATAGACCACTGCAGTTCACGTCCAGGTGGCAGGTGTTCCTAGGGTTTCAAGAAGTCGGGTGGTGATAAGTGAACTTCTTTCCATTCTCACAATAGGCGGTAGGTTTTCGATGGCCCGTATGCATCGAAGAAAACTCTTCCGACTCTTAAGGATACCCGGCCTTGAGGTGTGATCATGGAGGGGATGTTGGGAATCGGATTGCTGGTATTTCTTCTCAAGCGCGTATGCGATGCGTATGTACCAGCCAACGGGTATAGCTTAATTGTTGAGCGGAGTCGGTTTGAGGCAACCCGATATAATTCAGCACGTCTCGCTTAGGGCGATGTCAACTTGCTTTGCATGTGCGGATCGATGCCACACAGGTCACGCGAATTCGCCAGCTGAGAGGATAACAAATAACCCAACTGACTAAATTGTTCCTACAACTGCCCACCTGGCTTCGAAGATGGTTAAGACCATTTCCAGATGGACCAGGACAGTTTGTGCCACGCTAGGAGCTTTTCTGCAGGTTCAACATAGTGTGAACATGTTTTTTTGAGTTTCATTAGGGCTGACGTCATTTGTTGCTTTAAAGTCTTGCCACACATATCAGGGCCATGCCCGGGACGCGGACGGACAAAAAATCGGTGTGTACATTTTATATGAACTCGTTCACACATGTCCGTGCACGGGCCAGTGACGGAGCTTCAATGCCTGGGCCCGGCCCTGTCACGTCCCGGGAACGGCCCTGATAATTATGTGTGGATAGACCTTTAGTCGACTCGGCTGAGGGTGAAATAGGGCTGTCATTGATAATGATGAATAACCGAATACTTTTAATAACCAACAATACCTAAAATACGTAACTAACACGTCAAATCATTCCTATTCGTTTTACCAATTAAATGGTAAGTGTCAATAAATTTTACGGACGATTATTTACACTAAGAAAAATGCCAAAATCCAAATGGTTTGAAAGTTATAAAGTTATCGTTTCTTCAATAATATTTTCGTTTATGTATTTTTTATTTATGTAAACCAGATTTCGTATTGTGTAACAATACGAAATCTGGTTTCTAGCTATAAGTTATAAATAAATGGAATAGACGAAGAATGCGGATGAACGCCAGTTATGATCGCGATATATACGTAATCGGTCTATCAATATTGGATTTACGAAACGAACTGAGAAAAATAGGAACTAAGTATTGTTTACTTAAGAGTTGATATATAATTTGATGAGCATTGTTTTTCTCGAGAGCTAGATAAGATTTGAACAAACCTAATATTTAGGTTTTGTTTTAGGAGAGGTTGTCAACTTAAATCTTTAAAAATATATTTTTCTTATGTTTTCAATGAAACAATCTTCAAATATAAGCATTTAACGTTTCCCAGGCTTGAACAAGGTAAAAAAAAAAATTCAAGCTGACTGTGAAAACGATGCATTTTAATTCCCATTTCCCCATACCGCTATAATACTACATGTGAACAAAAACATACCTACTTGCTACCCATTACTAAAGCTATGAGAGAGAAGATTTGATATTTTCCCAAGCTCTAAATGTGTAACAGACCACACAAACCGCGACATGATTGATCGAGCGTGTAGTAAGTCTGACACGGCCCTACAAGCCGCGCGGTTGTCGCGCGTCGCGGCCAGACGCGGTAAATCATGTGATTACCAATGCAAATCACGACGTAATTTATTAATTAACGTATTTAGTATTTAAAGTCATGGGATGTGGTGTTGGGAATATCTTTTACTATAACTATTGGTAGAAGGGTGATTGTTAGTCTGTCTGTAACACAGAAATCTTAAGATTTCTGTGGTCTGTAAGTTTTATTGATCAATCGATGTAATTTTGATTGAAAGGTAAATAGTTTGCTACCTGAGAATGGTGTACGAAGGTTCCGAAAGTCGAAACTTTTCACGAACGTGTGGATTCGGTCACACATCAGCGATTTAAACTTTGTCTGTATTGTGTGTCAGTTCAGTGCAGCATCCACAAACAAATTGCAATGTTTTTTCCTAGCATGAATAAAAAAGCAAATAGTCTTTCATCCACATTTTTTTTTGTATTTTAAGGATTATATAAACTAACATTCAAGGAAAGCTACAGACCACATAAACAAGTCATTATGACAGAACGGCGCGGTGGTTTCGAGTCGCGGCAAGACGCGATAAATCACACCGCTTGCCAATGTGTAAACAACCTTATTACCAATGCAAATCTGGACAGTATTTAATTAATTAACACGAGTATATAATGACTGCAGGTAGTCTAGACGAAGAGTTTGTTTTTATTACACAGAATCTTAGAAAAAAATATTGATGGTATGATACTATACGTTGTAGATGAACGACAGTTCTGAGACACAAGCCATTAGACTTCCTACCAAAATCTACAAAAAAGGCCTAACAAAACAAAAATATATGGGGAGGCCTTTACCCTGCAGTGTTTACATTCGAGGATCTAGAATGTACCAACTGCTGGTCAAACGTCTGAATACAGGCGTGTAAACTGCAGGCTGTTGAACCAACAATGAGGATGGTAACGAAACAGTATGTAGTTAACAGCTGTGTATAAAATAAAATATGTAAAAAATATAGGACAGGAATAGATTAGGAATGGATTAGGGCCCATTCCCTCTCTCACATAGAGGAGGCCTGTGTCCCAGCAGTGGGAACATTATAAAGCTGAAGATGATGTAGGGCGTACTACGAAGTACTAACGCCAACGAAAACAGGATAGTGCTATTCGTCCTGTATAGATCCATCTCTTTCGCACATCGGAGTCATGCCGATTTTCATCGTCGTAGTAGTACTATCTATTTTTTTTTGTTCGTTTTTTCTCGCACTGGGACGCCTTGCACCAATTACATTAATAAAGCACCAAGTTACAATAAACTAATTAGGTAAGTATAACTGCAGGTTTCCTGACGATGTTAAGGTTAACATCGATGTGAAGGTTCACCGTTGCACCGTTGTCAGCGATGTCCAAGAAAAACTTAAATAATACTAAGTATAAGTAATTTCTATACAAAGAGTAAAGTCTTCCATCGTTTTGTCAGTTCAACAAAACCTATCTACAATCTTCCCAAGTACCTACCAGCATTATATGAAAAGGTTGAGACCACACAAATGTGATTGATCGTCGCGGGTGTTATGACAGCGCGGCGCGGCGCGGCGGCGCGGTTGTCGCAAGTCGCGGCCAGGCGCGGTAAATCACTCTGTTTACCAATACGCAAGCGGTCACATTACCAATGCAAATGACGCCCTATTGAGCTCGCTTGGGGAGGACCGATAGCATAGAAGGCTTGAATAAAAATATTTTTAGATATAATTTTTAAAATAAAATTGTAAGATGTTAAGTGGTATAAAAAGTTTAATAGCTTAGATATTCATAGTAGTTTATGCATAGATACCATTACATATTACCATTTTGCGTGCAGTCGGAGGATACATATTTGCGGGCTGGCTGACCAAAATCTGCTGTATCCTCCGCCTGCACAACATGTTTTTTTCCTTGTTTACGACTTTTTAGTTCGCTTTTGAAGCAGTCGGGTTTTTTGATATAACTTTTTTTATTTATAACTTTTTAGTTAGTTTTTTTTTCGAATTGGATACATTTAAACATATAAGTGTTATATATTTTTGAAATCACCTCTTAAAACCCTTTATTTTGATACCCCACACGATGGGTTTGGATGAAAAAAATAAATTTGGGCCCCCACAATATGGCACCCAAAATCCGCAATTTTTCTATTGTCCAAGTTTAATGTAACCTATGACACTCGCAGGATTAAGACGCATCGATTGACGTATGCATCATCAAAATCGATCAACACGTTTGGTCTCTGGAACGCCATATAGGAACAAACATACATACATACATAGACTGATAAACACATTACCCTCCTTCGGCAGTCGGGTAAAATACCCTTATTACGACTTTGTTAGTCACACACAGCTACTTTTTTTAATGAAATAAGTCTAATTGTTAGCAACGGTTCCCCAGTTTTTAGAAGATATTTATAGAAGATAATACAATACCATCTAGTACAGAGAGGACCCCAAAAAAACCGACAAGTGCGTGTAGGACTTCGCACATTTTGGGTTCCGTACCAAAGAAAAAAACAGATTTATCAATATATTGGTATTTGTTAGTAAAGTAAACGTAATAATAAACATTATCACAAAATTTCAAGTTCGTAGGTCAATGGGAAGTTAAAAAATTCTTCGGCGCAAAATTGTGTGACAAACGACGGACAGACAGACGGACAGACACATGTGAGTGACATCAATAGGACTCCGTTTGGACTCTTCGGGTACGGAACCCTAAAAAGAGAAAAGCCCTTTCACCAGCAACGGACGGCTTTTAGCTAGTAACAACGGTAGTTTTATTTTTGCCGTAGATTTGATTCATCAGGGTGAGTGGGTCTTCGTGTGATGGTTGGTTGCAGATGGATGGTGGAAGTCGAAAAGATCAAGAATATCTATATCTTGATCTTCTCGACTTGTATCTGTCCAGTCTCGAGTTAGTTGCTGGAGTTTATTGCCGGAAAAAACTGCCAATACTAAGAATACTGTGAGAGTGGCAGTAGGCAGGCTGACACCATAACGAGGATTTTCTGTGGCAACTGGTTTGATTGGATCTCTCGTGTAAGATACCACAGAAATAAAAGGAGATGATATGAAAATGACAGAGCAAAGGTAATTAACCAAACTACTAGGAGTGTAGGATTAATTGTTCTACGAAAAAGTTAAACATGGATTTTTTTACTTATTGTAAAATTTCAGTGCAGTACGATCAAATGCATATTTGATAATGAAATTTTCAAGACTAAAATAGTGCTTCATCCAGAATTTGTTTATTTTGGTTTAGGTGCAGATTTAGACTGGTTTGTATTCTCAAGATACTTTTTCCGCTTTTCTATTTTGCTGCAACAACAGTTTTACAATATTTCTCTCATCCACCCAATTTAATCTCACCGGAGGTAAAACGATTAAGTAAATGAAACGTATTTTAAAGAAAATCAAATAAACAACTCTGTTTGCTGTCCATACATAAAATTTTCGACAGCATGTTTTGCTTTTGCGTGCCGAGACTTTGTTTGTGTGCGTGGCGTTACAATGTACATACACAGACAGAACTATACGTAAATACCACACACATGGAATGGGCAGCCAGTGTAACATGACCTATAACGTCCCTCGCAAATGATTGCAGACTGGACCTGAAAAGGGGAGCGTGGGACAGTTTTGGGGGTCTAGAAACCTGGTTGTTATAAATATATGCATCTGTCAATGTGTGCGTATGTCGTGATCGTGGTGTTAGCACTCGGCTCACCTTCGTGCGACCTCGTGTTTCGACACCGGCGGCCGAACAGCTAGTTATTGTTCCTCCGAAGGTTCGCGCCGGCGCGCGCGCAGACTACTGATGAGCTCTCAACGTTCTATTTTTAAACTTCGATACGAGTTTGAGATGAGATGTATGAACGTTGAAGGATTGTAGTACTTTTAGATTCTGCTTACCCTATTGGAGGATGGGTGACCTTTATCCTACCTAAGCGTTTGATGTGTGATTAATAGACGAGGTTTTGTAATGGTATTAGTAAATCAATGATTTTATGCGCGTGGGCAATTTATGTACAGTTGATTTAATGTATCCTTTTCGTATATTATCTGCTCAGCCAATAAATTAATGAGCAATTTAGTTCGTATTAAACGGTTGTGGAGAGATAGAGTAGTTTAATTTATAAGTTTCCGTTAGATACCTTTGGTTTTAGCACAGTCTTTGAATTAATTTAGTCCGCTAACACGACGGTTTTGACAGAGCAGTTTTGAGCCTAGTAAAAGCGGATCTGTATTTGAGTACTTTTGGGGGTCCGTACCCGAAGGGATCAAACGGAGTCCTATTGCTGTCACTCACGTGTCTGTCCGTCTGTCCGTCCGTCTATCTGTGCGTCTGTATGTCCGTCTGTCTGTCTATCTGTCCGTCTGTCTGCCCGTCTGTCTGTCCGTCTGTCTGTCCGTCTGCCTGTCCGTCTGTCCGTCCGTCTGTCTGTCCGTCTGTCTGTCCGCCTGTCTGACCCTCTGTCTGTCCGTCTATCTGTTGGTCCATCTGTCTTTCTGTCTGACCGTCTGTCTGACCGTCTGTCTGTCCGTCTGTCTGTCCGTCTATCTGTTGGTCTGTCTGTCCTTCTGTCCGTCCGTCTGTCTGTCTGTCCATCTGTCTGTCCGTCTGTCTGTCTGTCCATCTGTCTGTCCGTCTGACTGTCCGTCTGTCTGTCCGTCTGTCTGTCCGTCTGTCTGTCCGTCTGTCTGTCCGTCTGTCTATCCGTCTGTCTGTCCGTCTGTATGTCCGTCTGTCTGTTCGTCTGTCTGTCCGTCTTTCTGTAAATTTTTTACAGTATAAGCATCTTGTTGACCCAAAGCCATACAAATTGACAAAAAATATTTTAAAATATTTTTAAAGGATCCCATACAGAAAAGGCACGAAAAAAAAAGACCTACCCCATCGAGTATCGTTGTATAGAGCTCGTTGAATAGATAAATGCATCTTAATGTGTTTATGTGAATAATAAATGTATCATTTGTTTTAAAAAATATTGGTAAACAAAGGAATGAGAAGCCACCAAAGTCAGCTTTTTTTTGTTCTGCAGATTTTTTTTCCCATTGACCTATGAACTTGAAATTTGGTGATAATGTTTATTATTACGTACATTTTACTAACAAAACCAATACATTGAAAAAAAATTGCCCATTTTTCCTATTACAACTTACAACCAACTTGATTTTGCGGTTTGGTACGGAAACTTCATGCATACTGCGCTACCACGGGGAGAAAGCGCAGTTATGTGGGACTCCAACCCACTAAAACTCCACGGTTCACCTTGGAGTTGCGGTGTCCTCCTGTGCTGCTTATGGCGGGAACACGGGCACGCGTTAGCACTCACCGCGAACCCGCCACGGCTGTCCGAAATGTGCGAAGTCCGACACGCACTTGGCCGGTTTTTACTCACCACAAGGGCAGGAGATGAAAATAATCAGCGGTTCCCTACATTTTGGCGAGTTATGCGAAAATAAAACAACTCTACTGAAAAACTGAGGTTTTTCATATTTCAGACCCTAGTCATGAGTATCTAGTTTCAGACCCAGAAATATTTGCAGTGAATTAAAGGTCAACCTGTTGAATGTAGGTACATATTTCCCAAAGTTCCAAGCTATCATTTCACGAATTTATATTTAGGATGCCTCATCAAATTAACCGCAAAAATTAGCCGAAACAAAACTATTACCCTCTTACTAATAAACACGGAATAAAGTTATACCAAGTATAAACCTATGAAAATTTATGGTTATTCCTTTGTTATACCTGGTATAACTTTATTCCGTGTTTATTAGTAAGACAGTTACAGTTTACTTTAAACCCGGTTTCTATGATATACCAGTTATATTCCTGCATCAAGAAGAGACTATCAAAGAGAAGACGTACTACTAAACCTTGACACAAATTCTCAAATCTGGTCTACTCCAAGGAGGAATTAATAAAGCTGAACACTGAGAAAAACTTGATCCATTAAGCTGAAGAACACCGATAATTAGCAAACTACTACTCAAGCTCACTCTTTTCTTTTTTTTTTTTTTTTTTTTTATTAAACCACTCTTTGCGCGCGCTCTGTCGGTTGTCTACGGTTTCGACAAAAGATCTTTGAGCATCGCGTTTGTATATATATATTATACTTACACATACGTTGACCCACATTCAGTGTTTCGTTCTATTTTGTTTGTTATTTACATATTATTCTATTTTATTTTATTATATAAGTCCTGTTTCCGTTAGTGTGTCCGTGGCATCAACAGTAGGCCCTATCAGAATATCAGCGCAGCGTTATTACTTTTTTGGATATCGCTGCACATGCTGAGATAGGAGCCTTTTTGGTCTCGCACAGGGTTTTTATTTTATTATTGTTTAAGTGTATGCTTATTTTCTCGTGTCTCCTGTGCGGGTCACAAATAAATATTTTTCTTTCTTTCTTTCTTTCTTTCTTCTTTCAAGCTCTAAATGTGGAAATAAAAAAGTGGCGACCACCAGAAAAGCAAGGCAATGAAACTTGTTGTTTTTATTTTGCGTTGGGAAATGCTCATGCTCATGCTCACTACCGCGGGGAGATAGTGCAGTTATGTGGGACTCTAACCCACTAAAACTCCACGGTGTCCTCCTGTGCCGCTTATGGCGGGAACACGGGCACGCGTTAGCACTCACCGCGATCCCGCCGCGGCTGTCCATCACCGGACCCTCCTCGGGGGAGTACCCCCCATCACCGGCGCACCAGAACACACTGTACGCCGTGACCACACCAGGGACCAAACCAAATACTTGGTCCCCCTGTGACGGGTCAAGATCAATGGCCCCGCCACCTACCATTTTTCGGCCGCAGGGGATAGGGAGAGTGGCTAACGCAATACCGACACTCCTCCTCCCCTGCAGCCCCACCGCTTCCGCCATCCGGCGACCCCGTCCTTGCCGCGGAAGGTAGGGAGAGCGGCGCACCGCAATAACGGCACTTCTCTCCCGCCACGGCCTTCACCCTCAGCCGCGACATCGTATGGGACCTAAAACGCTCCATGAGACATCGGAGCCGCCTCAGTTGCAGTGTCGCGTGTTACCAAGCAGCACCGCAACCTAGCTAGTTGGCCGCTACGTCGGCAAAAGCCCTGACGAGCGGGCCCTCCTCGGGGTCTTCTTCGCTTCACCGTGAGTGACCTAGCCACGGCTAATGAGCCCCCTCCGCCTCGACAACGCAGGAAACCACAGGAGGGAGAAACGACTCATCTGGCTTTGACCTTACAGCGAAATTAATCACATTAAAACAGCGGGGTAGTAAGAAAAAACATAATTTCTACGTTCCGTCTGATCAATCTTGAGACAAAACAGAGTTAGGCCAACATGCATAAAGGGCCACCATTACAACTGGGATAAGTCCTGTTGCCAAGCACCACGGAATATCTCAAATCCATAAAACATTGCTATACATGAGTAATAACTTACCTATATTTAACCATTTTAGGTCTTCAGGTTAGTCACTGAGAAACCCTGCATTAAAGCCAAGCAGCAATAAATACAATCTTCGGCAATCAATCAACAGGATTTCTGTTCCGCTATCGTATTATTCATGCAAATGTAACCGGATCAGCAGAGCCTCCATTTGCTCAAATGCCCAGGCTATTTGATCTTGTTAGTTTTTTATTTTCTGGACGATATATTCTGGATAGAATGTTGAATGATAAAATTAAAAATAGTTGTTTCATTAGTTTCGTAGTCAGAGGCTGTTCAAGGTTTTATATTTCCTTATTGATTTAATTTTGCACGTTAGAAGGTATATAAGACTTTTCTGTAAAAAACCCACTTTGACTTTTTTACCTGCCATCATGTTTGCCTCAATAAGAACATACGTAATACATTAAATTTAATGTACGTTATACGAAAATACGCTATAAAAAATTGTGGTGTAGTGGGAAATTATTAATTTGCCGAAAAATATACTGAATGGGCGACTATTATACTAAGTAATTATGTATCCGGTGTGAGTAATACTTTTTAGGAGGTTTTTGTGAGCTGCAGTAATAATATTGTTACATACTTTAATTGTATTTGGGGTTCTATTTTTCTATTTTAGCATATTATTCTTTTGAAAATATAGAGGCGACATCGCTGAGCAGCGCGGGGGTTCCAGTGTATTCGTGGTTTCAACGAATTAGTCCAAGAGCGAGCGAAGCGAGCTCGGGAACTTAGAGAACCCCAACACGGATAGATTAGGTTCGAAGGGGATGACGGGAACTGAAGTAAGCGAGTAAAGCGAGCGAACTTAGTTCCCGTCATCTCCTTCGTGTTACGTTACTTCAGACCATGCAGACAGGAACAAGAGCCCCTCGCAGCGGGGCCCCATCGACCAACTTTTATTTACAGGTCACTGTTTTAAACATTTGTATTCGCCCACTGTTTGTCACCAGTGTTGTAAGTGGGCGACAAATTAGAAATTTCAGTAATCCATATTCAGTATTTTTACACCTTTAATTTGAATTTATTTTCGCTCGTATAAATACCATCCAAAAACTAACAGAGTCATTTCACTGTTGTTTTTGTTGTTTGAACGAAGTGTTTAAAAGAAATAAAATCCACACACGTTATAGTATGAATGAAACAATAAAACATAAAATAGATCATAAACACTGCATCGTCTTCTTTATATTCCACTCAGCATTGAAATCAGTTTTATTTCCAAGCAGAAAATAAATTTTCCAAATGTTTGCATATTGGACGGCGGGCGTCTGGCTTGGGAAAAAAGATAATACTCTGGGGAAAGACCTTTCTGTGGAGATTGCGGTAGACAACAGCGAGATTGTGTTGTTAGACAAAACGACATTGCATTTTCGTGAAAACAATTTGTTTATCTTTTGTTTTACATAATAATGGGATAGGATAGGAAAAACCCTAAAAATCTTCATAAAACCTGGGTAGAAAATCAAGGTATTAAATAAGCTTAATGATTACTTTTACAACCGTAAACCTTTTTTCATACAGTTCGAGCTGGTCAGCATCATCATCATCAGCCTATTAATGTTCCAACTACTGGGACACAGGCCGCCTCTCTGTGAGAGATGGTTTCGAGCTGGTATCGAATTTCATATATAATTGCAATAAAAAATAATACTGTTACATCTGGATCATAATGATTCCACTTTTTCCAAAACCCAGGACTCAGCGATCGATCAATACGGACATTAGGATAGGATAGATGGACCCCTTTACCACAGATAGACTCGCATTTGGTCCTTTGTGCGTGCGTAGGATTGGGCTGTAATCCACCACGGTGGTCCATTGCATGTTGGTGGATGTCACATGTCTTCGAATTGTTGGTTCTAAGACAAGCCGGTTTCCTCACGATATTGTCGTTCACCGTTTTGAGAGCAGTGGTGATGAAATAATTTACACAAAGTAAAGTTCGAACCCACGACATACAACTTGTAAGTCGCGGTCGTTACCACTGGGCCACCACTACTCCTCAATATACTACGGACATTATTTGGGCCCGACAGGTCAGCAGCATTGCTGTCCTGTAACAGTGTCTTTCTTCATCATTGTGAGTCTTCTTTTGAACCTGAAAGCAGATTTTTTTTTACAATTCAATCAATCTGCCTAGCCTTTTCCCAACTATTTTGGGGTCGGCTTCCAGTCTTACCGGATTCAGCTGAGTACCAGTGTTTTACATGGAGCGACTGCCTATATGACCTCCACAACCCAGTAACTGGGTAACACGGTACCCTTTGGCAAGACTGGTGTCAGATCTCAAGCTTCTGACTACCTGTAACGACTGTCAAAGATCTTCAAATGAAAGCCGGGACCAACGGCTTAACGTGCTTTCCGAGGCACGGAGGAAACTCGGTATGATGAAATGGTCACCCATCCACGGACCGACCTCGTCAAGTGTTGCTTAACCTTGATGATCGAACAGTGCGGCTGTTATTATTTAGCCACGAGCTCCTCTTTTCTTTTTTTTTATACAATTACCAGTCTTAATTAAGTCCAAACAATTTTAACATGTTATCGTAAAGTAAATTCTGCACCTACAAATATATAGGATACCAGATAGCACCTATATATAATAGGAACAAAAAACATCTTGTCTCTCAATTAAAGAATGACCACTGCACTTGTCAATGAACACACGAAGAGTTCATTTAAAATAGCTTACCTGGCAGCGAGCCAGAAAAACAGATGAAAGAAAAATTATAACTCCCGCTTGAACCACTTTAGAATCGCGACCACGAGGTGAAACTTAACTCGGTTGCTTGTTCTCTTTAAAATTCTCTGTTATTTCGAGATTCTCTTCAATCCCTCTTATTTCTTCACCCTCAACATTTTCCAGTACGTATAGTGTTTTGTTTTTTACACGCGGCTTTCTTTCAATTTCACGGCTTCCGCCCCCGATTTCTCTTTGTAGTAAATAAATAATGTTGGCACCTCGTGTGCTTTGCTTTATTTTGCGGTTTCTGCCTTTGAGGGGATTTATTTCGTTCAAAGCCGTGAAAAATACGACGGGATAGATTCACGTGATGTGTTTACTGTGTAGTTTATTTACGAGTCGTGGTTGTTTGACTTGTTTGGATCAGAAAAGGTCGGATAATCCGATGATGCTATTGGATTTTGTAGTTTCTTTTTCAATAATGTTTTGTTTTTTTAGGAGTCTCTTCGGCTTTGGTAGGTATAGTGTTTGATCTAGTTACTGGCTACCCTTTGATATATTGGTAAAAAAGTTTGGAATGGAGAATAAGAAATAATATAATAATAATAAAAATATTTATTTCATAAAACAAGAGCACATTGCACTATATACATTGAAGATTATTCATTTTACATTTTTCACACTTTAAGCACAATTATTATAGACTCTATCCCTTAAACTAGGTCTAGCCTGTATCTTAAGAGATAGGGTGCCATGCCATGATAATATGTGTTGAATTAACTGGATGTGCAGCTGCGTCAATTGTAACTAGCTATTACGGTCTTTGCTCTTTCATTTGTTGTTCGTTCTTGGAATTCTTGGTGATTTTACAAGAGCACTTCGCAGGAGAGGTCAATGTTTAACTAAACGCAGTAGGTACGTTGGACAGCCTGAATGTGACTAAAATCATAAGTAGCGAGCATAGGTAGTGACTAAGGCAGGATGGATTCGGGTGGGTAGGTTTATGGGTAGCAATTTAGCTTGAAATATCGAGATGTCCAATACTTAATGGCTGTTCTTACATTGGTAGGAACCCGTTGGGAGCTAGAGAAAGGAAGAGAAAACGAAAAGTGGCAGACTATGAGACATGCATACATTTCGCGAAAGTACGTAAAGCAAATTGCATGATGTAATAAGCAGCTGTTATTTTTTGTTCCCAAGAAATTTTCTAAATTAGAGTCCATGTCGTTATTATTTTAATACTCTCATAACACCTTTCAGATTATTGGCAAGATATCTTCTAACGAAATCTTTGGCATGTTTAATTTCGAACAACTAAGTGATCAATCATGCTAATAAGACAGAAAACAAATTAAACTTCTCAATCTCTAATTGCGGCACGAATTATAATTCTCGTCGGAGTCTTGAAATACACCTGTACATGAAAACGGCGCGAATCGACCTAACTTGTTCGTCGCCGACGCCGATTCATTAACAGACTTCCAGACGAAACATGAATATTATTCCGGTGGAAAACACAATCTCAAATTGAACTCAGAAGAAAGCAGATTAAGGTCGCTAATCGTATGAAGAAACAAAACCGATAAGACAAACTGGAATCGGACATCGAATGATTACTAGTCTCGCGTGTTTGAATTTGAACGTCGTATTCGTTTCGAATGCTAATTAAAATGTAACTGTAACGCGTCGTGATAAGGTTAGTTTTCGAAAACTTGGTGAGTATGTAGGTTGTTTTTGAAGCGTGCTTCGGCGAAGCAATGAGAGAGGGCGTGCGATAAATAACCGCCTTTGTGCCGTCACCGGTCGGGTAAATTACGGCTATTAAAATGTGTTTCGAGATTGCTCGTGTTTTTTGCGAGTTCGGACAAGGATCGACAGGTATGCGGTTCGGACTTGGCATTTTAGGGAAAGAATTTCGTTGGGGGCTCTCATAAATAATGAAATAATCTATGATATGTGATGATCTGATTATAGGTTGTTGAAAGTTTCGAATATCTTGTAACAATGGTGCTTGAACATTCTAGTCGAAATTTAATAAAATCTCAACTGCAAACTAAAATATTCACATAAATTAAAACCAATGTTCTGAGAATACTAATACAATACCTAACACTTATAAGTCAAGTGGAAAAAATAAGCGACAGCAAGGACATTCGATCACCTTGGAGTTTTCCTCAAGAGTTGTAACACAAAGGTGTAACTAGCGCCATCTATGTTTGAAACGAATGTTGTTTGAAGTTTCAATATTCAACGGTGTGGTTGCTATGCTAATAACGATTTTCAATATACCTATTAATATAGCATGAATAGAATAAATAAAGAATTTATGGAAAATAATGCAGAACATCTTCTTACACCCGGTTTCTAAATTAAGAATTTGAATTTCAGAACGCCTCATCTTCAAATTCCGTGCTGTGAACACAGTATAAAGATGGTAGATTAAAGTGGAGTTTGAGAATTTTTATTATGTCAGATAGCCAGAAAATTAACTTATTAAAAAACCCCGGCTTCAAGATAGATACTATAAAGGTACAGGTGGAAGTAGATTCATCAGTTTGAGAAAGCTGGCTTTTGCTGCTGGCTGCAAATTGCAATTTACAACAATTTCAATACAGACCTAGATAAGTTCGATCTCGCTTTTCCTCTCCTCACAGATGCTTTAATTAGAAGTTATTTTATAGATTTAGTTCAATGAATGCTAAGAACATTTGAAGATAAATCTTCATTTCAAAGCAGATCTGCCAACTACAGTCAATGAGTTTATTTACATAGATAGCAAAATAACGAGCAACGTACTCATTATTCTGAAGCCCAATGCAATATGCTAGTGATTTCTACCAATAGGACTCTCTAGAGGCCTCTAGACAATCTACATCGCTAATAGTCACTTTGTTTAGTACCCTAAATTTTGTAAGTTTGAAGCGAAGAAGAATGTTATGAGTAAGAATGTGAATTGAGTAGAATAAAGTAAAGAATGAGTTAAAAGAGTAGAGGAAGTAGAACGGTAAATAGATGGTGTCAAAATGGCTAGAAAGCACGTGACTATTGAGAAATAGCGAATAGGTAGAAATGTAAAGATGAAGAAAACATGCTCAACAAGAAGTCATCAAGAAGATCTTAAATACATTGGAACAAGGGAATAAAGATAAAGAGTTTATCTAATATATTTAAAATATCTATAAAAAATAAGCATTACATAACACATTTCATGAGGAACTTAGAGATTCGATTGAAAGATTACCTGAGGTCCACAGAAACAGGCTATAGACTCATATATTAAAATATCTTTATTTATCTTAAGGAATTCAACAGTTAACTGCACGCATAACATTAATTAAGATATTTTCCCAGGCTGCGTATTTGCGCATTTACTGGATGAAGTGGTTCCAACGATAGCGTATCATATCAGGTTTAATGATAAGCTGGACTAACGCTATTGCCTAGGGCTTCTACAACTCGTATAGCAAGCAGAGATGTAAAGATAATACAGATTGTTAATTTACTTTTATGTTCTTCAAAGATTTATAGACTTTCATTTGAGAGATACTTTATGTATTTTTAAGGAACGCTCGTATTCTTAATCTCAGTCTCACTCTGTCTAATTTCCCTAAATTTTGCCAAGAATTCGAGATTGATTGACGCCCAGATGAAATTGCAAGATCAATTTGAACGTTTTTTTTATGTATGAAGCAAAAGTGTTAAGAATTTCATTTAAGAAATTTTTTAAAATGTAGAAAGTAAAAAATCAAAAAACCCGACTGCTTCAAAAGCGAACTAAAAAGTCATAAACAAGGAAAAAATCATGCTGTGCAGTCGGAGGATACATATTCGCGGGCTGGCTGACCAAAATCTGGTGTATCCTCCGCCTGCACAGCATGATTTTTCCTTGTTTACGACTTTTTAGTTCGCTTTTGAAGCAGTCGGGTTTTTTGATTTTTGAATTAAGTTTTTTTATTTATAACTTTTTAGTTAGTTTTTTTTTTCGAATTAGATACATTTAAACAAATAAGTGTTTTATATTTTTGAAATCACCTCTTAAAACCCTTTATTTTGATACCCCACACGATGGGTTTGGACGAAAAAAATAAATTTGGGCCCCCACAATATGGCACCCAAAATCCGCAATTTTTCTATTGTCCAAGTTTAATGTAACCTATGACACTCGCAGGATTAAGACGCATCGATTGACGTATGAATCATCAAAATCGGCCAACGCGTTTGGTCTCTGGAACGCCATATAGGAACCAACATACATTCATACTTACATACATACATACATAGACTGATAAACACATTACCCTCCTTCGGCAGTCGGGTAAAAAGAATATGGAATATAAGCAAAGCAAACTACTATCTAGTATTTAAGACAAAATGGCTTTATCGCCCAAATTGCGATGAAATGTGTGACTCAAGCCATGGCACAGTACGCCGTGCCCGCCGGGCAGCAACAAGAAAGGCATGTCGCGCCTTTAAAATTGTCACATGGTTGACCCGTGCTAGTATAAATGACAAATTGTAAGACATGGACAAATTTTATCATGTCTTGTCACAAACGTCTTGGGATTGCCATGCTCGCCGGGCAGGTGGTGTCTTGTGGCCTTTTGCGTATATCTGTATATTTTTCGGTCCAAAAATTGGTATTCAGATATTAGATGTTGTTCCTTGTATTCCAGATTCTGTATTTTTCTACGAGATTAGCGAAGTTAGCAGATAGATCTGCAAAAAAACGAAGTTGTCAAACGCTTGATAACATACAGACATCTTCTCGTTGCGTTTTAGAAAGCGAGCTCAAACAGTTTATTACTTGAACAACTACTTAGATGAAATGTACTTAGAGGTATCATGATTGATGGCGTTTGCCGTTGCGGTTCCAAGAACTCAACCACGTTTATCCTTTCAACAGCACATTATTAGTGCTATATTGTAGAAGTTTATTATGACCATGTCAGGACATTGCATGTATGAATCATTATAGATGTTCCAATAAAGTAATAAATGCTGGCCAAATCGGGCAAAGAAAACAAGATAGATAGACCATCTAAAAGGTGGCTTGACGAAAGTTAAAAGACCGCAGGAGAAAACTGGACATCAAAAGCCAAAGACAAAAAATTGTGGGGCAATATGGAGGAGGAATTTACTCGAAGATAGGTCCTTTTTAATAAATAAGTAATTTTACAAGAAAATAGATTTAGACTTGTCTAATTATTAAGGACTAATAAATGGCTAAATAATAAAATGTCCGTGTCAGAAATCGATTCAGGCCGCCTGAGGAGAGGAGAAAGCTGTGGGTGGAGAAGTGCCCACCACCCCATGACTTTGTTGAGCCCAAGGAACATCTGCCCCTTGGTCATACCCAGGTGGGCCGCTGCAAATATAATTTGGTGAAATGGGGGTTTATTGATTCGTCCAACACTCGGTGCGGGTGTGGTGTCCCTGTACAGACTATGTCCCACTTGCTGGAGTGTCCTGGCTGTCCATTCACTTGCACCCTGGAAGACCTGTACGGTGCTTCTGACGCTGCAATAAGCGTGGCCGCCTCTGGGCCGAGACAATCTAATTAAATGTGCCATCGAATCGAAAAGAAGAAGAAGAAATCGATTGGCACAAGAAAGGAGAGGCTCAGCTGTGGGGGAAGACATGCTCCCTGACTTTTTGATGTAGATGATATCAGAAATCATCATCACCAAATCATCCAAAACCGTCTATATCTACACATTCCTAAGAATAACGAGCTGACAGCATTTTAATAACTTTAAAGACACATTTCACTGGCCTAAAACCGTCAAAAACATACCTAACCAAGACAAATATCGAGGCTCGCATAAATCTCGTAATAGACCTATCCTCTATCAACACCAATTCGCTACCATCAATAAAGAAGAAGCGAACAGCTAACCCTATCCAATATCGGAGCTCATCAATCGAAGCGTGAACATTATCCTGCGGATAGTGGCGCAGCGTAGGCAGGGTGACAGGTGGTAAATCACAGGGAACGACATTTTTTTCCGCCGTCGTTTCGAGTTCGCCCCCGATGTCGAGAGCTGTCTCGAGAGATATGGTTGGGGACGGTCTGCAAAAAAGATAGGATTATTTTTAGTTTCGAATAAATTTTTGTGTCTGTGTAAAAATGGAATATATAGGCTTCGTAATCTGAGATTTTAATTATTATGTTCTGCTATATTAACTAAAATTTCATAATTGGCAATAGATATAGCCTTTACCATTTAGAACTCAATAGACGCGGTATTATTAGGTCAATTTAGGATTGTATTTTCTGGTGTCGAGTAAGCCCAGATTCTCCAACATAGACTACTTGCTTCGAGAAGTCTCGTACACACACATAATGACATAAGATACCCAGGTAACACAGTGGCATTTTGACAGTAAAACAATATCCATTGCGTTATTAACGCTATCGAGTAGGAGAACCCTTCCAACTTCTGAATCAATGGATTATGAATTTCCTTTATCCGGATTGCAAATGTGTTACAATATATTTGGGTGCAGCTTTATCGCCAACTGGTTGTCAATATAACTACGCGGGTGAAACCGCGAGGCGTCGCTAGTGTTTCATAATTTTAATATTACTTTTAAAAACACTTCTTATTAAACTTTTTATTTCTTACAAAATAAGAAGTTTAACTGCGAAGGCCCCTTATTTTTTTTAAACATGAACTACGATAGTAAGTAACTACGATATATCTGGTAAGGTTTTTGTACCGGGCATAATGGGAATTCGCTGGCTGCAAAGCGGTGTGTCTGCTATGTCCAGCAGTGGACGACTTTCGGCTGAAATAATGATGATTATGACTGGGCATAATTAATAATTCATCGTTATTAAATGCACATGGAGGGTCGGAGAAATTATTTTTAATTTTACGTAAAAAAAATATACATTGAAGTTACTACACTTTTTTGCTAACGCTGTATAGTGAGGGCGTGGCATCGTCCTCATTATTTAGATATTAATCCGGCACTCTCCCTCGCTATCCTTCGTGCACACAACCAGGGTATCGGGGGTGAAGGGTATCCCTGAACCAGGGGGGGGGAGGAGGGTAGGCGACGCGTCGTCTCGTTTTAATTAATATACGACACTTGTGGGACTCTGAACAGTAAAAGTTTTTGACTTTACATTTATTTGAGTTCTGTGGAAGTTTCGCTTTTCCGAGTATTTGAATGCGGAAGTTTTTCTTTGGAAAATGTTGGACGAGGGTAATATTTTATGTTTTAGTTGAGGGTGTGCTGTTGCGGTGGTCTTGCTGTTGATATGTCTGTCAGAAGTAAGTGTTGCGTTGGAGACGAGATATAGATATTTTTTCTTAAATTTTATGATGTAATTTTTTTCTCAATGCAAGTTTTTCCAGTTACATCTCATAAACTATTGAATTACCAATTATGACTGTCCCGGGTTTTAGCAGGGCAAAGATCACAAAGTTCTTTGCCTGTAGATCTAAAACCTAGGCTCTCTCCAATCTCTCCTAGACTCTCCTTGCACTTCATTCTATCTAGAGCTCCTTTCCTTTACATTTCCACATATCAAATTCATTAAATAAATTATTATGACTATATATAACCCAATCTCATTCTCTTTCCAAAAATTAAGACTGCATGACTGCTCCTTCAATCACATCCCATTCATTCCTTTTGACAAGAGAAACTGATGACGACATGCAACAAGTGGATATCCCAACCTGCCTTCTTGTTATTAAATCAACTGCTTGGAATCCTGGCCGGAGGCTAAGAGATTAGTCTCCACAGGGAAGCCCGGTTAAGTATTATGTCGGTCACTTAGACTGTTTGCGAGACGCCACTCATTAAACAAAAAAATAATTAATGCCTTCATTCGTTTGCAGTTAAACGCCAGTAACTATAACTCAGCATCAAGCATTTTATTACGAAACATTTTTTTTACACACGTTGTACAATTTCTTTTACGACGGAAACCTACAAAAGGCGCCTGGAATTTTGGGGAAAAGACCAGAGAGTGTGGGATTTTTACCTCACTAAAACCACCCCGGTGATCACCATCACCACTTGGAAGGGGTTTACTAAAGATAAGCATAAAATATATTCCCATAATTTACATTGGCATAACGAAATTCAGTATAATGATTATTACGCATTATGTTATTAGGCATAAATGCTTTGCCATAATGTATATTGCCATAAATACTGTTGGCATAATAATGATGAATAATCTTATAAACGCATAATTATGTTTACGCATAATGTTCTTTGGAATAAAACAAACATGTTCGCGGCTCAAGGGTGGCCCAAGAGCCACCCTGCCGCACTTCAACCTAAATAATTTGAGTCCTTATATCAAATACATTTAATTAGACATTTTAAGCATAGGTAAAACAATTTTCAATCGAATCAAATCGATATTAAAATTTTCGATATTTTGAAAATTTACATTTTACCCGTAGGTATTTTAATTTTCGACGTTCAAATATGTACCATAAAACTATTATGACGAATACATATTATGCCATAAATATTTATGCAACACCAAATTATGGCAAAAAAAAATTAGACCAAACGACAGTTATGCTAACCTTAACATTATGCCAAAGTATTATTATGCTGATAATAGTTATGCGAAACCGTTATGTCAAACAACATCATGCCTAAATAAATTATGCCAAGAGGGGGATTCCCAGAGAAGGGACCCCGTGACCTGTCAAAAGAATGCACAGAACAATCCTACATAGATCATGTCACACAGCTGAGTACTCGGCTTTAGTATCGCTAATAAAAGCAATATAAATTGCACTTATATATGTAGGTACTTAAGTTGTCTTTAATTTCGGCTCATCATATCATATCCGATATGGTCTAGTGGCTAGGATACCTGGCTCTCACCCAGGAGGCTCGGGTTCGATTCCCGGTATCGGAATATTGTTTTTGTTTTTATTTTTGTGATAAACTAGACGAAGCCGTCAATCTGCCCCATTTTTAGGGTTCCGTAACTTAATGGCAAAAAACGGAACCCTTATGAATTCGTCATGTCACAGCCACTTTTTTCCGAAACTATGCTGTTGAAACTTGGTAAGTAGATGCATTCTGTGAACCGCATTAAGATTTTCACACAAAAAAATAAAAAAAACAATAAATTTTGAGGGTTCCCCATACTTTTTTTTTTCATCAAACCCATACGTGTGGGGTATCTATGAATAGGTCTTCAAAAATGATATTGAGGTTACTAATTTTTTTTTTTTCTAAACTGAATAGTTTGCGCGAGAGACACTTCCAAAGTGGTAAAATGTATGTAACTTCTAAAATAAGAGATTGATAAAACTAAAAAAAAATATATGATGTACGAAAATTGGTTTGAACGTAACGTGAAATACGTCATAAATCGTAAACCGCAATTTACCAAGTACGGAACCCTCCATGCGCAAGTCCAACTCACACTGGCCGGTTTTTAATCTAGCGGTTGTTGTCTCAGTGCTGGGCCTCCTCCAAGTCCTTCCAAATACTCCGCTACCGTGCCGTCTCGAACTAGCCCATAATTATGGCACACGTCCAAGTCATCTTTCCACCTCTAGTTTTCAAGACGGGCAACTTGGGAACCGTACACTGTGCGTGGTCTGACACGCACTTGGCTGGATTTTTATGCTGCCATTGCTGCCCTGCTGCTGCGTAAAGACCTCCTCCAAACCCTACCAGGTACTCTCCTATCGTGCCGTCACAAACCAGTCCAAAACTATGTTACGCGAAGTCCAAGTCATCTCGCCACATCTTTCGGGGCTAGATTTCAACACGGGAAAATAGAAAATATGGAACCCTAGACTGTGTGTGGCCAGAAACGCACTTTGCCTGTTTTTTATCCAGCCGTTGTGGCCCTACTGCTGGGTAAAGTCCTACTAAAAGTCCTTCCAACTACTCTGCACGTCCAATTAATTTCTACTTCAATAACTCTTCTTGCAACAGTTTTGACAGCACCTTCTGAACTTGTCCAATTTGGCGCAGCCGTGGGACACCCAATGTTAATTTTATATTGTTTTTTTTTCTCTTTTATATTATTGTTGCTTAGTTTAAGATTTATTTTTCACCCCCGCCTGAAAAAGAGGGGTGTTATAAGTTTGACGTGTGTTGCTGTGTATCTGTGTGTCTGTCTGTGGCATCATAGCGCTTAAACGGATAAACCGATTTTGATTTTGTTTGAAAGGTGTTTTTTTTTATCTACTATGTACTAGATAAATTATGTAGCATAAAATAAAAAAGTGTCGCGGGTTTTGAAATTTTACATGTTTTTATGTTTACGGTGTGTCCTCTAGTGGCTTGTGTCAAATAAATGTGTATTCTTTCTTTCTCCTCTTTCTTCTTCTGTATTCAGACACATATTTTACTCTTTATATTTTTTTACTTTCTTCATTAGTACCTAATTCATAACAATAAATGACTAAAATAAAGTAAAGTGCTGATTTCCGATATAAATTCAAAAACATCGTATCACGAGTTCACACCCAGACTTAATGAGTTAAGTGGAAGTCATTAACGATAACCATATCAGGGCGTCATAAACAGTAGTCGTTAATTTATACTCGTACCTTTATAGTCTAGGAGCCGACAGAGAACAGGTACACAGGAACATCAATACAGGCAGGTAATGTTGTACACACGCCCCAGGCGGACAGGATAACAAGGAGCCAGGTTTTAAGCACAATTACTAAAAGATATTCATACTTATATATTATTATAAATGCGAAAGTAACTCTGTCTATCTGTTACCTTACCTTATACATTTAAATGGCGGACTCATTTTTAGGGTTCCGTAGCCAAATGACAAAAAACGGAACCCTTATAGATTCGTCATGTCTGTCTGTCTGTCTGTCCGTCCGTATGTCACAGCCACTTTTTTCCTGAAACTATAAGAACTATGCTGTTGAAACTTAGTAAGTAGATGTATTCTGTGAACCGCATTAAGATCTTTACACAAAAATAGAAAAAAAACAATAAATTTTGGGGGTTCCTTTACTTGAAACTGAAACAAAAAAAAAAAAATCCTCAAACCCATACTTGTGGGGTATATATAGATAGGTCTTCAAATTTGATATAGAGGTTTCTAACATATTTTTTTTCTAAACTGAATAGTTTGCGCGAGAAACATTTTCAAAGTGGTAAAATGTTTGTCCCCCCCTGTAACTTTTTCGGTTTTTTTCTTACCTAAACCTCTGGAAATTTCAGTTTCCCATTTGTGTCCCAAAGCCTTAGAAAGTTAGTACTCTAAGTAGGCATGCAATATTAACTTAATACGCCTATATCTATGCCATCTCAGCCCATTCTTTAAAACTCAACATCATAAAACAAACTCCAATTTGTAAACATATGTTTTTACTAATACAGTATCCTTATCTTCATTATTATGATGAAGATAGGACGATACGAACAATCGATTTAATAAACGATGACAATTACAAAACAATCGAACAATTGCGTGGTTGGCATCTATACAATTAACTGCAGTTTAATTTATAGACTCGAATATACAACACAACACAACTGGTGCACACAACCGTCCACTGTCCACACGTCATAATCTTTGTACGAGACACATTGCATACAACCGCAATGTCGGACGTGGGCAATTGTTTGAGTGACCATGATTTAGGAAACATTTCGCGGGAATACCAATTGTTTTTCAAAGGCTAAAATTAATTAGTATCAAATAGCTTAATGTAAAGTTAGAAAAACTTATTTGTTTATTAAAATGACACATTTTGTTTGGGTATCAATTAAAATCAACGGATACTTTATTTAAGAAGTCAATTATTTTTCCTGACTTAACCAATAAGCTGGCAGTAATGGCACCATTGTAAGCGAAGTAAGTTTAAATTAATAAAAATGTCAGTGTGATGCCATGCCGTCGAAAACGTCGGAATATTGAGGCAAAAACTATCCAGCGTAAAATGTTGCAGCAAAAATTACATCCAAATTGCCTGTCAGCTTGTTGAAATTCAATAACATTTTCGTTGATAAATTCCTGATTGTTCATTTAAAAATTCCTGAAATTTTAATCCGCATTGCTGTATTTATCGGGTACAATTCAATACGTCACTTACGAATTCGGTAGTTATTTATTAATAAAAATGTGCTGTATTTTTTGCTTTAAAAAAAGGGTAAAAGAATGTTATTCGATACAGATTGAAATATTCAAGCATTTAAGGTTTGTGGTATTCTGTAGTTTATGCCTTTCTGTACGTATGTAAATGTAAACGGTGTTGAAATGTTCAATCTTCAGCCATTCCTCACGGCAAAGCAAACAAAAAACGTCTAAAATTTATGGTACACTAGTATTTTTACACTCAAGATTTAATACCTAGAGCTTAATAACATTTAGAGATAACTTAACAAACATATTTAAACAAATAATTATACATCTTTATTAAGTACTAGCACTTTTTCGTGCGGCTTTACTCCTGAGCTCACCCCGCAGGACCCATTAAATTTCGGGGCAAAATGTAGCCTAGGACAGCATATTATGTCAGCGCTGAAGCTTTCTATGAATGAAAGATTTTTAGAGAGCAGAGATTATCCAGATTGTAATATATCAGAGATTATATTACAAACAAACATACTTTTACTTTACCTCTTTATAATATTACTTAATAATTTAAGATGTAATTTTGGATATACGCAAATACAATTCTAGAATACCAAACTATGCAGTCATAATCAAATACATACGCCTAGTCATCATCATCATCATCATCATTTCAGCCGAAAGACGTCCACTGCTGGACATAGACCTCCCACAAGCGTCACCACTGATCCGTCCTGTGCAGCTGGCATCCACCGGACTCCCGCAACCTTAATCAGGTCGACAGTCCACCTAGAGCAGGGGTCACCAAATGGCGGACAGCGTGCTTGATCCAGACCGCCGATATTAACAGCACAATATAAATTATTTTGTCCGGAAAACTTCGGACGGATAGTTCAAGACAAAATATGACCTATTTCACATTTTTATTAACAAAGGGGGGAGGGGGGGAGTTGTCTTTAAACCTTACGGACCGCGATGGTAATATTATTTTTAAGAAACGGACCCCCAAGTGAAAGTAATAATTGGTGACCCCTGACCTAGAGGGAGCCTAGTGTAATTGATTAATTCAACAGACAACAACAACAACAGACTATTATTGAACGTAGCCGTAACGCGCGTGTTAGTGACTTATTCCATTGGATAGTTAATAGCGGATATAAAGTTAATGGAAAACATAATTGATTAAACACTGTCCGATATTTGTGGTCGTGCTACTGTTTCAGAGATATGAGGTGCAGTAATGATATTACAAACCTTTGGTGAAATTGAAAGGTTCACTCAGGTTTATCACAGTTATTTTTTTTTTGTTGATGGAGGTGCTATTGGCTACATAATAAAAGCTGCACGGGTCAATCTTCTAGCTTAAGTAACGCTTGTCGGGGTCGCTCCGTGTATCACGTGGATGGCTGATCATTTAAGATTCATCCATGCCTCGGAAAGCACTTTAAGCCGTTGGTTCCGCCTGTCATTTGTAGATCTTTGACGGTTGTTACGAGTAGTCAGAAGCGGAGAAATCTGACCAGTCTTGCCAAAGGATATTGTGCTACCCAGTAACTGGGTTGTGAAGGTCAGATAGGCAGTCTCTCTATCTAGATACTGGTCGGCACATGTAATAAATTGCATCCGTTTAATAACAAGAATAGAAATTATTGCAAGCTCAATTAATTTTAAATAGTTGCGGAACAGAAATAAAAAAGCGGGCGAAATATGAATATCATTAACTCCATTCAAAATATTAATACATTGTGAAATATCCTGCAAATTCCTTGACACGTGGTCACACTACAGTGCCTGAGGGCGACAGTCCCTCTCGTGTATTTTATTTGTCATTTAATTGGTCAATTCTAACGCGACCCATTGGATTTGCCCAATAAATTCTTTGTTCACATTCTGTAGATATTGTCTGCACTGAAAATGTAAAGGAAATTCTTTGTGAAACAGGAGAAGATTTCCTCTTTTTTGTTCAAAGGATTTGTGTTGAGTATGTGCCATTTATCAATATGTTGAGTTGAGGCCGTTTCGTTGCGACACGCTAGACATACAGCTACATAGCATAAGTCAATAGTGATTTATAATTACTTTTTCAAATATATTTACATATTTAACACACTGCATCTTCTGAAAGCCAGAATAATCAGTCAAAGTACGACCAGTCCCTGAGAATAGATTCAACTGTCTTCGATCCCGCAAAGAAATTAATCAGAAAAGAAAGAAAGAAGAATTCTAAATTTCAAATGGAAACAGCAGATCCATTTACAAAAGCCCAAAAATCATAAAATTTTAATCCCGGGTTGTTTGGTACCGAACTCGTTTCATTATTTGCGGCTGTGCCCAAGTAATGACGGGGTTACCCTCGGTAACCCTTTGTCCCGAGTATTTATTTGTCATTTAACTGGTCACTCGATGTAACAAGAGTGCGATGCGTCCCATTTAATTTGTTCTTTGTACCGGGATAATGCTCCCGTCTGCATGTTGGTAGGAATTTTTGATGTGCAGTTGTTACTTTTTAATTAAAAACAGGGAAAACAAACGGTATTCTCGCGTCTGAAACATACATATTATTAGTAATAATTGTCTAATAATTGTATCTGTCCTTTTCACAACTCAATATCAAGAGCCGATTGTCTACGGTTTGCTTACAGCGTATTTTGACTTACTTTGGCCACATAATGCGAAGACGAGATAACAACCTTGAAAAGCTAGTCATTGTTGGCAATACCGAAGGAAAGAGAGCACGAGGCCGGTCGCCATCTCGATGATCTGACCAAGTGAAAGAAGCTACGTCCTCAAGCAAATGCCAGCAGGTGGTGATGCCAACACCTTGGACCGGAGTCGATGGAGGCAGATTGTCCGCTTAAAGGGGTCCAGTGACCACGATCCTCAGTAATGAGGGACCGACTGAAGAAGAAGATGTAATAATTGGCCTTTGTCATGCGTTGATAATGTAGGCCATTCTGATTTAATAAGACAGACATCAATAAATTCAGATATCATAAATTGATATTTGAATACATTTCTCCTTGTGAAAATCTGATAATAGCCCTTTTTTAAAAATATTTTTAAATATTTTTTGTAAAAAAACTTTTTACAAAAAATACAACCGACTTCCAAATAAAAACACTACAAAGTGAAAAACAAAAAAAGTTTTTACAAAAAATACAACCGACTTCCAAATAAAAACACTACAAAGTGAAAAATAAATTCAATTTCGGAAGTCGGTGTTCTTGTTTTCGTTTGTTCGTTTTTTGACACCCACTTCCGAAATTGAATTTATTTTTTCTTTGTAGTGTTTTTATTTGGAAGTCAGTTGTATTTTTTGTAAAAAGTTTTTTTTATTTTTCACTTTTTAGTTGTGGTACATAATGGACCAAATCTATAGGCTAGATACCTATAATGCCCAAAGTGAAGCCAGAATTGATTATCCCAATAGCATGAAACTTAAACAAAACCGGTGGAATGAGAGTATACCAGGGTTAACTGTTCACACTTGCGTACCCTCTTTTGAGCGTACTTACTAGTGTGATGTTATGTTATATAATGGAGAAAACAATAAACAGACATGCGATTGCAGCTATCCCGAGTGATTTGCAGTTATTTATTGAAGAGTTCTGATGTATATCTCCAAAGTTCTTCATCAGATCTTGATGAAATTTAAATGGGACCACATGACAAGAATCATCGAAATCGGTTCACCCAGTAAAAAGTTCTGAGGTAACACACATAAAAAAAAACAGTCGAATTGATAACCTCCTCTTTTTTGGAAAGTCGGTTAAATAGTGTCAAACCTTAGCTATAAATGTAGCTGTTGAAAATAAACACAAACGTTTATATTTGGACTCTTAGTAATAGTATTCCAAACTAAATACATTTATCAAATACTTAGATATTAGGGACAAAATCATCAACTACAAAATAATAGTTTAGAAAAGTAGTTCACAATAAATGAACTTGTAAAACAAAATGTTGATATTGCAAACAAATACACATTGACAGCCCTAGCCGCACCCGATCCCGTTCCGTTCCGATATTTGTTATTAAATTGGTCATTACTACCATTGAACAGTGAGCTGCTCGCTTTCCCGGGTATATCCGGGAATGTTCCCGGTTTCATCCTGTGTAGGAATTTTACACGGATACCGATGTGAAATGAAAAGGTAAGAGAGAACGTGTTCAAAGGGAAATACCTGTCTTTTACAGTGTAAGCGAGTGGTTTTTCTATTGAAACGTCATTTTCCCGTTTAACTGTTTTCACGTTGTTTGTGGCAATCGTTTCGTTGGAAGTTATTTAAATGTGGGTAGTAGTAGTTATTTGCTGACGTTTCATTTGATTGTTATTGTCGTTGTGTTTACTATTGATGCAATTTAAACGCTTTGGTGGCGAAGATTTTGAATTGATAAATAAAATATTTGTTGTTTTGTCGCGATGTGTTGTGGATTTGTTATAGTGTGTTGTGGTATGCTATGTTATGTTATGTTTGTGTTATATTTCCTGTACCAACATGTGTATTTATATTTACAAAGATAACTGTTCAATTAGATGAATAATTGTATCTTCAAATACAGCCAATGGTATTGTTAGATAAGTACCTAGAACCTTCATTTATAACTCCAATGTGTCGACTTACGATGAATTGATGAATACTCACAGACGAGACGTTGCTTATACTATAAACAGGACACACATTTACGATCAACTTTGATGACTTTCATACAGCACGTGTTCCTCGTTAAAAGTTTATTTCTCGCCCGATATTCACTATGTCTACGAGTATGAGTCCTCTCGGTTGATAACCGAATCATCTAGGACTCGTATTCATTCATGTATCTAATTAGATACTTTAGTATGGTATGCGTGTATTACTCGATAAACATCACATTTCCTAAGGCACATCTCCGTTTTGTTCTACCGCCCCGCGCTTTCACTTTTGATCGCAGTTTGTATCTACTTAGCCCACTTTCAACAGTGCCAGCTTAACCCCTCAACAAAACTTCCTTTGTTAATACAACTGGCGCTAATAGTCACTAATATGGTTATATGGTTCAGCTCTTTAGCGCCTTGAAGTCAGTGCTATGCAACGCAAATGCACGCGCTATCGTTCCGGCTCGCAACGTCGCGCGGCTATTATTACGTAAGCGACGTTGCCGTTCCGCCAGACACCGGTCTCGCCGCTCTCGCTCGCCGTGCCCCTCAGTCTCGCTAGAGCGCTTTCGATATTACAACGTCAATTGCGACATTCATGATGGATTCAAATTCAAATTCGTTCGATATGTATTCTCCAAAAATAGAAATGGACTCCGAGAGTGAGAGGGAGTATTCGAGGCGAGAAATGAAGTACGATAGTGCGAAATTCAAGGTGCACTGGAACTCTGAGAATACGATGAAATTGATTGAGACTATGGAGAAGGAATGCAAAGAGTTGTGGGACACGAAAAATCCGTTGAATAAGGACCGGAATGCGCGGCAGGCGAGACTTGACTATTTGGCGGATATGTTTGGGACGACGTCGGAGGAGATGAGCAGAAAAATACACAATTTGCGGACACAGTTCAACAATGAGTTGCGGAAAATAAAGCGGCGCCAAGTTGTGCGTAGTGGGTGGGAGTACTTCGACGCCCTGTCGTTTCTGATGCGAGCGCCCTCTACCGACCCTCTGGAGTCAGTTGACGCGGTTAATTTAGAGGTAAGTAGAAAGTTAGAAACCTTGGTGCGTCGTGTAAACTATTACGCGCTCGATAAAATGTATTATTATCTTTGTTTACATTTTGTCATTGTTGTGTTTTGTTGCCAGCGGCAATTTTGACGAGTTAGAAGTTTATCGCTTGACGGATAACTAACGTGATGTATGTTGTATTGTTATTTCATTTTTGGATGATGGAACATTAAACAGTTGTCCCACTTTTTTATTCGTATTTAGTCATTTACCTAATTGTTGTTCTTCTAGCTGCATTTTCATATCGTTTATTTTGAAGTTTAAGTATTTATGTCAAAATAAATGACGTTTCTGGGACAGATTATGTCAATATAGCAATCAGTGAGCATAGACAGTTGTTTATTTTGTATTTAGGAAACTTGGGAGGAACATGAAATCGCACTACTTAGTAGGTACCTATTTTATATAGGCACTTATACTTTGGCAATGCAAAGAAAATGTAAGGTTCCGTATCGTAACAACTAAACCACAAACTCAGCGAGACTGCTTACCGAACCGTGATTCATAAAAGTCGACCTCATCAAAATTTTATTTTAACAAATAAACTCTTTCCCTCTTACTAATAAACGCGGCATAAAGTTATACCAGGTATAACAAAGGAATAACCATACATTTTCATAGGTTTATACCTGGTATAACTTTATTCTGCGTTTATTTGTAAGAGGGTTTGTCTTTATTATTATTTACATGGGTACTTTAATAACTGAATGGGAATTATTTAATTAATTTTTCGTACCGGCTTATTAGAGCAAAACTTCATGGAGCACCATTGTTTCATTAAAACTAAACTTTAGCTATACTACAACAAGATCTGAATTACCTTGCCTCAGTAAAAGTAATCACATCGGTCTGTGTGACGGCGATCCGTTGCGAGGAATAAGTACGACGTACAAATACAAAGTCAAACAAATTAGGACCGTATGAAAGATACATAAGGCGACACATGACGTGACGTGGGTTGTATTGGTTGCATTTGGTGCCATTTTGCAAATGGCATGCATTGACGGAAGTACATAAATCAATCACGTGTCACTTTGTTTATCTGCGATGGACTCCTAAACTACTTAACCGATTTTAAATTAAATTTGCACACCGTGTGCAGTTTGATCCAACTTGAAAGATAGAATAGCTTACACGTGTTGGTTACACTATTTATAACTCAAGAACGGCTGAATTGATTTGGCTGAAAATTGGTGGGGAGGTAGCTTAAAACCAGGAAACGGACATAGGATAGTAGAGTAGGTAGAGTAGGTAGGATAGGGTAGGTAAGTAGGGCATGGTAGATAGGTAGGGTAGGGTAGGCAGGTAGGGTAGGGTAGGTAGGTAGGGTAGGGTAGGTAGGTAGGGTAGGGTAGGTAGAGTAGGTAGGGTACGGTAGGTAGGGTAGGCTAGGTAGGGTAGGTAGAGTAGGTAGGGTTGTAGGGTATATGAATGTTTGGTGTTTTTATGGCAAAACAATGTTTGCTGGGTCAGCTAGTAAAATAATAAATACTCATGAGCAGATTGTGTGTCTCATTGGTTTTATAGTGGTCTTGGAGACTATTCCTGTAATTTTGAAAATATCAAGGTATATATATATATGTTGATAAATACAATATCATTATGGTAATTACTGAGTCACTAACATTTAAGTTATAATTTTCAATGGTTACGAGAAACTTTGACTCCTGAGATACAAGTATATTTTTACGTAGTTCGGGAGCCAGCTGTTCAATCTGATTCTGACCACCTTTTGTACAAATGTTTAGTGTATAATTAACCTTGTGTTACAGTTTTGTAATATTTTTTCCCTTAAATATTACCTACATTACTTAGTACATTTTTAGCTAGGTACTGTTTGGTAACTAATTAATTAATTTTCTTATACACGGCGACCCAGTAATGAATTTGAATTGTGAAAGCGTGGGTAGGTACGTAGACGATGTCTTCATACCTACCTACTTATAAAATAAACTTTTCCAAAGTCAAAGATGTGAGTAGTGACATGACATGTCAACTTTTTTTTTTTTTTTATTTATTTTTTTATTTGGGACAATCCCACCGCACTATTCCCAAACCACTGCTACTCCTGAAAGCCAGAATCAACAGTGGCGACCACCAGAAAAGCGCCGAGGCAATGAAGCTCGACGAAGTCCCGGAGAATGAATTTACCTGTCTTGGATCCCGCAACGAAATTAATCAGAAAAGAATAACGGAGGAGGTCAGGTCAGGTCAGGATGTCAACATTTGTGTGAAGTGTGACCTACCACAAAATACTCGGTAAAATAAAAAAATAAAAACTGCCGTTGAAATCATTCCCTCCCTGTCTCACCCAAGCAACAGATTAAATTACTTCTTATTTTTTTTTTTTACATAATAATATAATGATAAAGAAAAAGCGATGCAAGTTAGATTTATTTGTAGTAAATACCTACAATGGTTTTATGAATATTATAATCTTTATTATCTGGTTTATAAAACTAAAAACGAGCTTAAAAATATCAAACATTCATGTGTCCCAACCCAAGAAAATAAATAATTCTCACAGCAGTACATTTATGAACGTGTTTTTATTCAAATATGAACGCTACCGTTACTTTTTGAAAGTTGGCAGTTTTACCAATATGGCGATTTTATTTTTTATCTACTTGTCAGAGTTTCTGTTGCAAAAAGGTTGAATTATTAATAGTCCGTCATTACATCACGTCTCGCGTGGTTTTGTCCCGTAATAACTAATCACTGTTAAAATTGGTTAATGTATGTGCGTTTACTTGCAAAAGCCGACTAAATGGATATGCATTTGACTACAAAACTACTTGGAGCGGTCCAAAAAAGACCTTTTCTTTATTTAAAAACACATCGTGACTATCTAGATCATGCCAAACGACGAGAGGCTTGGCGGGAAATTGAAAAGGAGTTGAACTGTAACAAAGATGGTAAGTATCTAAATCATAGGTATTATTATTTTTAGGGTTTCCTCAAAAGGAAAAAAAATAACTCGTAAAGAATCAGTATGTTGTCTGTCTGTCTGTCTTAATTTCCTTTGCTGTTTTATTATTGCTTTCAAGACTTGCTTTTTTAGATTTGAATTATGTAGGTATATTTTGGCCGAGATGACGGTAAAATATTTATTATCAAAACACTAACGGCTCAATCAACTGACAGCAGGGTTGATCATTTTAGCTCTAGTCTAATGTTCTAGTCCTATGCCCTTGACCTTGAATAGTTTATGTTCTCAAACTATTTTTCATCTGTACAAACTCAGTTAAATCGATGTATATTAAGAGATACATAATTCTTTTTCAAAATTCGTTTTATTTTTGTTGTTGAGTAGAAGGTAGCCCTAAACAAAATATGTTTTACTTTGTTAGTAAACATGTACCTTCAAAATGTTTTTTTTAATACTTTTTAGTGTTTTGCTATTAAACAAATTATCGGTTTATTTTTCGTGAAAATGTTTATATTCCCCTTTTTAGTTTTGGTACACCATCTCTCTCTGTTACTAAAGGATTGAGAAAATACTCATAAATCAATTTACACATTCATGCTGTTTGTTGTTGTGGAGTTCGCTTATATGTTTCATATCTTGAAAATTGTTGAACCGGTTTTGATGAAACTTGCACTATTTCCTAATTTGAGAGTTACTTAATCCAATTTAAAAAAATATCACGATCCGATTTCTAGTTTCTGAGAAATACGTGGACAAATAATCATAGGTTTATACAAAAATACATAGGTACACTTATGAAATTTGGCACACATGTTTAGAAGCCCACAGAGTAACTAAGTAATAAGTTAATATTGTGCATTTCCAACAATATTTCATACGAATTAAAAACCTCTTTTTTTTAATTCGGTAAAAAAGAATTGGTGCCGAGATACTTTCAGTATTTTTTCTTCTACATATATTTGCAATAATTGTTTTTTACTACTTACGACAAGTGGTTTGTTCTAGATACTCTAAGATATAATTACCGAGCATCGTCTTTTTTGATATTTTGGTTAAATTTCTAAATGTTCCTTTTTATTACTGATACATTATAATATTTTTCAGCCGACTCTTTGAAGACTATGTGGAATTGTTTAATAAGCACGTACAAAGGAGAATTTAAATACAAACAGCGAAAAAATACCTACCGGTATAACCCGACGTTTGAGCCTATGAGTGTTTTAGCTCCTTTCGTCTCACCGATTCCTGTAGGTGAGGCTCAAGAGTTCTTGGATGAGTGCCAGAGCAGCAGTCAACATCATCATCAGTTCGCGGCTACTGAAGATCACAGTAATAGTGCCGCTTCCATGCATCAAAGTATACAAAACAGTGAAGTAACAGTAAAAGTTGAACCTACTCCTGAAACCAGTCATGCATCAGAGAAAACTACAAATACTGAAGAACGTTATGTAAGAAAGAGAAATAATCCAGACCCACTGGAAGGAGGAGAAAATGAAGAAGTAGAAATGACTCAAAATATTAAAAAAGCAAATACGACCAACCACAGTTGCAATAACGAGAAAGTAGACGTAAGGTGTGATGCAATGGACTTATTTTTTTTAGGATATGCTGATACCTTCAAAAAACTTTCTCGCAGAAAACAAGTGGCTGTTAAATTCGATATCGCCAAAGCTTTTAAGGAGGCAGAGCTTGATGAACTTTCAGATGACTGACCTAATTCAAATCATTTAGTTATATGACCTTGAAAAGTATGTGTGGTTTTTATTATATATTTAAGGAAGTGTCCTTCGACTGATCGAAGAGATGAACCAATAATATTTGGAAATACTTTTTAAAAGTGATGAAGCAATGACCTTGACACTGGTTTGATTGACCTTTGAAACCTGTCATAGATTTTATGTCTCAATTTCTATAAAAAGGCAGATTATCATTGCACTGGAAACAGAACACAGGCAATGGACTATTCCGTCCATCCATTTATTTTACTAAGCACGCATGTAAATGTGAAGTTCCCTAATTGTTAACAGGCAACCATAGACAATAAAATGCAGTGGACGCTTACAATAGTGACGCGACGTGATGTTTAGCCTCGATATTCCGATGAATTAAAATTTATAAATGAATCGAATTATGTAACAGTAAATATAGCAGTGTAAATTAAATATTTTCATTTTATTAAAATAAATAAAATAATCTATCAATAACATATTATGTTTTTAAACATGATTGCAAAAGTAATATTGGATATAGAATATTCATATTTAAAGAACAATGTAACAGTTAAATTTATTACATAAACTCCTGGGCATATTTATATAACAAAACAAAATATTAAAATACTTATGTATTAAATCTATTAACTTCATAAATAAATCCGATTTTTGTATTTAGAAATCGAAATCGGTATCGCATTAGGACATCACTAAAAGTTTTTGAGCTGTCAAATGAAAAATAAAATGGATGGACGGAAAATAGATAATAATGCTTTGAAAAATATGGTATTCACATATATTATAATCATAAGTATCATATTTTTTTTACGGTTAAAGGTATTTATGTAGATTGTCTGTTTAGGTTAGCTTTAGTATTACAAAATGTAAGCTTAAATAGGTACACTATTAACATGATCATAATTATTGTTTATTAGGTGACATACACTTAGTGGTTTTTCCTCTAGTAGTTTAATTAATTCGATCATAAGATTGTAAACAATATACCTAGTGACCTTTTTTGTAATGATTAAATTGTACCTTTTTTTGTTAAGCAGTGTTTCTTTGCTAGAAATAGCAACGTTCCCCGAGGTGCTTCCTTTAGTTTTTTGTATAGTTCTCGCCAAACTTCGGGGCCGTCCTGAAGTTGGCTTTGTGATGCGCAAGGCACGGATCGGCTCAGCTGTTTTTGTATGAGATTTACTACTGCGCAAATATTGTAGCCAACTTCGGGGGGGGGGGGGAGGGGGCAGAAGTTTCGCGAGAACTATAAGTATGGTATAGACAATTGGTAGACTATTTGGATAATTAAGGAGTATGACACTTCTAGTTTTTAGGGTTCCGTACCCAAAGGGTCCAAATGGAGCCCTATTGCTGTCACTCACGTGTCCGTCTGTCTGTCACACAATTTTATTCCGATTTTTTTTTTACTTTTCATTGTAATTTCGTTGTAATTTCCGTCGGTGCTCCATGGACCAATTGAAATTTGACCAATTGGTCTATGGGGAAAATTACATGTTTCCATCGTCCAATTATCAACTGGGCTATGGAGAATTGAGAAATGTCCCGCTGCCCAGTTTAATAGAAAAGCCTTGTCCACAAGTATTTAAAAAAAATATCCTGATCAATTTTTGAAACAATAATCATTTACTGAATAATCACGACATAACAATTAATTTGCACAAAGATTACAATACAAATCAATGTGAACATCTATCTCATTGCGTCTGTTGGGATCCCAGAATTGGCGACAACAGTCTTCGCAATACCCTCATCCCGAAGACATACTGTCATTTGGCAACCAATTGACACCATACATAATGACAAAATTTTCGGTGAAGTGGCCATTTCAAACAGTTTACATACATTTTAAGAGAACCAGGGCTAGCGACATAGCCCAAAGAATTGCTAAACTTAAGTATCAGTGGGCAGAGCAGATTGCTCGCAGAACGGATGGCCGATTATGTAGAAAGGTTCTGGAGTGACGACCGCGAACCGGAAGACTTTGCATTGGATGGCCTCCTACGAGTACCAGGTGGACCTGGTGAAGGTTGCGGGGATCCGCTGGATGTGATACCCATGGAACCGATCAAATGGTGACGCTTGAGTGAGGCTTATGTCCAGCAGTGGACGTCTTCCGGCTGATATGATGATCATGACATACTTTTCTATCTTTTCATTGAAGATTCTATTTAAATTAACTATAATTAACGAACATTATATTGTATTTATTTACGACGGTCGAATCAACTATTAATACTTTTTTTTTTTACGTTCGAAAGTGTCGCTTAATGACCTAATTGAGAAAAAAAGATAAATAAATTTTGATCTTTGTTTTTTTTTTAATTTATTTATAATATTTTTGAATTCAGTTTGATGTGACCCAAAAAATATAACAAGGGCTTCTTTGAACCCAAAGTATAGGAAAATGGTGTGAACTCGGGGTTATAATGTTATAATGGAACATAGTTTTGGTTTACGTCCAGTTTTCTCCATAGCCCAGTTGGTAATTGGACGATGGAAACATGTCATTTTCCCCATAGACCAATTGGTCAAATTTGAATTGGTCTAATTTCGCTATACGCCTCAATAAAATAACTTGCCTGTATTTTTAGAAAGGCAATTCAGTACTGTAAGTTAATTCGACCTTATAAATGCTATGAGGCTTTTGGAAGAAAAATGTAGGTTTGTAGGAATTCTCTAAGGTAAAAACTATCTAATTATTACATTGGTCTAAAGTAAAATTATACCTTGGCGTTGTATGATGTGCCACTTGACATTCAGGTTTAGGGCGGTAAAAAGAAATTAAAAGTAAGTATGAATTTACTTATCTTCTATATTATTCTTTATTTTCCTTTGTTTTACAAGTTTGTTGTGCACCATATAATACATAAAAAACCGGCCAAGTGCGAGCCGGACTCGCGCATGAAGTACCCGTACCATTATCGCAAAATTACGGCAAAAAAATCACGTTTGTTATTTGGGAGCCCTACTTGAATATTTATTTTATTCTGTTTTTAGTATTTGTTGTTATAGCGGCAACAGAAATACATCATCTGTGAGAATTCCAACTGTCTACCTATCACGGTTCATGAGATACAGCTTGATCACATAAATACAGACGGACAGTGAAGTCTTAGTAATAGGGTCCCGTTTTATCCTTTGGGTACGGAACCCTAAAAAAAAAATGTAAGTTGTACTGCAACACCAATAGATAAGGTTAGATTTAGTAAATTTTCATTAAGAGGTCTTAGTGCGATTTAAAAACCGTGAAAACTTATAAAGCAAGCAGTTATGTCAATTGATGCTAGGGTCTGACAGCTCCCTTCATCTAAGGGATCACAATGAAATGTTTACAGAATAGCACAGCAGATCTTCTCATACTCACACGATACTTTTCTTACCTAGCTAGCGGAATTCCAAGCCGATGAAGAAGAGGAGTTCGGAGCAGCTGCCCGGGCTCATGCAGCCCTGGCAGTGAACAATGGCAACAGCAGCAGCAGCCCCAGCAGAAGGCTGCACAAGCCCCTCAGGGTGGCAGCATCAGCTCCTTTGCCTCTGCCAGCCAGTGCTAACCCTCTCATGTGGCCTGAGGAACCCACGCCAAGGATTCGGCCGGGACTTAATGCTGATGAATGTCAGGTATGTTTAAGTTTTAAATTAAAAGATGGTCTGCATACATTAATTGTAGGTCTAATTACAAACACTCAAAGGTAATTATCATACGGATATTGATCACATGTTACCACAGACAAGCGCGACGAGACCATAGCTAATTGTTCTAGAATTGGTCTACAGATATAAAAATTCCGATAAATACGCATTGCTGCATTATCACGTTTTTAGGGTTCCGTAGCCAAATGGCAAAAAACGGAACCCTTATAGATTCGTCATGTCTGTCTGTCTGTCTGTCTGTCCTTCCGTATGTCACAGCCACTTTTTTCTGAAACTATAACAACTATGCTGTTTAAAACTTGGTAAGTAGATGTATTCTCTGAACCGCATTAAGATATTAACACAAAAATAGAAAAAAAAAACAATAAATTTTAGGGTTATACTTATGTTATACTTGAAACTGAAACTAAAAATATATTTTTTCATCAAACTCATAATACGTGTGAGGTATTTATGAATAGGTCTTCAAAAATGATTTTGAGGTTTCTAATATTTTTTTTTCTAAACTGAATAGTTTGCGCGAGAGACACTTCCAAAGTGGTAAAATGTGTGTCCTTCCCCCCCCCCCCCCTGTAACTTCTAAAATAAGAGAATGATAAAACTAAAAAAAATGTATGATGTACATTACCATGTAAACTTAAACCGAAAATTGCTTTGAACGAGATCTAGTGAGTAGTTTTTTTTAATACGTCACAAATCGTGAACCGCAATTTACCAAGTACGGAACCCTTCGTGCGCGAGTCCGACTCGCACTTGGCCGGTTTTTTCCTGTCTGCGGCAGACTAATGTGTTGATTGCTAGCTTAATGATATTAATAGTCGAAGCCCTTCAATTTTAAATATTTTAGATAATATTTGATCCATTTCTATTCTATCGAATAAAATCCGTTCGTTCCGACATCCGCGTGGTTTAAATACTTCGGTACTTAGACAATGTTCATTGTTTATGAACCATGATTATAGGTAGGAGATTCCGGGAACTACGTATCTAATATTAATAATTATATTCTAGTTCCCAGAGCGTTATGTTTGTGCTAATTGCTAATTATTTGTGAGTGACGACTTGACATCAAAGTGCTTTAGTTTCTTGGAAAGTGGGCTTCCTATAGCCACATTCTGGTCTGTATCATAATTGCCGCATCCCCAGAACGACAGTGACCTAACTCAAAATTCCTATAAAATCTGGTTTTGCTATAAACGTACTTTAAAAAGCGTAGGTGGGGAGGTATCTATGTTTTTCACGCGTATCTTGTGTTTGTATGTATATTCTTTATTACCTCGTATCTTATAAACCACTTGACGGATTTTTGAAATTAAGACATCGTTAGATAGGTCTTGGCCGCCCAAGTGTTCTTAGATATGTGTCGTTACAAAAGAAACGAACACAGCGGATTTTGTGCGCCATATTGTAGGGGTTGCATTTTTTTACTTCGAATCCCATCGAATGGGGTATCAAATTCAAGGGTTTTTAGAGGTGATTACAAAAATATATACCATTTATATGTATAAGTCATTGGAAAAATAAAATATGACTAAAAAGTTAAAAATAAATAAAAAAAACTTAATTCAAAAAACCCGACTGCTTCAAAAGCGAACTAAAAAGTCGTAAACAAGGAAAACATCATGCTGTGCAGTCGGAGGATACATATTCGCGGTCTGGCTGACCAAAATCTGGTGTATCCTCCGCCTGCACAGCATGATTTCTTCCTTGTTTACGACTTTTTATTATCACCTCTTAAAACCCTTTATGTTGGTACACCACACGATGGTTTTGGAAGAAAAAAAAATTTGAGCCCCCACAATATGGCACCCAAAGTCCGCCATTTTTCTATTATCCAATTTTAATGTAGCTTATGACACTCGCAGGGTTAAGACGCATCGATTGACGTATGAATCATTAAAATCGGCCAACGCGTTTGGTCTCTGGAACGCCATATAGGAACAAACATACATACATAGACTGATAAACACATTACCCTCCTTCGGCAGTCGGGTAAAAAAAACCCGACCGCAAAGATGTTAACAAGAACAAAATCATGTTGTGCAGTCGGAGGATACATATTCGCGAGCTGGCTGACCAAAACTATAAATATCCTCCGACTGCACAGCAGTTTTTTGATTTTAATAAGTTTTTTATTTGCTTTATCAAATAAATACAAATTTACAAAGATAGCGCATCAAAGTTCAGGAGTGGGGGCTTGTGACGTCACTTTGTCAGTATAAAGTGTATAACGTGACGTCACACGATATTTCAACGCACTATATCGTCGTATTTTTTTGTTTAGGTACATGGCAAAAGAAAAAATTGTGTCAATATTTTTTAATTAATCTATCTGACGGACAAAAAATATATTTTTAGTCAACTACCCTATTATGAACAAAATCCTCGTCTTCTTGCATCAATACAATAAGCTGGCAAAATCGTCAGAATGTAGGACTGAATCATGACGTTAGGCCTTACAGAAATGTCACGTGCCAATGCACGTTTTTACAGTTTTTTTTGCACCAAAATGTGTTACAATGCAAATTTTAAGAATCGAATGGAATGCCTCTCTTTGAAATGTGTATTAAGAGCCCAATATTCCATAATTTTGTACTTAGGAGAGTTGATTAAACAAGAATATACAATTTTTATGTTCAATTCCAGAAAATGTTAATTTTACACACAATTCTATTGAATTGTGTATACATGTCGCGCCATCTAGTGAGATTTATTTGAACCAAATTTTCTTTATTAGCAATGAGACCCCGTGCCCTTATTAAATTGATCCTTTGCCCCCAGATATTCGGTGACTTCGTAGCCTCAGAGCTCCGTACACTCCGCTCCCACGAATCTCGCAAACGTCTGAAGAGGATGATCCAAAAGGCCATCCTCCAAATCGGAGAAGAGGAGGATGTCAACATGATCAGTGGATGACAACGACGCCTATCACTGGATTCCTCTGAATAACTGTTGGATAGCAACAGGTCTCTACGAATCCTGTGATGCCTTTAGGACCTAACTATGCCGTAAAACTATCACGATTCCGCTGTGTGTGAAGGACAGATATATTAAAGAGGCTCTAGAAAAAGTGTCGTTCCACAAGCGATCGATGGTTAAAATGCCAAAATGTTGACATTTCTATAGCACAAAACATTTCCATACATTTTTTACTTTTTAGGGTTCCGTAACCGAAGAGACCTATTGTTGTCACTCTCGTGTCCGTCTGTCTGTTTGTCCGTCGTCTGTCACACAATTTTGCGCCGAATAATTTTTTAACTTCCCTTTGACCTATCATATATAACTTGAAATCAGGTGATAATGTTTATTATTACTTATAATTTAATAAAATACATACATAAACTAACGCCTTTTTCCCATAGGGATAGGCAGAAACTACAGAACGCCACCTGCTACGATCCTTACATACTTCTTTTGCTTCACTCACATTCATACATCTAGTCATACTCACACGCCGGTTATGAGGACTGCGCATCTGGCCTTTCTGAAGAACATCACCTATAAGGTCTATGTATGTCTTTCTAGAGCGTCCCCTCCCGGCGTTTCCATTCACGTCTGCCTTGTAAATACCTTTCGTTAGTCGCCTTTCATTAATCCTCTCAACATGGCCAAACCATCTTAACATACTCTTTTCAATTTTAGTCACTACATCTTCTTTTAAGCCACAACGTTGTCTTATTACAATTTAATAACAAATACCAATATATTAATAAATCAGGTTTTCTTTGGTACGGAACCTTCAATGTGCGAAAGCAGACACGCACTTGGCCGGTTTTTGCCAATCGCTATCACGACGCCTTTGTTGCTCGATTGTCACTTGTCGACAGCCTCTGGACGAATAGAATAGCTTTGGTGCCTCTTATCCACAATGGAATCATGATTGCATTGGCACTTCATAGTACGGCCCCTGAAAGACTCTTCTTTGATTCTATTACTTTAGTGGTTCTTCTTTTAGTGCACAGTGGTAATTTTTTATTTAAGTGTCTAGAAAATGATATGCTTTAATTTATTATTTTAGTATTGTATTGTTATAATCAGCTGCTATTTAGTTATGTGCCTAATTTAGGATCTGTTTACGTCATTCTTTATTAGATATTAGTATCCTAAAGGTAGGATATAATTAGTTATAGAACTAGTCCTTTGAAAAAAAGACTTCCTCCAATCCGTTCGACTCAGATGATTTGAACGGATTGGTACGTTGTCTTATGTACAAAGCTTTGGCAATTGTAAAACACTCTCGAATAATGTCAGTAAATAACAAGTTATCGATTTGATTAAGTCAAGGTCTAGAAAATTTAACGATACGCGCTCTGTGTAGCGGATTCAATTCTCTCACGGAAAAAAATATAAGGCCTAGGACAGATAGTGTTTCCAGGTTTGACTGTTTCTGTGTGTGTGTTTAAACGTTTGTGTGAATAGGTTACTTCTAGGCAAGTCTGCTTCACCGTCGACCACATCGTCGCTTACCATCAGGTGAGATAGTGCTCAAGCGCGAGCCTATAATAAATATCAAAAAAAAAAAGTTTGTAAACGCACCCACCTTACGGACGAAATGCCTATGGAGTATAGGCGTTCCGTCCCATTTGAAATAGAATAGAATTTTTTTAAACAATTTATTACAGTCCGTTCTACCGATTTTGTATTCTATCCCGTAAATATAAGGATAGCATAAAAAGCATAAACCTGTTACCAAAACTAACTGTTTACTACAGCTGCCATTTGTCATATCACCAACGCAATAGAAGTCAAAATCGGTTGGACGGGCTGTAAAATGGAATTATTTAAATATCTAATGTTATCTCAAATGGAGTATAGTGTGGGGCAACGTAAATACTACCAATAAAAAAATAAAAAAGAGATTAATATTAGTATACATTCACAATTCCAAATCAACAGAATATTTTAAGTGGAAAACAATAGTAATATGGTACAGAAAGTTAGCAGAACTAATTGAACACATTGCTGACTCCCGGTGAACTAGCTCCACTGCGCAAATGGATCGAAACTGCACACTGGTATTTTGAAATTGTGGTGTGGAAAAATATGTGAAATTTATTTTAATATTGTAGAAGAGTTATGCAGATTAAATTTTGGCGTACATTAAAGTATATTCTACCGATGTATTGTGTATTGTTGAAGTGTAAATCCAGCTTATATAAGAAATTAAGGATATACTGTATGTGCTTGTTAAGAGATATGTTTAAACCGGTCATAGTTGGTGTTATCTCATAATATTTTACAGTAAAAGGCTTTTTTGTGTAGTGTTCAGAAAAAACATACCTACCTAATATTTGCTGCAGTGTTATTATTAATTGGAGTAAAATTGATATCCACACAGTTATGAGCAACGTTATTAATTAAGAATATTTAATTAGGAAGAATTTTAAATATGTACAGTATTTTCGTTAAAAAAAAAGCTATCTTAAGGACACTATTTTGACAGCTTACCGCGTAGGTATTTCATAATTTATAGATAAAGATAACATAATTTGTGAAAATACAGTATTTACATCTGTAACTACTTAGTGCATGCAAAATAAATATGATTCTGTGTCAATATAGGTTGCCTGCAAGATACAGATGTAGCAATTTAACTTCGATTACCTATATTTAAATTGCCATCGTTTATCTTACCGATATAATAGCAACATAAAAACCATGTTTTCTGTTTATTAATAAATGTTACTTGAATAAACACAAATATTATTCCGTGCCGTTTTTTTTATTTGTACTTATTCTAAATTATTACTTACTATAATTTATTTTTCATCCCACCATCTCGGAAAGAGTATTTTTAATCTTCAATATCTGAGTGGAAAAGCCGTTTTTATTCACTAGAGGATAAATTAAATAGAATTTAGAACATCGTGTGCACTAAGTTTGTGAATTAAAAAAAACATTAAACCTATTTACTGCTACCTCTATGGTGCCGAATATATCATACAACTTTTTTTTAATTTGTTAAAAACTCAGACTCGGAACCTTCTTGGTGTTCTTTTTTCAATTTGCTTTGTACGCGGCAAAGACCTTATACGTATTTCTTACTACTAGACTGTGCACCAAAAATTTTTGTTTAGCTAAAATGAAATCTATTATCATTCGCCTAGGTTAGGTATTTCTTTATAGGCGGTAGCTAACCAAAAGCGGTCCTGGCGAGAGGGTTCCCGCTGGTAGTGTGTCCTTGTTTGACATCTTGCTAGCTCAACTAATCATTGGATTAGGTAGAAATGGTAGAAAATTTTATATTTTCCATTTTTATGTTATACCAAAACGAACGAATAAAAAAATATATTTAAATAAGTTTCAAAGTCTATGAAACTTTGAAACGTATTTAAATATTTACAGTTCATTTAATTAATCAATTCATTGTATTCAATGATATTCAAATAAACAGATACGTTATACACTCACAAAACAATTGAAAAAAGTGTTCTGCGCAGCAGCGGCAGCACACATACACACTTTTCATTCATCTGACATTTCACTACAATGTCGAAAGGGATGGCTTGATAAAACAAACAAGAAAAAAAGAGACAGCTAGTGTTTGTCACTTGCGTGTGAATGTAAACAAACATTATTCTGACAACCAATGTTTTTTCTTTTTGTAACCTCCAAATATCAGAAAATTAGGAAAAAAAATTGAAATAAATTAGTAAATTGAGGTGTATTGCGTATTTACATATGGTATGAGATCCCTTCTGTTTTATGTAATTTGGTATTATAATTGGTACACTTTCTAAATACACACAATGGCATTTTTTTAATTTTGTTTTTTTTCAACAAAGCGTATCGCTCTTCTTTTTTTTTTTTTTTTTATTTATCTATAGGCTCGCGTTTGACCACTATCTCGCCTGATGGTAAGTGATGATGTGGTCGACGGTGAAGCACGCTTGCCTAGAAGTAACCTATTCACTCTTGACTTAAAGACCCCAAGGTTGTAGCTATCAGGAAACAAAGACTCCGGCAGGGAATTCCACTCCTTAGCTGTGCGTACAATGAAAGTATTCGCAAAACGCTTTGTACGTATGGGTGGGATGTCCACCATGTACCGGTGGCGCATTGCCGTACGTCTTGTTGTCCGGTGATGGAAAGGGCTAGGTGGAATCAAATTGTGCAGTTCCATCGCACACTCCCCGAAATGTAACCGATAAAAAACCGACAGACTGGCCACCCGGCGTCGATGTTCAAGGCTCTGGAGCTTTGAGGCGACCAGTGCATCGTTACCGATAAGCCTCTTGGCCCGTTTGTCAATCGACTCAAGTGCATCAAGCTGATATTTGGCAGATCCGTCCCAGAGGTGAGAGCAGTACTCCATGCATGACCGAACTTGCGCTTTATACAATTTGAGCAGCTGTTCAGGCGTGAAGTACCGTCTCACCTTTGCAAGGATCCCCAACTTTTTTGCAGCCAACTGAGCCTTTGCCTCAATGAAAGGACCAAAATTGAGGGTTGATGTTAACGTAACACCAAGAAGGTCGAGATGGTCCGTTATCGGCACGGTTACACCACGGAAAGATGGAGCCGGGTGGAATAAGCTCTTTTTTGCGGAAAAAAGACACGCCTGGGTCTTAGCAGCATTGAAACTGACTAGATTGGCATCGCCCCATTCGGAGACAGCCTCCAAAGACAGGTTCAAGCGCCCAACCATGGCCTCCCGGAGAGACCGGATCTCAGGCCCAGTAGCCCGTGCGCCGGACACGTATCTCTCAGCAACCGTGCTGTCGTCTGCGTACCCAAAGGTTCCGGGTTTTAGCAGGTCATTTATGTGCAGCAAAAACAGTGTTGCCGAGAGCACCGACCCCTGAGGGACTCCGGCGTTAATACCTAACTGACCGGACGAGCAGCCATCGATAACCACTCGAATTGACCGATCCCTCAGGAAGTCAGCAATCCAATCACACAGACCACTAGGCAGACCGAAGGAAGGAAGCTTACCAATAAGGCTCTCATGCCAGACCCTGTCGAAAGCCTTCGAGATGTCAAGGGAGACAGCAAGGGCTTCCCCATGCCTCTCGATGGCCTCACTCCAGATGTGAATGGCATACGCTAGAAGATCCCCAGTTGACCGATTTCGGCGGAAGCCGTATTGGCGGTCACTGAGGATATCGTTGTCTTCTAGGTATGCCAGGAGCTTATTGTTCAGCACACGTTCCATACTCTTACAGAGGATGGACGTTACCGAGATGGGTCTGTAGTTGGCCGGGTCAGCCCGACTACCCTTTTTGGGCACGGGCTGAACGTTAGCTTGCTTCCAAGCCTTCGGCACCTTTCCAGTCACTATCGAAAGGCGATATAGGCGTGTCAGGATTGGAGACAATTCAGGCGCACAAGTTTTTAGTACAATTGCCGGTATCCCATCGGGGCCACTAGCTTTGTTCACGTCAAGGTTACGCAACACCCTAAAGACTTCTCTCTGATGGATGCGAATATCCGACATACTCGTCCCACATCCAACAGGAGACGGAGGGGGCCGCGCGCTATCAGAGTTCAGACGTGAAGATTCCGCAAAAAGGGAGGCAAACAAGTTTGCCTTGTCCTCGGTGGAGTGGGCCAGTGACCCATCGGGTCTCAGCAGTGGTGGTAGTGAGGGGCGGCAGAAGTTTGATTCAACCGACTTAGCCAGGGACCAAAACGCTTTGCTACCAGCAGGGTATGAAGCTAGTTTGTTCCCGATTCTGCTAATATGGTCAAAACGTGCCCTTCGCATCGCCTTTTTGCAAGACTTGGCAGCCCTATTGAAGGCTCTCTTCTTCTGAGTAACGTCACTTGCTTTGTGCACACGAGCGTCGACCCATGCCAGGTAAGCCTTGTGTTTAACTGCATTTGCGCGGTTGCACTCGGCACCAAACCATGGTCGTTCAACACCGGACAGCGCTACGTCAGAGAATGGAATGTAGTACTCCATCCCCTGCCGCAACACATCAGTGACGGCGTCAGCGCATGACGATGGATCTTCCGAAGAGAAGCAAGTGGGCCGCCAAGGATAGCATGCGAAGAAAGATCGCATCCCATCCCAATCTGCTGACCTGTACCGCCAAACCCGCCGGGTGCCTCTCGGGCTAGGATCGGGCGGTGAGTAGACGGATACAGACTTCACCAGACAGTGGTCGGAACTACCCAAAGGTGATGATATCGACACTGAGTATCGGTCTGGATCTGTTGTCAACAGAAGGTCCAAGCAATTGGCCGTATGCGAATCAACATCCGGCACCCTCGTAGCCCCCTGCACCAGCTGGGTGAGATTAAGCGCAATCGAAAGATTTCGTATCTCTCGTCCAGCATGGTCAGTGCACTGGTATGGGAAGAGCCACTCCTGGTGGTGGGCATTAAAGTCCCCCAGTAACACTAGTTGGGCGGAGGGGTACCGTAGCTGAGCCACATCTGCCGCCTCACTCAGGTACTGTGTGAGCCTGGTTGTCTCCAGATCACCGCTATGCGATCGGTAGACACAAGCGTAGATGATCTTATCCAGACCTGTGTCCACCAGGGCCCATAGCACTGAGTAGTTAGAGTCTTCAAGGTCACGGAGACGCCGATAGCAGATGTCGTCACGGGCGTACATGCATACACCCGCACGTGGCTTGAATTTGTGCTCCAGGGTAAATCCTGGGTAAGAAAGGTACGCCACGTCCGACGGACATCCGATCTGCGTCTCCGTAAGGAACAAAAGTGCTGGTTTCTCAGTCTCAAGGTGGTGATGGACTGCGACAAGGTTCGAGTGCAGACCTCGGATGTTGCTGAGGTGCACCTTATGTGAGAGTGAGTGCTGCCGCTGTTCAGCTTTTCTCTTTTTGTTCCTTGGCATTATTGCTGTGAGTGAAGGAAGGTGAGGAGAAGGAAGTGAGATGAGGTTCCACGCTGGCAACCTTCAGACACACGCAGACAGGACGCCATCGTTGGGGGACTAGTCTGGAGACTGCGGGGACGCCCGAGCCCCCCCGGGAATGTCCATCGGGCACTCTCGTCTGGTCGCCAACCAGCACGATGGCGCATCCCGGGATTTTTCGACAGTTGGCGGGGCAGCCTTTCGTGTGTGGCTGGCACACTACTTGGGCCCCCAACTACCTGCGGTCGGCCAGCGGCGCACCGTGCCTCGGATCTCGCTACCCTCCGCGACTAGACTCCCGATAGGCCTATAACAACGCGAGTCAGGCTGGTCTGCCTGCAGTGGAACAACTACCTCGACCCAACTCCTCTTGTGGCTACACCGAGCATCGTACCGGAACACGGCTAGGCCGCTTGGCGGTACGTCTTTGCTCGGTGGGTGGTCGCAAGCCTTCGGCCGAAACCTACCACCAGTAAGTGTCACCTGATTAGCACCACCCGGGGACCACGTGTAGGGTAACAAAAGGGGTACTCACCTACGGACGCGGGTGACTCAGCCCCCAATATTCTTCGCCATGCGTGACATAAACTAAAGACTAAATCATACAATTGTCTACTATTCGAGTCTTCACAATGCGCGCGCTTATAACATATCTGTTTATTTGAATATCATTGATTGTATTTAAAAAAAAAACATTAATACTGAGTAAGAGTAGTACTTTTAAATGTTTGGGCCTGGTAATACTAAACGTAACGGGATTTTTTCGAGTGAAGTTCAGCGGCTGTTAATATTATTTGCAAATTGATTCCTAGTGGATATTGTGATATAAAATTGGTGTAGTTTTGTGTCTCAACTGTCTACGCAACTGGACAATATGTGAAATCATTGACAGAAGCGATCTCAGGATAGTGGAGCGGAGAATTTTATTGTAGTATTGACTACCTCCGCAAAGCTTACTGGGAAGGCTGACTCGATACAATTTGCTGCCAAATACTCCAAAAACCATTAGAATCTGTTACACCCGTATTCTAATGCATAGTAAGAATGTTAAAATTATACTGAAGACGAGGCGGTATGGTCCAAGACCTTAGCCTGCCCGAGAAGGGCGAAAAAAACAAAAAAAAAAAAAAAAAAAAAAAGACCACCAGGTTGGAGTTTTTGGCGGGATTTTTTCGAGTGAAGTTTAGCGGCTGTTAATATTATTTGCAAATTGATTCCTAGTGGATATTGTGATATAAAATTGGTGTAGTTTTGTGTCTCAATTGTCTACGCATCTGGACAATATGTGAAATCATTGACAGAAGCGATCTCAGGATAGTGGAGCAGAGAATTTTATTGTAGTATTGACTACCTCCGCAAAGCTTACTGGGAAGGCTGACTCGATACAATTTGCTGCCGAATACTCCAAAAAACATTAGAATCTGTTACACCCGTATTCTAATGCATACTAAAGAATGTTAAAATTGCACTGAAGACGAGGCGGTATTAGCCTTAGCCTGCCCGAAATGGTCGAAAAAAAAAAAGAAGAAAGACCACCAGGTTTGCCGCGTTTTTGACGGGTTTTGTTCGAGTAAAATTCAGCGGCTGTTAATATTATTCGCAAATTGATTCCTAGTGGAATAAAATTGGTGTAGTTTTGTTTCTCAACTGTCTACTCAACTGGACAATATGTGAAATCATTGAGATCCTTTGGGGTATTTCAAAGCATCGTCTGAAGACTGCATGATCATCTAACGCCTCTCCTTCATGAGTTTGAGAGTAAGATCAGAGAGTTTTTTTCCTATCTATACGATGGGTCTTGAAGAGTAAGACTTATGCAGACTTGGGATTTGAGAATTATCGAGTCCTCCCCGAATACACCATCGTAAACTGCTCAATTCTTCTTCTCTTCTTCGAGTTCGGTCATCTTATCGTCGGTCCGGAGTCCGGAGTGAGCGCGTGTTGTACGTTGCCAGGTCGGTATTTGTTGGGGTAGCCGGATCTCGTCCGGGATTCTTTGCACCCCTTGCCATACCGTAACCTAGACCGCTACCGTAGTCGAGGTTAGGCAGGCTGCCGGGCACTAGGGGCCATGTTTTATTTGTGCTATTCATGGGGAGTGCTTTGCAGGCGGATTGGCGATCCCAGTATGGTTGTTACAAATGCACAGAGAACGCTGCTGATCATTCTCTGGTTTGTCCCTTAGTCGCCTCTTACGACACCAATGGAAAAACATGGGAAGTCGAAATTCTGTACGCTCGACACCGACTCGGTAAGTGACGTAGATCCCAAAAAATATACTCATTTTTTTTTTTCAATGAATTTGGTAGGTTTAGGTAGCGTAGTTAGGTAGCATAAATACGTATATTGGGATACTTACTATTATTTTTACAATCAATTTGTCCCGTGTTATGTTTGGTCATGGTCACCTCATTAGAAAGAGACACACTACGAACGGGAGCCCTCTCGCTCGGACCGGTTTTTGCGCCATAGTGCACAGTCTAGTAGTAAGAAGTATAAGGTCTTTGGTACGCGGTTCTAACCATCTCCCTCTCTCTCCAACATTCACGCACAGGGAATCCGATGAATCGGTACAACTATTAAGTATGACAGATAGTTTACCGAAAAACAGTACACAAGTGACTAACACCAATATTACAGTACCAAACAAAAATATTACACTCAATTTAAATAACTGTAGCAACGTTACTTTAAAATTTTCTTAATTATACCTTAGTATTATTTTGTTATAATTTAAAGATTATTCTGTAATACTTACCTGTCATAATGTAGTAATTAATACCTAAACTGAAATAAAAGTGTACCTATCTTGTGATCGTAAACGTTTTTTTTTTTTGCATTTAGTCATTTCCTCGCTGAGGTGGAATGAAAAGTTACGTGTTGCACTCGAGTGCAAAGATTTTTCACCTCGTGCTCTTTTGATTCCCTCGCTAACGCTCAGGATTCTAATTTTGAATCACTCGCTGCGCTCGTGATTCAATTTTAGAATCCTTCGCTTGCTCGGTCATCAAAATTGAACACGCGGTTAAAAAGCAACTTTGCACTCTTGTTTAACAAATAACTATTGTACAGATTGATTTCTCCACGTGGGCGTGGATGGATTTTAATCCTTAGTAGCGTCACTATTGAATGGTGAAGATAATAATACAACATTTGTTTCTTTAACGACCTTCACGATTCCTGGGTAGGAACAATGAGCAATTTGTTTTAATCAAAATCGGCCTCGTGACTCCTTTGAGTATTTTTCGCTATTCCTCATAGTTTCGGATTTGGTAATCCACGTCCACTTAAAAGACTCATCCTGTAATCCTTATAGACGAATAAGAAAATAATAATAAGAAAAATAAGAATATGAAAATAATCTGTCGTCGTTTCCAATTTTTTATTTCTTTTCAATATGTTGCTTCTCGCATGTCAATCCGAGTGATTGGTTAACCGGGCGATCCTGTTGAGACTAGAACTAGAGCCTCCAGCCAGGCAAAAAAAGCTAAACCTAAGCGACCACGCAGAGGGCTACCCCCTGCGGCAGGGATGGCGAACCTCTATTAGAAAACGTGTCATTTAAATTATATATATTTTTATGTGACAATGAAGTGCCACCAAAGAATTTTGACTTTCTCTTAATTGACAAAATATATAACTCTAAATGCTATGAATTAATCAATTCTTTATTTGCACCCAGAAATTCTCACAGCAATTAAATCAAAAAAATAATTAAATTAAAAAATATTTATTAACAGTTTTGTGTTGTATTTAAATAAAAGTAGGAGTTGGTGTCATTTCTGCTGTTGCAAATTACCTAGAAGCTAAATGACCTCATTTCAGCGTGCCCGAAATATTTTGTCGTGTGCCACTAAAGGCACGCGTGCCATAGGTTCGCCATCCCTGCCCTGTGGGGTCGAACCTCAGCTCAGGGCGTCGCTGGGGGACAACTAGGATAGGATCTTTATAAAGTGATTCTACTATCCGTTCGGAAAATACCAACGTGTAGAAGAACGGACAATCATTTCCATTTCAGTTAAAAACGTATTTATATTAATGTTACGTCTTCGAATCGGTAAAACAATTACGAATATATATTAGTTTGCACACAATTAATATTTTATACCCTGCGCTCGGTCTTCAAAGTTATAATTTATTCTAATTGAGAACTTGTACAAGAAATACTGGCTGAATCCAGCATTTCTATCGTGTTTATTGAGCTTGCAGCGTTTGTACCCAATGAGTAGGTTATTTTTCTTAAAATTATATACGTAGGTATGTATCTTTTAGGCCCGAAGATTTCTAAACTTAAGTTGCAGTGGGCTGGGAACATTTACTCCCAAAACGGATGTCCGATGAGGCTGAAAAATTGTGGAGCGTCGACCGAAGACCTGGTGAATGTTGCGGGATTCTGCTACATGCGAGACGAACCAGACCGTTTGATGTGGTAACAATTGGAGCATAAGTTCAGCAGTGAACGTCTTACGGCTGAAATTAAGCGGTGTCTTTGATAACCATTACTGAAAAGTCCTTGTCATAAATTCTATTACTGAAATATCTGCTTAGGTAATTGTTTAAATTGTCGTTAGATAAATAACAGTAACTTATATCCATCCAAGAAATGGTTTTGGCACAGATAATATAATACTAACATACAGATGCCTCATCCCATACAAAGAAACCGTGCCGACGTAGGTAACTAGCCTTTTTCGGCTGATTATACTTTTTATTATTCGCACTCGTTTATTATTTTTTGTACATCGATCGCGTTTGGTTCCGTTCCACAGCTATAGATGGTGTTAGCAGCGATTTGCAAGTAAAAGGTTTTCTCGGTTCGTGACTATTTTTTCTTTAAATACAATAACGATTTGTTTTATAGTACTTTTTTTTGGACGTTTTTACAGTTTACTGTAACAAAATGTATTACATACAAATTAAAAAAATCTAGTGGAAAAAAATGCCTTAGAAATTTTAAACCGCACCATCTGTTGGAATCAATTTTAAATGATTCGTTCAAATAATCTTTGAAATGTGAATTTAGAGCCCAATATTCCATAATTTTGTGTTTAGGAGAGTTGATTAAACAAGAACATACGATAATTATGTTTCAATTCCAGAAAATGTTAATTTAACACCCAATTCAATTACAAGTCGGTGCATAAGTATCGCGCCATCTAGTGGTATTTATTTGAACCAAATTTTCATTCTTAGCGCTGCGACCCCGTTGTTTTGATCGTGAGAGATGCCTTCCAAGAATAGGATCTTTAAGAAATGTTGATAATGTAGCTATCTATGTAGATACTTACCTATTAATTTGACGTTTGGTTTGACATTTCAGATAGTAGGTCAGGTCATACAACTAGCTAGATAGGCAAATAATTATTGAATGGACTTTCCTGTAATCAGGGTGGGCCAGTATTTTAAGTACTCGTAATTAAAATACAAATACGTATTTTTATTAGTACGTAATTAAATTATTTCTTAGAGATATAATTGATATTTCATATACCTAACGCTGAGGTATTTTGTAGGTACATTATTATTTCAAATACCTATGGTTTCAAAATACATTTGGACATAATACATTTAGCGATCTTTCAGAAAATAGCGCAATAGCTTTCGTAAGCAAAATCGCGAACGCTAAATAGATATTTCAATCTTTAATGTTGGCAACACTGCACCTGCACTGTACGTCAACTTCTCAAGTATCTTGTCATAACACCTGACTGTATTTTGATTTAAAATAAAAATAGAGAACATGCTGTATTTTATATTTCAAATACACGACTTAAAAATATTTTGTATTTGGTATTTTAAATACATGCGAGATAGTATTTTGTGATAAATTATATTTTAATTAAAGCAAATCATGTATTCTGCCCAGCTCTGTCTATAATCGATTTCTATGAAGAAAATACTACATAAAAAGTAATTTTACCTACGTGATAAAAACGGCAAAAATTTGTCGTATAATAAAATCATTCAAGACAATAAACGCTTGTTTTCTGTCTTCTTATAACAAGTAATTAAATAAAGTTAAACCTGATGTAATCGCTTACATGAACCTGCAATTATCGCATTAATGTGATCGCTATTAGCGAACCGGATTAGATTCCATTCATATAACTAGATAGACGTGCCCATATCAGGGTACAATATCATTTAATTTAATAAGGAAAGGGAAAAAAGCTGATGGATCCAACGGTGTTCACCATGAAACCACCTGGCTTTTTATTTTTCAGTGGCGCTCAACCTTTTAGCCAGATTGCAATTTATTTAGCTGGTGGTATAAACATTGCGGCCGGTTGGCGCTCCGCGAAAACGGTTATTGGAAAAGAAATTGGAAAAGTTTTAAGTTGGAGCTTTATATTTAGCAGATTATTTCGGTATCTATTTATTGTGTTTTTGTTTTGTTTATTTATCTATGGAAAGATAATTTTGGATTTAAAAACTGGCGAATTGCAAGTCGGACTTGCGCACGAAGGAACCCTTCGTACCGCTATCGCAAAAAACGGCAAAAAAAACACGTTTGTTGTATGGGAGCCCCGTTAATTTTTTTATTTTTTATTATTTGTTGTTATAGCGGCAACAGAAATACATCATCTGTGAAAATTTCACATTTCATGAGATATAGCCTGGTGACAGACGACAGACAGACAGACAGACAGACGAACCGCGGCGTCTTAGTAATGGCCCGTTTTTACCCTTTGGGTACGGAACCCTAAAACCATAAGTAACCAATTTATAAAAATCCTCTATGTTACAAATTCTAATCTAAGAAATACAAAGATCGATTAAATAAAAACTTAGATACTAGATAGGAAAATTAAATTACAATATTGTGCATTCGGCTATCCACTGCACTTCCTCAGTTAAAATGCGTAACAGATAGGTACCTCTTTTGTGTATCGGATCTCACATAAAAAATTCTGAAGGTCGCACAATAAACCCGGCCTCAGGTTGAGCGCCGCTGAGCTGTTATCTCAAGTTTACACACGGATAAACACGCATGCGATCATTAGGGTTCCGTACGTTATAGTTAAATACGAGGCCCTTATCAAGACACAATACTTCTTTTTAAATACGGTATCGTTTTGGTAGGTTTGTACGATACTTGCGCCACCCTGGGTTATCATATTAACTCTGTGTTAGCAGCTAACTCTGCAATTTATGTATGACATAATATTTATTATTTAACCTCGTGTTAGCAACTAACTATGAGTTAAGTTTTGGCTCAAGTGGGCCTTGTGAGCAGTGGTGGCCCAAGTGATAACTGCCGCGACTGAAACAAGTTGTAGATCGTCGGTTCAAACCCAGAAATGCGATTTACTTTGTGTAAATTATTTCATCACCACTGCTCTCAAAACGGTGAAGGAAAACATCATGAGGAAACCGGCATGTCTTAGAACATGAGACATGTGACATCCACAAACCCGCACAGGGCCCGTGTGGAGGATTACGGCTCATTCCCTCTCTCACAGAGAGTAGGCCTGTGTCCCAGCAGTGGGAACATTAAAAGGCTGATGATTGGCCTTAGGTAAAGGATATGGTAATTGGGAACACAATATTGCGCTTCATCATCCAATCGCACATAGTCTTCACCAATCGCACACCATTTATCTCGGCAAATCTCATTAAGCTGCTACCAGCCACACTGCAAAGATCGTCGCTCTAACGAGTCAAGGGTCATTTGGCCCACTATGGAACTGAGACCATGCACCAGTTGCCCCTTTAAAAATATGGAAAACTGCGCCCACATCTCTTTTTTTAAGATATATTTTGAACCAAACTACCAGGAGGCCATAATTATGAAGAAATACGTGCGGTGATGGCATCATAAGCAGTAAAGACTAACAAAGTATCAGCAGATTATTATTATGAGGAAGTATTTCCGGAGCTGGAATCCATAATCTATAGTGGGCCCGGAATGACCCCGCTGCTCCTAGCCTGAGGGCGTCCCACCTTGCATATTTTACCAATCCGCAGTCTCCACTCAATTACCTATATTTTAACAACAACTTTTCATTTCAGATCTTTGTTTCAACTAAATTAAATTACTTATTTATAGATAGTTAAAAATCTTTTACTTAGGGCCGATTTTTCAATAGTCTGACAACTTTTAACTTAGGAATATTCTATACAAAAGCTGCCAAACTGCCATTTTTATTACTCAGTTAACATCAGACTATTGAAATATCAGCCCTAAAACCTTTATTAGCTACAATAAGTAGGTATCTATGTATTTGTATCTGCTAATAAGGTTGCAAAGAACTGTTAATAGGTCCTATTACATTCAATAATATTGATAAAAATCATTCCAAATTTTCTATTTCTCCTATTATTAAACTTCATAAGAATATTATTTTAATTTTTTATATAAACAGTCTCATCATTTACTATGTTCTCTTTAACAAACTATTTTGCTATAATCATTTACGCAAAACATATCAACACAGACTCTCCTTCATAAATTATTCATGAAGAAACACAATCCACTCACTAACATTCACACCCCGATATCAATGCAATTAGAGCCCCGAAAACAGACACAGATCGCACGGACAAAGCATGGAAATAACCCCATAGTGTGAATAAACAAGAGCTTGTTTGCCAGACAGTGTACAGCGTCAGACACTCGAACCCCATAGTGTAAAGGAAGAACAATGTAAAGGCACACAGTGTACGTACACTGCCGGACACTCGAAATAAATCGCATCGCACGGACAACACACCCTCTAGAAATAACACGCGCCGCTTCATATCATCCTTTCGAGCCATTGCACACCAATATGTGCTTTTAGCGTAAAAGGGGATTGTGGCTAAATGTTCGTGATTAATCTGCAAATACAATATAAGACAGATCTTGAAAGCAAAACTTGTAGGTACCACACGCAAAATTAGCAGAGGCTAAAAATTATGGTTAAACTTAGGTACTCTTTAATGGACCCAAGGAATAAAAGAGTTGGAGCGAATACCCAAAGCTGGTCGCTAAAGCTCGGTTAGGCTGCTAGCCAGGTGAACCAACAGCCTCGTCAATGTAGCAGGTAAGGGCCGATTTCACCAATAAAACGAATCGCGTTTAGTTCAACTAAACTCAGTTTATGCAAATACAGCGTTCTGATTGGTAGTTTCTCAGCGGTCTCAACCAATCAGAAAGCTGTATTTGCTTAAACTAAGTTTAGTTGAACTAATCGCGATTAGTTTCGTTGGTGAAATCGGCCCTAAGAGTTGGATACAGGAGAAACAAGAACAGAATAGAGTGAATTGAAGGAGACGCATACTCAGCAATTCAGCATTGAGTTGGAGTTTTAGAGTCTGGCAAACGAAAGTAGACACTCGATTTATTTGCAATCTTTTTATATGGCAATACTATATTAATGTCAACCTGATTTGTTATGGTCTTGATAATAGCATTTATTTAAGTGAAAAATTAACAAAACAATTAAAAGTGGATTACGGAAGATGTTGTTTCTCATGATGTCTAAATATCAAGAAAAACAACAGGTTAAAGACGCCGAATTAAAACAAAAACAAGGTGGTTTACGTGTGGTGAGAATAAACCAAAATATTATAAAATACTGTTTTATTTATTTATTCAAATTGATACATAATATCTAAAGTAGTATCTTCCTAAAGTACTTTTAGTATTTTTATTCAGGCGAAGTATAATAAATAATTCTAAAGTATCAAATTAGGTTAATCCAGGTATTTCATACGAGTTTTAGTGTTGCTATGCTGATATTTTTTTTAATTTGCCGCGCTTTTTCAGTCTCTACTTTCGTTTGCCAGACTCTAGTAATGATTTTTGTTTTGGAATGATATTCGTAGTAGGAATGACATGTAACGATAAATAATGTTGCCAATACGATACCGATTCCGATTATTGTAGTAAATAATCGGCGATATCGATACCGATATTGGTGGCTTAGTAGGAATAGAAAAAAAAACAAAAAAATGAATAATTTACTTCATCACACTTATATTATAAAGGTGAAAGGTTGTGAGTGTGTGTGTATGTTTGTATGTTTCTTACTTCTTCACGGTCAAACGGCTGCGGCTGGACGAAAATTTGGCGCAGAGATAGATTACGGTTAGGAATGGCAAATATGATACTTTATTAGCCCGGGAATATGTTTCCTTGGAGTAATTATTAATATTCACAATGGCAGAAGCTAGTTGTGCATAAAAGTTACCTATATTTATTAGAGGCTGAATCTTGAAAATTTTGAATATTATCAAGCGATCAAAGCGCTAATTAGGAAAATAATTATCATTACACAAAGTGGTAAAGTAAACCGATACAAAAGATAAAGTCAGTACGTAGTTAAAATTAACTTTTGGTGGATCTTTGTTAAGAAAACAAAGTTTGTTCAAATTATTTGCAGACAATCTATTACGCATATCGGTTGTAGACTCAGATCAAATAAAAAGTCAAGATGGAACGTTGCAAACAACAAAGTGAAGCCGGTTCAAACTAAGCCTTGCCGTATAAATACACAATTACAGGCACTCACGTACAACGAAACTACCCCTTAGCTTGTTAGTTGAGCTTTAGTATTTGATCTGTGAGCTCGAATGACAAGCTAAGGCATAATTTCGTAGTACATGAGTGCCTGTAATTGTGTATTTGTACGGCAAGGCTTAGTTTGAACCAGCTTCACTTTGTTGTTTGCAACGTTCCATCTTGACTTTTTATTTGATCTGAGGTTGTAGATATAAAATCGCCGATGCCGATATATCGGCCTGCCTGTTATATCGGTATCGGTATCGTTACATCCCTGATTGGTAGTAAGTAGTGCATACAGTCAGACTGGAAGCCGCCCCCAACATAGTTGGGCAAAGGTTAGGCAGACTGATTAGTAGAAGAATTGACCACATTTTAGCCGGACAAAAAATTTGGGTCAAATAGACACGTAAAGAAGAATAACTAAGTAGGTTATATTACAATGATCGCCCCAATATATTCGACCCAATCCGACCCAATACCAAATGTGTCCCTACATGCAATACAGCTGTAAAATATCACCATTTATAACACCAGTATCGCCCGAACCGTTCGTCCCAAATTATTTCCGCCACTTGACTACGAATAACGAACGGTAGTTTCAATTGTTTGTCAATCACAGTTTTTTGGTACGAAGTTCAATCGGTGTCAACTCTTTCTGTAGCCCTTCTATTAATTCTACCCCTATATTTCGTTAATGTAGGGTTGAATGTCAATTACTGTGTATTTTTGATGACATACAATCGCAGTCGTAATCACCCAGAACTAAAGTATCTAAAATTTATTTGAAGATGAAGTTCAATAGTTCACTACTGAAATAATCTGTAGTATAGAATCTAAATTAGGATACCCGGCTTATTATAGATACCGTAAGATTGTAATTGATCTTGTGAGACTATAAATTCTCGATATATTGTGAACAGAGCATTTCAAATACAATATAATAAAGCCCATCCAAATTCGATACCTAGTTTAAAATAAAACCGTGTCTTATCTAGAAGAAAGAGTTTACACAGTATCACATCTATAAAGCTGAAGAGTTTGTTTATTTGTTTGTTTGAACGCGCTAATCTCAAAAACTACTGGTTGGAATTGCAAAAATCTTTTTGTGTTGGATAGTCCATTTATCGAGGTAGGTTATAAGCTATATAACATCACGCTACGACCAATAAGGGCGGAGCATACATGAAAAATGTTGCAAAACGGGATAAAATATTCCTTTTTGAGAGCTTCCGTTGTGTGCGCTGCGTAAGCAGTTAATTTACGCAACATTCATGTACTTATGTAGGGTAGGGTAGGTAGGTAGCCAGTAGAGACGAAGCCACGTGAGACAGCTAGTTTATAATAAACACGGTGTTTGCTAATCTGGTGACATATAGAAAACAATATCTCCTAATTACCGAATATAAGCTAGACGTCAGAGACCGGAGAGCAGTGGTGGCCCAGTGGTATCGACCGCGACTTACAAGTTGTAGGTCGTGGGTTCGAGCCCAGGCAGGCGCTTTACTTTGTGTAAATTATTTCATCACCACTGCTCTCAAAACGGTGAAGGAAAACATCGTGAGGAAACCGACATGTTCTAGAACCAAAAATTCGAAGACATGTGACATCCACCAACCCGCACTGGGCCCGCGTGGTGGATTACAGCCCATTCCCTCTCACAGAGAGAAGGCCTGCGTCCCAGCAGTGGGAACATTAATAGTCTGATAATGTGATGATGTGTCAGAGACCGCATTAATTTATTGAAGGTACTCTAACGCAGTCCTGCTAGACAGATCCAAAGGTCTACTGTGCAAATCTGGGGATCGACACAGCATAGGGAATGGGAAGTGTACCGTACTCTGCCTGAGGGTTTGCAGATCGGCAATCGGACATTCTAACATCCTGCCTCCTCTGAACGATATATTTCATAGCTCCATGTTACTTTACCTACCTACATCTAAAAAGGTACCTATGAAAGAAGTTACAGTTTTGTGCCTACATAGATTTAGACCCATTTTTATTGGCGTAATTTTACCGAGTCTTCACACAATCGAAATAGAACTTCCACTAGTTACTTTTTCTTTATATATCTATAGATAACTGGCTGTTTCCCGCGACTTCGTTCGCGTGGAAATAAAACCGGCCAAGTGCGAGTCGGACTCGCGCACGAAGGGTTCCGTACCATTTTCGTAAAAAACGGCAAAAAAAACAACACGTTTTTTGTATGGGAGCCCACCCTAAATATATTTTTTTTGTTTTTAGTATTTGTTGTTGTAGCGGCATTAGATATACATCGCCTGTGAAAACTTCAACTGTCTAGCTATCACGGTTCATGAGATACAGCCTGGTGACAGACAGACAGACAGACGGACCGCGGAGTCTCAGTAATAGGGTCCCGTTTTTACCCTTTGGGTACGGAACCCTAAAAAAGTAAGTAGCCTATGGGCTATTCCAGACTATAATCAATATCTATGACTTTTATCCAGATCCTTCAGCCGTTCTGGCGTGATTTAGTAACAAACAGCCATCCACCCAAACTTTCACATAAAAAATATTAAAAAAACTTTTTTACAAAAAAATACTACTGACTTCAAAAAAAAACACTACAAAGTGAAAAATAACTTTCTTTTTGGAAGTCGATGTGTTTGGTAGGTAACAATTTTTTTTCGTTATGGACACCGACTTCCAAAAAGAAAGCTATTTTTCACTTTGTAGTGTTTTTATTTGGGAGTCGTTATGATTTTTGTGAAAAATATTTTTTTGTTTTTCATTTTTTAGTTGTACCTAATAGGCAATAAGTTCTTTAGTAAGATACTTATAATGCCAGAATAGATTACCTGAATATCATGAAACTTGAACATAATCCATCTTGGTACCCTCTCGAGATTTGCCGTCATTTATTGAAGAGTTCTGCTGTATGCCCCTTAAGGCGGTTCCCCGAGCAAAATGCCGCGCAAGCCGTTTTTTGTGCTGTTTTTAGAAGCTATCTACTCGTTATTTATAAAGGAATATCAATTAATAATAATACATTAAAATTCTACATAATATTGATTCTAAAATGGTAGATTTAGTTTTTTTTTAAATGTTGAAAAAAACATAAAAATGAGAAATAATTATTGATATTATGCATCTCCTCGTAAAGTGTTCATTAATTATTTTTTGTACTAACACTAATGGATAGAGAATTTAATAACGAACATTTTTGTAGATTATTTTTTTTCAAAAGACCAAAATTCCATTTTATAGAGATTTTATTCTAAAATCTGGGCGCATTCACTACTGTAATTCATGCGCCACCAGTGCCGCTAGACCAATAGGAATGCTCATATCGCATGCCGATTTTTTGGTCAGGGTACCGTCTTAAGTTCTTCATCAGATTTTCACCAAAATAAAATGGGACCAATTTGAAAACATACTCAATCAAACAAAAACATAATTTTCAAAATCGGTCCACAATTGACGGAGAAAAAGGTGAACATATAAAAAAAAACATACATGTTGAACATAGAACCTACTCCTTTTTGGAAAGTAGGTTAAAAGTAGGATTACATTCCATCATCATTTAAATCTATTTCGCAGTTAAAATGACTTTCAAACAAATGTCAGGCATCGAAAACTTCGAAAATTAATCATTCCGTACATGTCACGGACAGGTGAGAAGGGTTCGTACCTACGCCTGCTAACCCCTAATTGTCTTGTTTTATTTGCGTGCGTGTGTAAATAATAGCGTACGCTTAGTTTGAGATTTATTTACCTTCTGATGTGATACATGATGGATATCTCTCATATTGAGGATGTAGTGTATACCACAGATAATATACCTAAGACTAGCATACAGATGACTTTGACTTTGACTTTGACAGATGCCTCATCCCATACAAAGAAACCGTGCCGACGTAACTAGCGTTTTTGTCTGATTAAGATTATTATTTTTATAAGTACTTCGATCGCGTTCGGTTCCGTTCCACGGCTATAGATGGTGTTAGCAGCGACTTGCAAGTAAAAGGGGTTTTTCTTCAAATACAGTGATGATTTGTTTTATAGTATTTTTTGTACGTGTTTACAGATGTACCAAAACAAATTGATTGGCGTGCCTCAGAAATTAAAAACCGCGCCATCTGTTGGAATCAATTTTAAATGATCTGAATTAAGAGCCCAATATTCCATAATTTTGTGCTTAGGAGAGTTTATTAAAAAAGAACATACAATTTTTATGATCATATCTAGAAAATAATAATTTTATACACAATTAAATAACAAATCGACGCATAACGCGCCATCTAGTGACATTTATTTGAACTAAATTTTCTTTGTTAGCCTTGGGTCCCCGTGTCTATACTGAGAATGGTACTTCTTCCGGTCCGGGTGAAGCGGTAGGGCGTGTCAGACTTTTACTGACTAAAACCTACACGTGTATCTTCGGTTGCTTGAGCCAGGGCCGCGGTAAATCTTTTTCAAGTTTATCCACGACCATTGTATCTAACCCTAAGCGGACATTATCTCGAGTGAAGGTTGTGATTCGACAAGGATGTGAAATAGGACGCCTTCAGGCATGTTGAAGCGACGGTCTTTGCAGGGTCCAAGGAGAGACTGGCTAAGGACTCAGGTAAATGGCGTATAATTGGCGAGGTCTGTATCCAGCAGAGGTCTGCCAATAATGACTTTACAGAGAGCAGTGAATATATATTCTTTTACTTTCGCGATATATATCGAATAAAGGACTATCCACACATATCAGGGCCGTGTTCAGGACGTGGACAGACCGTGCCCCGTCAGCGGCTCAAAAAAATATCGCTGTGTACATTTTATGTGAACTCTTCACGCACGTCCGTGCTAAGGCCAGTGACGAATCTTCAATGCCTAGGCCCGGCCCTGTCACGTCCCGGGCACGGCTCTGATTATGATGTGTAGATAGACCTTTAACTGCGTTGGGTTTTTCGAAGAGTATTAATAACTTTAAGACGTTCAAGCCACAAGCATACAATTATAATAGATCTCTAAGAATAAGACAATTTACAGACTTTTTAACAATCCAAGAAAAAGACCTTAATAGGCTTACTAGAGAATAAAATTCTATTAAGGTTACACTAGTCGAAAATGCATCCATACAAACGTAGTCTAGAGATTACTCCACTGTTTGACGATGTACTTTCAAAATAAAAAAATATATCAATTTGTCACATCATTACCTAGTCCTATATGGAAACAAAAATGTAAAAAAATAATATATTTGAAAGTTATGAGCGTCGAAAGGAAAGTTCCATATTTCAACACTAATTTTAACGCATCTTTGGGCGGAAATAAATACCATAAGAAGAAGGAAAATTGCAAAACGGCCTCCATACAGGGATAGATTAGTAATTCAACAATGCAAAGAATGTTGTTTTATAAATATACACTTAGTTGTTTTTTCATGATATCTAGACTCCCAAAGGTCTGTTTATAAAATTTCGCGCGCTCGTTTTCGTCCTAAATCATCATCCATTTCGATACAAATTTGCAAAGTGCTAATTCGTACGCGGACTAGCTTCTTACTGCTCATCACAGCATCTATTTCTTTCGAACGTGTTGTCGGATAAGATAGCATGCATTTTAACCCCGCGCACAAAATAGTTCGTGCCGTCGACTAGTTCAACCTTAATAAGTAATAATCTTACCGGGAATTATGTTTTAGATCGGCTTTACCATGAAGTCTGTTTATCCATGAGAGATAAATCAATCATATTAATTTGTTTCGTTTGGAAGCCAAAATATTGAAATCTGAATATAATTTTAAAGTTTCATCTCTCTATTTTTCATTGAGAATCCACTTTGATGAAGTTATGTCTATATGTCAATATCTGTTGGTTATGTGATTGTTTTCTTTATTTTATGGTTTTTATTTTTGGTTTGCCTGTGTAAGTAAAATGTATTAAATATTTACCTGGGGAAACCATCATATATTTCTTTCAATATATGTATACAAGTTCAGTATATCATACACAAAGGTAAAAACAAATATTTTATTTTCACAATGACTTTCCCTAAAACCTTTCACCCGAAATTGTAATACAATATTCATTGGAGTTAATCCCTTCTCACCTTTGCTCGGTAACAGGAAAATCTTTCAAAAACACCGCCTCAACATACCACGTTAACCTCTGTCTGTGGTATACGGTAGGTATCGTTCCGCCCTTCCCATTGTTCCTATTGTTTACTTATTCAAGCCATTAGGGTAGGTCGGGCAGAACACTTGATTAGCCTTTAATGGTTAGAGTATTAGAAAATGGTTTTTAGGAAAATTGGGTACTGGTACGGGTATGTTGATGTATTTCGTCCTGGAGTCTTCTGAATAATTACGTTTTTCTTACTAACAACTAGTTAGTCACTAGTCATCTACTAATAAAGCTACCAGCAAGGCCAGATGAACTGAATATCGAAACAATTTTTCACAAAAAAATAAACCGACTTCAAAAGAAAACACAGACAAGTGAAGTCTGGTATTTTTTTTGTGAAAAAGGATTTTTCCCTCTCTTTTTAGTTTTAGTACCTACAGTATCACTAAAAATTAGCATGTTCTTTAGTAAGGTACCAAAAGGATTGACAAAATACCCATAATAACTCAATTTACACATTCATGCTGTTTGTCGCTAAGGAGATCGGAATTCGTTTGTTGCTCCATATCTTGAAAACTGCTTGACCGATTTTGATACAACTAGCACTATTCCCTAAGTTGAGAGATATTTAATCCAACACAAAAATAATGATCACGATCCGATAAGAAGTTTCGGAGAAATGTGTGGACAAACATACATACATTTATGAAATTTGGTACACGTGTTTAGAAGCCCACATATAGTAACATAATAATATTATTATGTGAATATTGTGCTGTGCTAACAATATACGCATCGAATTGATTGCTTCCTTTTTTGGAAGTCAAAAAAAAAAAAGGCTTCAAAGACTGGATACGGAAGCCAGAACCAGATAACGAGCAATTTCTGTAGTCAATGGGATAGATTCATATTTGCCACTTCTTCGTGAAACAACGCGTGATTGCGGGACGGCGGCGGCGTCATCAGTTTATCACGCTTTGGCGCCTAGGACGCTGACGTTAGTAGGGAATTGATGATTCCCTCCTGCTCCTCGTTGCGTCAGTGCTGGGAGTATTTCTCCACTTGCTCCTTGCAGCAATATGCACGGCTTGAGTGTTCAGCAAGGTTCGATTTGGTCCGACCAGCATATAGAACTTCATCCTCTGGTTCACTTGTCCTCGACTTTACCAGTGACAATTACTTCAGTAGGTTGTCACCAGGACGATTAAGGGCTCATGATCATCTAGTATTTAGTCGATTATAAATTATTATACATTGGCCAGTTAATATACTATATCGCTTAAAACCATTAAATTCTCGATTCAATTACAGAACACACAATTACAATAGTATGAAGTCAGACAATTATAATGGGTAGTATAGTAATAAATAATAAAATATGTTTAAGGGTTTAGCATAAGTGTAAATAATTTGTATGTCGTTTTGTGACAATTGAACACTTTTTCTTTCTTTCTTTCTTTTATTTCTCACCACAATATTATACAATACATAATTTAGAATGTTATAATACAAGCTTATTACTATTGTGGGAGACTGTGTGCCTAAACTAGGCTGCAAGCCCTTGTTTCAGGACACCATGTAATGATCTAATTATTATTATCATTATTTTGATTAGTTCCTGTAACGAGATCTGTTCACACAGCATGCGATAGATTTTCTCAATAACACGAGAAACACGCGATTATACTGTTTTTTGTTATATTCCGGCACTTACTGTTCTGGTTATTGGGGATCTTGACATATGCTTGTTATTGTCATTGTTTTTTATATTTCTTAGTTTATAGGACAATTTTGCAGATTGAGTTTCTATGGCGGTAAGACCCTGATATATTTTTATGTTATCTAATGTCTACTGGTCGTTACAAAGTTCCTGAATGAGTCTGATCAATGGTCCTTCGAGCCGGATCAAGGACTAAACATAAAGAAACCAATTCTGCTCTGAGGATAGGCTGAGTTGATTATATGAAAAAGATGTTATTGCTTAAGAACTGTTAACAACGCTCTGCATAATTATAAAATTTAATTTTTGCTGGTTTTGCTTTGAGTGACGCGTATTTTAGTACATATAATATATTAATACTTGTCTATCAATAGGTGTATCTTTATCTCTGAATTCTGCAGATTCTTAATTATTTTGTAATGGCTTGACGATTCAAATATATGTATACGAAATTCTCACACCATTAACAAATAACAAGCAAAATATAGACGTGTGCCCAGCAAGATAACGGGACAAAAAAAAAATAAAGACTCAATTTTTTTCTCCTTCCTCCAACTTCTAGTTCGCCTACTTCCACTAATCGATAAAGGCTACCACCACTTATTTGTTCAGAAATTGTTCCCACTAATTTTCGGCCTACACTCGTGCTCCAAGCAACTTCTAAGTTAAATCGAACAAAAAGCACAAACCGTGTTTTACTTTACGACCGTATTTGCCAGCACTTCTCGTCTTCCTATCTCGCTCAGACGCACTCAATTTGATATGCTGGTCCTTATCGCACGGCCGTCGACCCGACACGGCACCATTAGCCCGCACGGTAAAAGTACATACAATCATACAGAGATTGGATTTTATTATTGGACACGTTTCATTGGACATGATGCAGTTTTAGTTGCTTAAGTGTCCTGCGTTTCTATCTTGTTACGTATCCGCTTAACAATGTTGAGTCCTTCAGAACCACTCGCAGTGATAAAATAACTGCTTCAATAAAATTCGCAGAAACAAATTGCTACTCGGAAGAACCACTTAGCAGAAGTTAATATTAGAAGTACAGTTAGAAACAGAACTGTTTACGCGAATAATTTCTCCAGCAGTAACAAAATTAGCGTTGCACGATCAGGAAATCATAAAGCAAGAAGAATTATTATTCTCCTTAACTACAACATTCTGAGAACTAAACGAGCGCTCATTCAATTTAATTTACAAAGAACGCGCCGTGAATTATATTCTGGATCCGTCATTCATATCAACAAGCACTCGAGTTGAACACCAGGAGCGCATGAGTGGCGCAGCGGTGGAGACAAGCTCTTCCTGCGAGGACCTGCGATGACAGATAGACATGCTAATTGCGCCCGGCTGTCGCTAACGCCATAAATATTTAGCAGACACTTAAAATGTGACGCAAGCCATGTTTGGTGAGCTCCGACAAAGTGCTGATAGATTCGAGTCTAAGTACAGAAGCTGTTTTGATAAAGACTCGTCACACGAGCGATATTAAATTCGCGTCCCTAAGTACCTACTACTCAAAATATTGGAGTACTTATAAAAGGTTTAATATTAAAACCAAGATGATGATATTAAAAAGCGCTTACGTTTCAATTCTTCATCGTAATATCTTTATAATGAAGGTCAGGACTTCGGGAGCACATGTGAGTGCGGTATGTAAGCACATGTTTCGGATATTATTTATTACACACGATAAAAGACGGGAAGGATCTATAAAAACGAAATCTTTTAAGTCTTAATAGTCTCAGCTATAGCTTGAATTATGTTTGTCAAGTGTTTCAGTTTTGTATCGTTCCTCATTCTTCTGTTTTCCACGATAGGTGTTGAGAGTTCGCCGATGGTTTTCTCGGTTTGGAACTGCGCCGAACTGGCCAATTAATGGTTGAGGGACTTAGAGCATTTAACCTATGGAGATGGCATAGCAAAGCGTACCCCTCTGCCAAAGTCGCTTGGCCATATGACCATACGCGTTATATAAAACTAGTTCATTCGCCGACCGCCGCCATTGTGTATCGTATTGTGTCGCAAGTAAGTTCTCCGAAAAAATGGTTAATTGTGCGGTTTCCTCTTGCAAAAAGCGAGCTGCCACTTTCAATTTGCGAAGCCATGGTGTTTCCTACCACATATAAGTATAAATTATACATCAACATAGTTGTATTTAAGAACAATGTCGAAATAATGGATAATACGATACCTTTACGATAGAAAAATTCAGTGGTACGTTGGTAGCACAAACGCAGTACAGGGGCTGACACGGTAGCGATGTGCATAGTGCTGGGACAACGTGAATGAATGATTGATAAATTAAATGATTTTTTTGAATCAGTATGTTCAGTATCAAAATAATTTTGTTTGTGTTTGTTTCTGGACAAGTCAGGTTGAACTAAAAAAATGTATCATTTATAAATGTCTATGAGAATAGATTTAAATTCTTTTCTTTTCAAGTTTTAGGCTAATAAAAAGTAAGTTTGTTCGTTTCGTTAGTGAGTTTTCAATCATTTTTTAATCCCCGACGGAAAAAGAGGGGTGTTATCAATTTGACGTGAATTGCTGTGTATCTGTCTGTGGCATCATAGCTCCTAAACAGATGAAGCGATTTAGATTTTTGTTTGATACCTCTATCGAGAGGAGACTATCGCAGCCATGGTAGTTACAATGACAACCCCACTGCACATCAATTCGAAGCCATATACAATTGCGAATGTTAAAAATACTCAAATGTTCGTTTATCCTTTTTAACCAAAAAAGTGAAATGTGTTCGACATGTATATAATAAACTGGTACATTTTAAAAATTAGTGATTGCCTCTAGGCGTGATCATTGAGACATGTAAATGAACTAGATTATGGCTATGAAACCATACACGTATGTTTTCCTATATAAGATATCAAACTAGCTTAGCTAGGAAACACCGTACTCAAATAGTTCAAAACAAACGAAAAACTAACGTGTTATAGTGTTACATAAAAAAGTGTCAAATAAAATTCTATCCGGTTGATATTATTGACTAAAAATAAATTCAATCGTTCTTTTTTTAGTGTATCTTAAATTCTGCTACCTTTCTTACCTACCTACGTAGTTTAGCTGACCACAAATCATATTGCGTATTTTTTTTATTTGTGAAATTAATTACTTAAGTTTATTATTATTTAGTATAACAAAAATAAAACGAATTAAAATTTTGCTCATTCATTCATGCATTAAAATGAATTTCCAGTCATTCTTTGTATCACATCACTAGCACTTTGTATCTGTTGTCATAGGATTATTGCGTAGATACACACAAATTTGTCAATGTGTGTGTGTTTTTTGATTGTGTGGTTATTATTTTTTCGTGTGCGTTTGTAGCAATAGGATGCATGCATCTGTGAGTGATTGTCATTTTTTTGTAGTGTGCTGTATGTGTTTTCCTCGCCTCCCGCAGAAAGTGGCAGAAAAATTTGTTCGGTGATTCGCGGCTTGCCGTCTCCATAGGTTAAATGCTCTAAGTTGAGGGATGGCCCCAGATTGCTTTCGATACGCGGAGTAGTACAATCGCAGAAAGCATTAAACAGAAACAGAATCAAACAATGCGTTCTATATTATGCATTTTAACATCATTTAATCTAAAGATAATATTAGTAGAACCAAGTCTATTTTAAGTACTTCAGTATAATTTAGTACCTCATACACTATTTATTACATATTCTTAGTAGATTTTGTCCACGTCTGTACATTAGTGTTACTAGATCTGTTCACGGTACCTAGGTTTCCAGAATCTCTTCTGCACTAATATGATTGATCTCTCCATTAGTTATTCAAATTATCCTGTTATTCATACCAATTATGTCTATTAGATATGTATTTTCTCTTAGAGCATTTAACCTATGGAGACGGCAAGCCGCGAATCACCGAACAAATTTTTCTGCCACTTTCTGCGGGAGGCGAGGAAAACACATACAGCACACTACAAAAAAATGTCAATCACTCACAGATACATGCATCCTATTGCTACCAACGCACACGAAAAAATAATAACCACACAATCAAAAAACACACACACATTGACAAATTTGTGTGTATCTACGCAATAATCCTATGACAACAGATACAAAGTGCTAGTGATGTGATACAAAGAATGTCTGGAAATTAATTTTAATGCATGAATGAATGAGCAAAATGTTAATTCGTTTTATTTTTGTTATACTAAATAATAATAAACTTAAGTAATTAATTTCACAAATAAAAAAAATACGCAATATGATTTGTGGTCTGCTAAACTACGTAGGTAGGTAAGAAAGGTAGGAGAATTTAAGATACACTAAAAAAAGAACGATTGAATTTATTTTTAGTCAATAATATCAACCGGATAGACTTTTATTTGACACTTTTTTATGTAATACTTTAACACGTCAGTTTTTCGTTTGTTTTAAACTATTTGAGTACGGTGTTTCCTAGCTAAGCTAGTTTGATATCTTATATAGGAAAACATACGTGTATGGTTTCATAGCCATAATCTAGTTCATATACATGTCTCAATGATCACGCCTAGAGGCAATCACTGATTTTTAAAATGTACCAGTTTATTATATACATGTCGAACACATTTCTGTGGATCAACTTTTTTGGTTAAAAAGGATAAACGAACATTTGAGTATTTTTAACATTCGCAATTGTTTGAGGCTTCGAATTGATGTGCAGTGGGGTTGTCATTGTAACTACCATGGCTGCGATAGTCTCCTCTCGATAGAGGTATCAAACAAAAATCTAAATCGCTTCATCTGTTTAGGAGCTATGATGACAGACAGACACACAGATACATAGCAATTCACGTCAAATTGATAACACCCCTCTTTTTCAGTTGGGGATTAAAAAATGATTGAAAACTCACTAACGAAACGAACAAACTTACTTTTTATTAGCCTAAAACTTGAAAAGAAAAGAATTTAAATCTATTCTCATAGACATTTATAAATGATATATTTTTTTTGTTCAACCTGACTTGTCCAGAAACAAACACAAACAAAATTATTTTGATACTGAACATACTGATTCAAAAAAATCATCAATCATTTATAATTTATCAATCATTCATTCACGTTGTCCCAGCACTATGCACATCGCTACCGTGTCAGCCCCTGTACTGCGTTTGTGCTACCAACGTACCACTGAATTTTTCTATCGTAAAGGCATTATCCATTATTTCGACATTGTTCTTAAATAAAACTATGTTGATGTATAATTTATACTTATATGTGGTAGGCAACACCATGGCTTCGCAAATTGAAAGTGGCAGCTCGCTTTTTGCAAGAGGATACCGCACAATTAACCATTTTTTCGGAGAACTTACTTGCGACACAATACGATACACAATGACGGCGGTCGGCGAATGAACTAGTTTTATATAACGCGTATGGTCATATGGCCAAGCGACTTTGGCAGAGGGGTAAGCTCAGCTATGCCATCTCCATAGGTTAAATGCTCTAAGGTATTTTCTACGTAATGTTCTGCTTCTGTTTTCTACTTTTCAAGTTTGTGTAAATATTATTTATTGATATTCATTTACAATAGCAACTTCTCGAAACTCAATACCACAAATGGCAACATATTCTAGCTACTGGCACTAACCTAAGAAGTTAAATGACTTAATGTTGGAGTCTACACGCCAACTGCCTATATAAAGTTATGTGGGTAGTTGGTCACATAAAGTGTCAATAAAGCGAAAGATATAAACAACGTCATCGGTGTAAATAGGCGGGCCATTTCCCATATTTACCTTTGTTCATGGAAGCGGATAGGAAAATGTTAACTAGGAACCACCAATTAAAACTATGTACTAGTATATTATCAAGCACTTGGCCAAATGCATAAAAAAATCACGCACCTATGTAGTTCGAATATCGTTGTAGATATCAATGACGCAATATCTAAAGGTATATCTATTCAATATTAAAAAAAAAATGATATAATTGTGTCCTCGCCTAACGCACCTTGTTATGTTATTGCGTGGGATTACATAACTATGTAGCAGGAAGTTGATACTTATCTGCTTCCGGCATTGTATTTCTATAGAGCCTGTCTGTCTAGCCGTACAACAGTAGTAGGTGTATGTAGTATAGTTAGCCGTAATCTCGATTCTTTTCCCAATTAATTGTCATTGTTCTACGAACATGACACCTAGCTACTGATTAGTGTCATACTTAACCTGACCATTTATTTTTTGCATTAGAGCAGGACACCCGTAGAATAAAAAAAAATTGTTTTGGTATTTTGAAATGTATTGTTACAATGTGGAACTCTCGTCTCGTTCTCTCTCTTGTTTCTTTGTGGAAGTTTTAGGCCCACTTTCGCAAAAACTTAACTCAGAGTTGCTGTTAACTATTGCTGCTGGATTACGGAACACCACGCGGGCCCAGTGCGGGTTGGTGGATGTCACATGTCTGTGAATTTTCGGTTCTAGTACTTGCCGGGTTCCTCGCGATGTTTTCCTTCACCGTTTTGAGTGCAGTGGTGATGAAATAATTTACACAAAGTAAAGCGCCTGCTTGGGTTCTAACCTATGACCTTCAACTTGTGAGTTGCAGCCGTTAGCACAAGGCTACCACTGCTATCCACTTACTACTCATCTTCAAATTATTAATTCGGCAATCTGAGGAAGGCGGTCTCTATAAAATGCAATCTATGGTGAAATTGCGCTTGCTCTTAACTCCTAGCATGCGCATGCAAAGTACTGTTGACGGTTCCTTTTGTCTTCATTCAAGAACTGGGAAGTGCCAAACAGGACGTTTTCACTACCGCTTCATCTGAAACGGGTATCGTTTCATTGCTGCAATATCCGGCATATCGCTAATATCCGACAGGAAGTGTTCTAATTGGTGTATCGGGTTTGTCATGTCGCTAATAGTAGGTTAAAATTGATTCGGCTTTTAAGCCGGCGAATTTGGTTTTTTTTCATTTAGATAAGTTGCACGATATTTAAATGAAGATTGAAGCTGTAATGAAGACCTTTCATAATATTAGGGATGGTATCGGTATTCAAGAAATATGACGAAATACTGCTCTTGGAAGAGTTCGACTGAGCTAATACTTAAAACGGTAAATAAGTAGGTACTTACTTACTTAAGTTTTCTCTTAAACATTTTATTGTTCTATAGAACTGGAGCAAATAACATTTCAGAATAGCAATAGCATTTGGAAGCCTTTTTTTCCAATTAGGCATTATTGACGGGTTTTTAAAGTGTCTGGAAAATAGAAACGGTGCTTATGAAGTAAACAGCATCTCAATTAGCACCCTAATAGCACTTGATAGAACAACAACCGAAATTTCACAAGGCTCCCAAACACAAGCTGCATCCCTGTTGACCGTATCATCATTCAACTTCCCACTAGCCTCATGTTACGCAATTACAGCTTTTTTATTATTTTCATTCATTCCGATGTTACGGCGCATTTTAATCCGCAGCCATTCATTTTGTTCGGGACCCGTCAACCGAGACGCGCTTGTGAAATGTTCCGGTCGTTTACCTCTCTCTTTCACTCTCCCCCTAATTTCTATATTTTTGTCCTTTTCTCCGCACCGCATGGTTCCTTTGTACCTTCAAAGGCGATCAGGGGGACTTGGCACGCTCCTGAGAAAACGGCAGATGTTGAAAGTTTGTTTGCTTCGGCGACAGAAACTTTTGATAATGTTGGGATTAGAAGAGTTTTGAAGGCTTAATAAAGTTTTTTTTGGAGGCAGGATGTTGCAATAATAATGAGATGTATAGAAAGGATCTATGGTTTCTTCCTTTATATCGGAAGGTTGAACCTTTCATTGACTTGTTCGTAATAGCAGAAAGTTTTTTTGTTAAACCTGAGGTGATTGTGATACCAAAAGAATTATAAAAGCTTATTCATTATCAACAACAGTCAAGTCAACACACACAACAGCTCAATTTCAAGTCCAAATCACTGATTGATTGATTAACTAAGTATTTGAAACTGCAAAATATTGAAACACAGAATCCGCGTTATTACTCACTTAATGGTAAAATTAAACATAATTAGAGGAAGCCCTTACATTATATCGTTAGGTAGATATATGAGCCGCAAATCAGTGATAAAAATGATTCGCTATAAATAACGCTAAATGCCACGATAATAAATTAACGCCTCCCATTCACAATAATGGTACACCAACCGCCCACACTGATCCCCTCTCTGCAATTTCACAGGATTCCAAGAACTTCAAAATATATGACGAATCAGTTGGTAGGTAAAAAAATAAAAATACAAATTGCGTGGGCTACCTACCTAAACCATTGGGCATCATTGTTCACAGCGAACAATGGAAGTTTAATATCAACAGCCCAAAAAACGACAAAAACCAAGAAACAAAAAGTAAATCAACACAAAATACACTGCGAGAGATAATTGAAAACTCTCTTCTAAGGACTATCATACTGAAAAAAGGTTTCAAACAAAAAGTGAATACGAAAAATAAATTCATTTTTTTCAACACTCATTTATTTTGTAGAGACAACAGATAACTTTGTAGAATGAATTCGACTACGAGTATCTACAGTTTTATCGGGCGTGCGCTTGGCAGCATTATTGAAGAGACATTTCCCGGCTTCCGTCGGCCTCGTGCCGAACTTCCTCGTGCGTTATGTCGCTCTGGTACTTGTCACCAGTTCCGATTGAGCATTTAACGCGTCGGACTCATTATCTTCTTCGGTAAATAAGAAAGTTGAACGATTTTAATTAAACTTTGTGTTATCGTCGTCATCATCATTTAATTTCTTGTGGGTTTTATTTCTCTTTTGACTTGTATTATTGGTTTTGTCGCGAAGAACGGAGACGCCAACTTTTTTTGTAAATCTTTTATTTTTAGACTTTTTTCTTCGAAGCGTTTGGCTTCCGAAGGCTTATTGACTTACAATAAGGGATACACCTACGTTTTGGTCGTTATTTTTGTACGTTTGGTTTTTATGGCATATCTTTTTTTAACGTTTTTTTTGCCCTGCTATTGTTTGTTTTGCATTTTTATAATGTAAATTTAAACTTATAAATACAGCTGTATTTTGAATATTTAAGACATGGCAAACATTTTAATATGTTATTTTAGAGATGTGACTCGTCCTCAACAATGTCTTGCTCAACAGAATCAATTACTTTGTAATTCACTTTAAAATTCAAAGACGACAATTTGATGAAAATTTAAATCGTGCAATGAAAATGCAAAGTATTTTGAAACCTCTTTATAAACTGCTTTAACTTTGTCACGGACAAAACTTGGCATGGCCAACCATAGCAACACATAAATTGTTTGCTCGTAGAACTTTGCAGACTTTCCATAGCCATCATTAAGTATGGGGTTTGTTGGCGACTGCCATTTCGCAGTTCCTGGTTCGCATTCATTGCTACTTATTTTTATTTTATTATTTCTTTATGAGTTTCGGAATACCAAGTTTAGATGATTTGTTTTTCATGCTTGTTAGTGTTTTCGCTTCTAGTTTTCTTGTCTGCCTTTACAGGGGAAAGTATAATGGAAAATGTAAGAACATATTTTCTAATGGGTTCGAATCTTCTTCTCAATAGAGCTTTAACTGTTATTGGCATTTTAATTGTTATTTTATTTGATTTTCCCTTTTTAGCTCATCAAAGACGTAGTTATATATTTCTCTTGCTTTTAAGACTTCTTCTATTATGTATCTTCATGTCAAATAAGTAGATTGCAATTTAGCAAGGCAGTTCAACTTATATAGCCTAGCTATATCCTTATTTAATCTCTGGATTTTGCCGTAAGGTCAAACTATGGGTACGCAGGACACACAGTGAATTATCGTTTTATTACAGTAGTTAATCTTAACAGGTTCTATCAGAGAAATATTAAATTGGCTCCATAAAAACATAATCCACGGTCTACCAATCCCTAATCTCAGAATTCAATAAAAACATATCGTATTAATACGACAAGTTTTTACTAATACGGCATGATATTAACTTTTTATAGACCAATTTAGGTAGATACAAGGCAGATTATTACTGAAGAGCGGGCTATAGGAACATTAAAGGAACATATAGCTGGGACATAAAACTTCTCCTTCCAATCAATTCCTTTTAAACTTATGTTAAGCTACTAAAATCTTGAAAGCAGGAATGTGGAAACACTTCGTTGAATCCACAAGCGGCATGCCGTCCCGTAAACGGCAACCAGATAAAGACGGTAATTGACGTCCACGGTTGCTTGCTGTGAGACATTTAGCTCACTCGTCCACTTCTGTTACTACAAGAAACATATCGCAAACAAAACTGAACTTTAGAGCTATCGACATAAGCTTGTGAATTGAGGGGTACGTTTGACTTGCGTCATTACGCGCCGCAGTGGTAATTTGAAGCCGTATGGTTAGGACCGAACAACATATGATTTATGTCAGAGTGTTCCAGTGTGTATGAACGATTCTTATCTATGTGTGCGTGCGTTCAATATTATGAGGCATGCGCAGTGGTTCGTCCCGCCATCTGTTGACAGCCACGTGGTATGGCGCGTTCAGCGCAGGCGCGACCTCATCGATCCTCACCTTGACTGCTTAATAAATTCATGTATACGATAACACGAGCACGTTTTGTGAGTAAGAAACGCATTTTATGACTGACGTGCGTTTGTTTTGGTTGGGTGGCGTTCGCGGCATTGGCGAATCGCCATTGTGTGCCTAGCCTTAGTTTGAGAGGCGCTGTATTTGCTCTCTTGGTGTGATATCCGCATTGCGATAAACACCTACGTAGCGTCTATTATTTTCATCATCTTCTTATAATGAACTAGTTGTTTTATGCTGCTTCGCCTTTAATTAATTTCTGGAATAATATTCTCTACAGCTTATTCATATTTCAGTTTTGTTTGAGGAAAACTGAGCTCTGTTTACCTTAATTAGTCCATAATTTCCTATTTGCAGTTACTGCTTTCCTGTTACTGAAAACAAAACAGTTTTATTCAGTTTGCACGCGGCTTCGAATTTCCAATAAAAATTTTGCTTGCAAATTTTACAGAATCACTCGCTGGGCTAATTTGAAGATTTCTATATATTATATGTATATATATTTCATCAACATCGCTCTAGCCGTTTTGGAGTTCATAGAGAACATACCTATACACATCGGTTTTTATACCTAGACTAGCGGACGCCTCGCGGTTTCACCCGCGTAGTTCCCGTTCCCGTGGGATTACAGGGATAAAAAGTAGCCTATGTCACCCGGGGATAATGTAGCATCCCAACGGTGAAAGAATTTATGAAATCGGTCCAGCCGTTTCGGAGTCTTTAAGGAACATACATACATTATACATACTTTCTTTTTTATATATATAGATAGATGTAGACAATAGCTAAGCAATAATACATAATTTGTACCAGGTTAGAAAATAATTTGACCATATCTATCAGAACTATCATTATTACTAAAATTATTAGGTAGTAAGGAATAGGTAGATACCTAATCAAAAATAAAATTATATTTGTTATAAACCAACAACTGAATCAATTCCAAATATATTTCAGTAACACGACTCAAATAACTCCAGGACTAGATTAAATATAAAAATATCAACAAGAGATTACAAATACATGTAAACCGACTTGATTTTCGGACGGAAGGACCAGTTTTTGAAACCGGTCACCAATGCCACTCTTTAGCGTATTCAATATATTCTCTAACTATGCTATTAGTAGAAACATGTTCAGAATCTTTCACGTCCATCACAAACTTTTCCACTATTGCCGACAGTCTATCGTTATCATTATATCCTGTTATAGCCAAAAGACGGCCACAGTCCACAGCCTGCTGTGGCTTAGACCGTTCCGCCATACCTCATCACACTGAGCGGATCTTCTCGCACGCAAATCCATTGATTCCTGCGCCGTTCTCCAAGATTTCTACAAACTCTCTATCTCTATACTGAAGATTACTGGGCTGACAGAAGGTATTTACAAGGCAGACGTGAATGGAAACGCCGGGAGGAGATGCCCTAGAAAGATATACATAATAGACCTTATAGGTGATGTCCTTCAGAAAGGCCAAGTGCGCATAACCGGCGTATGTGTATGACTAGATGTATGAATGTGTGTGAAGCAAAAGAAGTATGTAAGGATTGTAGCAGGTGGCGTTCTGTAGTTTCTGCCTAAAAAAAAAAAATGGGAAAAAGGCGTAAGTGTATGTATTTATGTGTGTTTACCTTAATAATGCTTTTGAGCATCAGCTTTTGGCTGTTGATCAACGAGATCCGCAGCTATACAAATACTAAGGACCGGTTCCGATCTATAGATCTGCAGTATTCCTGTGCCACAGACACGCACACAGAAAATAATTTGAAGTTTATTTAGGAAGGCCTATACGCCTAAAGGCTTCAAGATGGACAAAAATATACTCAGAAGGTAAAAGAGTAAAAAACTCTTATTTTTGTCTGACTCCAGCTACTAAGACAGATCTTCCTCACACTTTGCTGCACCAACAAAGTTCCTTACCATATAAGTTCCTCCTATCAATAGTATTATACAATACTGAACAAAGGCAATTGACGCCTGAGGCCAGTTCCAAACAACGTCCAAAAGCTCAAAGAATCGTCGTGTTGTCTAGGTAAACAACTGTTTTTCATAAAATGGATTATGTGGTAATTGAGGAAAATACCGATGTAGATTACCGGCCGCTGAAGCTTCGGCTAAAATTTCAGAACTAACAAAATTGAGAATCAAGTTAACGCAATATATACTGTAAGTTTCAAATTAGTGTTGGTGTAACCGAAACGCTTTATCCTAATATTGCATTAATGAATTATTGCGTTTCTATATTAAGGTAATTCTAAACTTTCTCCTAGTCTCATAACGAAAGATATTATTATTATTATAGGCCGATAAATTTTCTATAGCAGGTACAAATACGAGTACCTATTTTATTAAACTTGCTGACAGCAATTCTATTAAGCCCGTTATTTATTATTGTTACCCTTTCAGCAATATTCGAGATAGCAGCTTTAAAATATCGTGCCACTACTTTCATTAAAAAGAGATGTGAATATATTCAGGACCTTAGTTAGGAATTCTAATAAAGATCTTCACAATTTTTACATAGCCGTAGATAATCTATTCATCTATGAATCTGGATTATATTAAGTCCACCATCACCAAATTAGACTTCATTGGATTGATAGCAAATATAAACGACTATTAGTAAACAGAACGATATCCTCATCCGACATTCTATACGATTCCGATATCTAAGTTCGTTTGACGAATTTTATTTACTCTCTTCATCTGATTCTTCTAACAAACATCCATTCCTATGTTGGCTCTTCTAACTAGTGTTATTTTTGTCTGATAGACTGTATTATACAATTTTATAGTTTCAGTGTATAATTTTACACAAAGACGACTTATTTCATACAATACTAATTTTATTATCCTCGTGTTTGGAGTGACTGCTCTTTTTAACGTTATTCAATAAAATTCTGACATTAATATCTCTATTTATAGTGTCTTAACTATTAGCCCTACTATTTCTTATCGACTTTTACATATATTTTGTTATATTATCTTAAAAATTTCAAAAACTAATCTTAAAGTCAAACCAGCAAACGCTACCCGTCGGCCGGCGCGTTTCTCCCGCAGGTAAGAATGACGTCAAGGTACCAGGATCGCAGAAACTCGAGGAGACGTATTGCTGTCTCACCACTTGTGGATGGACACGCCCACGCCCCTTCTCCCTGTCTCGCTCTCGCTTTAGGGCCGGGGATCATTGTGCGTGTGTGTATGTAAGTTTGAATTTTTGAATAAGGAATGGAAGATTTTGATGGTTTTATCATCTGTGATAATATATCTTTTGCATTTCTGTCTAGGTATATTCGTTAAATTGTATATTTGCTTTTGTGTCGTTAAGATTTTTGTGGCTATCATTATGGACGTTTTTTTTATTTTTGAAGAGCTGTTATTATTAGACTGTGTTTGAGCTGGTAAATTTTTGGTACTTAGTAAAAAGGTAGATAACTTAATTAAGAGCAGTGGTGGCCCTGTGGTAACGGCTCCGACTTACTTTTCGTAGGTCGTGGGTACGAACCCAGGCAGGCGCTTTACTTTGTGTGTAAATTATTCCATCATCAATGCTCTAAAAACGGTGAAGAAAAACATCGTGAGGGCACCCGCATGTCCTAGAACCAAAAAATCGAAGACATATGACATCCACCAACCCGCACTGGGACCATGTGGTAGATTAAGGCCCATTCCCTCTCTCACAGAGAGGAGGCCTGTGTCCCAGCAGTGGGAACATTAAACAGGCTGATGATGACGATGATGATAAACTTAATTATTGGCATCTTCTCATCACTTATCGAAAATGGTGCCCGGAAAGTAGATGAAAATCAAACAAAGTTGAATCTCAGAACACTTTAATCTTTGCTAGGAGGGTATGTAGAAATATATCTACATGTATATAACCTCATACTTTCAAGATTAAGCAAGTACAAGTGCTTGCTGCATTCAATCAAAACTTTACGTGCTTATGGGTAAATAAATAGTTACCACCTGTACAAACAACGCGGACCCAAGGAAGCAATGAAAAGAGAAAAGCTAAATTTTAAAAAAGGTTATTACCTACCTTTACCTACCTACCTGGCCAAAAGAAAGTAACAAAAAAATCACACACTGTCTGAAAACTATGATACCAAATGAACAAAGAACGCACAACATTTTAAATGCGGAATGCTACTAACAGCGCCACCTATCATTGCGAGAATATAAAGTTTCTTAACTTCTTGATCACGAAGTACTAAAACTTAGACTTCTATGTATTACCAAGCAAAGGGACTCTAATGTTATGGACAACAATATTTGAATATGTAAATTTGACAAGTTAGAGAGAGCCCCCGCAGACAAACGCAAACAACAGACTTTTTATCGGCCAATAGTTTGGTCGGTTTGAAAATAACATTCATTACCGAATCGTTGTATTGTGTGCAGTTGTGCACTTGCTCTCCTCATACTGAATAAAAGATCTGCCGATAAAAAGTCTGAAGTTTGCGGGAGCTCTTACGCACCACAGTTTGTAATTATGTAGGGACTTAAGGCGGTACCCCGAGCAAAACGCCGAATTTCGATTTTATAAAGATTTTATTCTAAAATCTGGGCGTATTCACTACTGTAATTCATTCATATTCATAATTAAAAAAGAAGAATAGAGAAAAACAGTCAACGGCCTGATTTTGATGCAAACTAAAACAGCATCACTGATTTTTTTATAAATCAATATTCTTAGCCACGAATGTAACCCGATGATTTCAGAAAAAATAACACAATATGCTGAAGGTATTATTACACCATCTGATAGTGTGTTGCTAATAAGGATGAAATTCTGTGAAGTAATGACATACGGCAAAATTACGGAAAGAACGAAAAATAAAAAAGTATTTTTCGAAGAATGAGCTTATTCGAAAAAACGTTAACGACCATTCAGCATCACGGTAATTATATCCTACAGATAGTTGTTCCGGCTCTGGGTGTTTGTGTATTTGAGTTTATATTTTTGTAAACGCACCCACGAACACGATCCAGGAGAAGATCATAGTGTGATGCAACGTGCTTTTTTAAAGAAAAAATAAAAAAGGCGGTGTTGAATATATCCCTATTGCTGAATGTTAAATCGGCCGTCATAGCACGTTATAAGAGAATTCATCTAAATAAATTTTAGCTAATCAATCAACAAACAAATACCCACACATCGTCTCAATACGAATAAAAATACAATACGAATATGAAAAAAAATATGTCTTTTCTATACCAAAATCTTATAAGAACACACACCATTGCAATTGCGATTCAACTGTCTAGAAATAAAGACTTTTCTATTTAACTACCTACCTACTAAATTTACATTTCATGCACCCACTAAACAAAACAACGCAAATAGTAGGTACTTAGGTACAAAATAATGTCAACTTCAGTCCGAAGCCATGTGGCACAATATGTATAAGTACAAAAAAAATTATAGAAAACTAAAAAAAAAAACATGAAAGTCATCAAATTACTATTATTACACTAAGGATGCTGAGGACTGAAGATAAAACCGCAAGCCTACAATGTTCCCTTTGTTGGTACACGGTCTCCTTTATGTGAAAGAGAAGGTGTGCCTTAATCTACAACGCGAGCCCATTGCGGGTTTTATTTTTCTTAAAAAGCATAATGTCCCACACTATATAGGAAACTCCTGCATCGTGGATACGTTTACGAAAATTTAAACACAAACAGCCGAACTGGAACAATGCCTTACAATTATTTGTTCCGAACGGGAATCGAACACGCAATACGCAGGCAGCGTCAGCTGCGCTAACCGTGCCACCAAAATATGTCACAATAATTTCGAAACTTTGTCTTCGAACTCTCAAAAAGTATCCGACGACGAAAAAGAAATACTTAGACAAAAACCTACCACCATTTAAAAATACCTACTAAAACCTAATTAACAAACTACAATCTCTTCTAATTAAATCTTAACAAGCCACAGAAAGTCAGCCGCGTGTCTTCCTTCAAAGAATAGGCCACGCCTCCTAATCCCATGGAGGTAGTCAGGCCACTAATGTGAGCGAAGGGCAGATGCATCCTCCCATGAGTCAAATGAACTTACCTATAAGATACTGCAGGTAACCGAAACTTGTAGACTGGAATCCTACAATGAGAATAAATAACCTAAAGCCAAAAACCTTGGGTTTGGGATTACTCATTTGATGTTTCCTGAAATGCAATTGTAGATTTCAATCACATCAAGAGATCAATTCTCTCATGCCAGTCTCTTTACAATCTACATATATAGAGATAGATGCTCTTTGTGTGCCTAATTTTAACAATTTGATAGTCCTTTTCCTAAAACAAACCGCAGATCTAGTCTGGATTTAGGTACGAGGCGAGCGTAGCATTCCAATACTATAGGTAGCTGTCCCTAAAACAGGATAGGTTCAAAATTTAATACTATCTCGAAATCCTATTCTAAAAAATCAGTGAGATTGAGGCAACTTTAAAAATTCAAAAAGATCAGCCGCAATATTGGACCAGTAAAACGAGGAAAAGTATGTGGGTAAAACCAGAATAGCTCAGCAAAGCAAAAAACAGCACAAAAGGCGGTTAATCACGGCAACTGGAATAAGACTATTACTGAGAATGTTGACGTCATATCGCGCGTTTAAAGAATTAAAAAAAGCCTCAACTCAAATTGTAAGCACGAAATGTTATATATAACCCAAGACTAGGCTTGGCTACACAATCCCTCCTCTAGAGAACATGTTGGACGAAGTTTTTAAAAATCTGCCTGGTGATATTTTAGTTTCACTACCTAATAAAATTTCAAATCTTTACAAACTTCAACTAACAAAGATCTAGGTTACCTATACCTATCCCTCCGACATAGAAACTAGATGATAGTGAAACTAAGCCAATAGTTAACAAACAAAGAACCTAAGGGAAACCTGCAAAGCCTCAAAAAGCCCTTTGAACTTTCTAATGGACACGCAAAACCTACTTAACAAGCATAGCACCATAACATCTTTACCCCTTCACATCTCATTCCTCTAAAACAGTTCACTTCTACAAAAAACTTCAAAATCAGTTCAAACTTCACGAAACCCATTCACTGTGCAGTACCTTGCAAAGGGCCGGAGGGTGGGGCATGGGGCGGGGCGAGCGGATACATCCGCCCCTGGGAGTGGCCATGCGCGAGCGCGGGCGTGCGCGCTCCATACAGACCCCACCGTTACTTATGTCCAAAGAAACTTATTATAGAATAATATAGGGAAAAAGACCCATTTATCCTGATAAGACTACAAGGAAAATTGTTTGAAGTTGTGGCAGTTATTTTGACCGTAAGCGTTACGGTGTATACTCGGGTTTGGTGTTCAGATGTTGCGAGTTTGAATCCCGGCTTTGGAAGGAGTGTTGTGTGATACTCCCACTTTTTGTATAATGGACTTATTAAACGTTGGTGGGGTCATGGGGATTAGAACGCCCTTTATATTTCGGAAAGAAGCTTTCGGTATTGACTCGAGATTGAAGTTTGATTGATGTTTGTGATATTGTAATTGTGATTGAGCTCTTTAGATTTTGGTTTGGGTAATGTACTAATGGTATCGACTTAGTTTTGTGTGTCCTACAAGTTGAGTTAAAGATCTGGTACTCGTTGAGGAAACAGCAACTCACTTTCATCACTACATTCGGTAGACTTTGCACCGATTACGATTCGAGCATTTTTACGCGAATAACTGTTGAGATAACCACTATACAGGGTTATTTGAAAAACACTAAAAACCTCACAGAAATATATTGCTGACGTTGTAAGTCCAACAACTTTTCTTCTATGACTTTTAAAAATTCAACAAAATAATCAGCTGATCCGTACATTTATGTTCGCATAACTTGGCAGAATGTGAATGGTATAGGCCGGTACAGCTGCTTGTGTGTATTCCTGCGAGGTTGTTAGTGTTTTTCAAATAAACCTGTATAATATCTATGGAAGAAGAAGATATTTATTATGTTGCGTGACCTTGGAATTTGAATGATGTTGATGTTGACGAGTCTGCAAGCCATAATTAAGGCATTAATTGACCCACCGCCGCATCAGCAAGTAGCGAGTAAAGCTAGAAAATTAAAAAATCATGCTGTGCAGTCGGAGGATACATATTCGCGAGTTGTTTGATCAAAATCAGATGTATACCCCGACTGCATGATTTTCTTCTTGTTTACGTCTTTTTAGTTCGCTTCTTAAGCAGTCGGGTTTTTAGATTTTTGTAATTAACTTTTTTAATAATAACTTTTTAGAATGTGTGTGTGGGTATGTAACCTGTATGTTTTGTACATTATTTTATAATTTTTTGTTTAAATGTTACCTATATATTTTTTAAATCACCTATTAAAACCCTTTATTTTGAGACCCCACACGATGGGTTTGGTTTTAAAAATAATAATTCAGCTTCCACAATATGGCGCCCAAAATCCGCCATTTTTAGGGTTCCGTACCCAAAAGGCAAAAACGGAACCCTATTACTAAGACTCCGCGGTCCGTCAGTCTGTCTGTCTGTCTGTCACCAGGCTGTATCTCATAAACTGTGATAGCTAGACAGTTGAATTTTCACAGACGATGTATTTTTGTTGCCGCTATAACAACAAACTCTGAAAACATAATAAAATAAATATTTTAGTGGGGCTCCCATACAACAAACGTGATTTTTGCCGTATTTATGCGATAATGCTACGGAACCTTTCATGCGCGAGTCCGACTCGCACTTGGTCGGTTTTTCTATTTTCCAACTTCAATGTAGCTAGTGACACTCGCAAGGTTAAGACATGGTTAAGACGAATCGATTGAGGTAAGAAAACTGAAACTGAAAAACACATTACCCTCCTTCGGCAGTCGGGTAAAAACGTGTTAGCGAGCAGCTCGGTTATCTTCTTAGCGTTTCGATGGCAAATATAAAAGATAAATAGTGCGTTTGGCCCAGAATTTAGCCACAGCAACACCATTCGGTGACTCATTCGTAAGATGGTTTGGCTATGAACGAGTGTTTACGTGAGACGGGCGATTACTCGCACCACTTGCTCGGGTGGTCAGTCCTGCACGCGTTGGTTGATTGGTCACTCGGCGTGAGTTCCAAACCGCCAAGCGACCGTTGCCGAGCGAATATCGCTGAACTAATCGCTTCGTCGCTGGCAGTGTCACTAGTGCCTTAAAAAGCTAAAATTGGCATGGAGGAGGTAATGAGAATGTGAGAAAGTTAACCTTGATACCTATAAGTACAATAAGGGTCAAAAGTACGGTCACACTCTACCAAAACAGAAAAGGCAATTTGTTTGTAGGCAGCAGAATTTCAACTTTTCGCGGTTAGTAGGAAAAATCTATACTTTAATTTCTATCCAAACTATTAAATCAGTTGTGGATAATTTAACTTCTTCTACAAAAACTAGCCATATGAGTTTTGGGAGAGTATGACTGCACTTTTGACCCTTGACTGTACCTAATACTTAATATGCATGGGCGCTGGGCAGAGGCAAAGAGGTGCTTGCGGGCAGCGAAGCTCATTGCCTAGATGTTCAATAGTGCATAAAATATTTGCAGAAGATTTTCCGTTGGAAACGGTGATAATGGCCCCAATTCTACATGGCGGCCATTCTGTTGGACGTTGCGGCTATGATTCCGGCACAAGCGATAACTCCGCTTGTGGATCAGCTAAGATAAAGGCCGTCTTCCATTTGCTGACGAGTTTTTGGCAAGTGGCAAAAGGATGGGACCCGCCGAGCTGTCACTGTGCTGGTGTCATCAGCGGCGATGGATATGCTCCGCCTTTTCCTAACTTTGTAGGAGCACGGGGTTCCAGGGCTAAGACAAAAAAAATGTTCAAATAAATATCACTAGATGGCGCGATATTCATCGATTTGTTATTCGAATTGATTATAAAAATTGTATGTTCTTGTTTATCAACTCTCCTAAGCACAAAATTATGGAATATTGGGCTCTTAATTCAAATTTCGAAGATTATTTGAACGGATCATTTAAAATTGATTTTGACGTTTACACAATTGATAATGCGACTTCTTCCGTTGCTCGTAGTATGTCACTTGTCTAAAGTAACACAAAATGACGATAGGACTAGTGCCCCAATGATGGCGTCCATTCAGTGCGTGTCTATAGGTTAACAGCGTGGAACCTCGTCTCACTTCCTTCTCCTCTCCTCCCTTCACTCGTATACAAACATGGCAAGGAAAAGAAATACAGGAGTTCAACAGCGGCTGCACCCGAATCCAACAAAGCGCAACTCACCAACATTTGAGGTTTTGTGATTTGAAAAATTTAGTGCAGACTCAATCTCTCTGCAGTCCACTACCACCTGGAGGCTGAAAAAGCAGCGCTGACCTTACGGAAACGCGGGTCCGTCAGACGTGCGTACTTATCTTACCTAGGGTTTACCCTGGAACACAATTTTAAAGCGGGCGCGGTTGTGTGTATGTACGCCCGCGACGACACTTGCTATCGGCATCTCCGGAACCTTGAGGACTCCAGATTCTCAACGCTATGGGTGGACACCGGTCTGGATGGAATTGCATGATCTAATTCCGCCTAGGCCGATCCATCATCGGACTAGCAGACGTACGGCGATGCGTCATTGGTACATAGTGGATATCCCACCCATACGCACAAAACGTTTTGGGGACACTTTTATTATGCGGACAGCTAAGGAGTGGCATTCCCTGCCGGACTCTGTGTTTCCCGATAGCTACAATCTAGGGGACTTTAAGTCAAGAGTGAATAGGTTTTTTCTAGGCAAGCGCACTTCACCGTCGACCACATCATCGCTTACCATCAGGTGAGGTAGTGGTCAAACGCGAGCCTATAGAATACAGAAAAAAAAATGGCAAATTTTGTGACAGATTTACGGGCTACCCGTAACGACTGTCTAATGTGATCTTAAACCGGCTTATAGTGCTTTCCGAGGCACCAATGATACGAGTATTAGCCACGAAGCCCCGATGTCGTCGGCCACGTCTGTCCCAAACAGGCCCCCTCCAGCACATTATTTTTTGTGCTGTTGTCTAGTTTCATGAATAGGAAACGGTCATAAGATCGATACTATTGAATACAAACTTAGTCAATAATAAAATTGCAAACCCATTTCAAAAGTTTCGGCCTTCTAGGGATATTGCGTATTGCGCAAAAAATAATGACCATTATTATGTAACGACCACAAGTATTGGTATGTAGTATGTACCAACTGGTCCCTTAATTGCTGCCTATTCGTTATTTTAGTTAAATCGAGGAAAATAGTTGGCAAGCGGTTTACAATAAGGAAAAAAACAGGTAATTACGGTGCTGTTGTAACACGACTTGCAGTGTGGTTTAACCTAAATGTTTTCGTATAATTATTATAACACAGACGTACAGGGTTATTATAAAAAATTGTGGCAAACACTCGGCAGCAGATCGGGAGTAGACCGGCAGGCTTGTTACGTATCTTTTGCAAGAGCAAAGTTTTTAAGAGTTGTTGGCGGTTTTTTTTTAAATAAGTGCATTTGACAAACAGCGAGCGATTAGCAAACGATAGTGTAGGACTTACCATACCTACACTGCAGGTAATGCCGACTTTTATGACATAAAGCGTTTGATCGCTATCGTTTTGCTCTTGCAAAAGATACGTAATAAGCCTGCCGATCGCACATTTGGTGGGAATTAGGAATATAAAGCGATTAAACTGGTTGAAGGCCGGAGATACATCGCTCGTAGAAGGATGCAGAAACGGAATTCCGTTTATTTTTGATTGATGCATGGGGCCGAAAAGTTTTGGAGCAGTGACCGCGTAGGTACTTCTGGAAGGTAAGGCTTGAATAGTTAGGTAGGTAACCAGAAAAGGTTAGAGGAATAGTTAAGGTTGAACTAGTCGACGGCACGAACTATTTTGTGCGCGGGGTTAAAATGCATGCTATCTTATCCGACAACACGTGCGCAAGAAATAGATGCTGTGATAAGCAGCAAGAAGCTAGTTCGTGTACGAATTAGCACTTTTGCAATTTTGTAGCGAAATGGATGATGATGTAGGGCGAAAACGAGCGCGCGATTTTTTATAAACAGGCCTTTCGGAGTCTAGATATCATGAAAAAACTACTAAATGTATATTTTTAAATTTAAAATTATTTGCATTGTTGAATTACTAATCTATCCCTGTATGGAGGCCGTTTGGCAATTTTCCTTCTTTTTATGGTATTTATTTCTGCCCAAAGATGCGTTAAAGTTAGTGATGAAATATGGAACTTTCGACGCCCATTACTTCCAAATATATTATTTTTTTACATTTTTGTTTCCATACAGGACTAGATAATGATGAGACAAATTGATATCATTTTTTATTTTGAACGTACATTGTCAAACCGTGGAGTAATCTCTAGACTATGTTTGTATGGAAGAATTTTCAACTAGTGTAACCTTAAGCAGGAATTCTGTTACCGGCAAGATGACAGGACAAAAGTGAAATCAGAGGCCCGGGTTTTGTGGTGATGTTTGACGAAGGCCTATGACCAGCAATAGACGGCTTGATGATCAAGGGATTTCAGACATACCTACATAATGATGTTTTCGAGAAACTTGTTGATAAGCACTCTTTGCGCTGTAGTATGGTGCGGGTGACAGTTTCAACAACATTTTTTACGCAATAACGTATACGCATTTTTAGTAGTTTAACGTCATACCATGGTTATACCATATATATACCATAGTTGCCTGTATGTAGGGAATGGTGCAAGTTTCATCAAAATCGGATCAGCAGTTTTCAAGATATGGAACATACAACTGAACTCCTTAGCGACAAACAGCACGAATGTGTAAATTGAGTTATTATGGGTATTTTGTCAGTCCTTTAGGTACTCTTACTAGAGAACTTGCTCAGTTTTAGTGTCAGTGTACTAAAACTAAAAAGAAAGAAAAATAACTTTTCACAAAAAATGGGTCCATATTGGCTCACCTAAAGTTCTTTACCCGAAATTGATCTTCCTAACGATTTGTAATCCGAATGATCACTCTTCCTAAAAATTTTCATCCTAAAGTTTTCATTCATACTATTTGTAGTGCTACCGGCGATGTTCATAACACTCATGTTTCCGAAAGTTGTAATTAATAATATCATTATGTAAATATATTTAAACTCCTACTGTTTTTTATCATAACGCTTTTATCCCTAAACATAATTACCATAATATTTTCACTCATACTCAGAAATAAACATTTACCAAGTGTAATATAAAATATATGTGGGTAGAAGATGATATTTATAGTTTTAATTTGAGGGATGATTATTATTTGGGGTATGCTTTGCATAACGTACTGAGTTGTTAAGTTCATGTCGGTTTATTATCATTACGTGCATGTTTCTGTTAATGCTTTATTAATATAGAGAAAAATATTTAAAATCATTTAGTCACCAGTCATGTCAGTACATGGATTTACATATGAAAAAAAACCGAATAACAGTGGATAAACAATATTGGGCGTGTGAATTAAGAAGCAACAAAAAGTATAAGTGTAAGGTTACAATTTCGATTATATGCCGTTGATTTTTGGCGCGGATAGGGTAGAGGGGGGATGGGGAGAGGTTTGGCTACCCCTCAGTACCACACCAACCACTCGGAGCCCTATAGTTATGGAGATATCCATGGTTAAAGTTTTCAGGTTAGAATAAAAAAATCCACAAATTTCCATCGATTTAAGGGGCGCGAAAGAGGGAAAGGGAAAAGGGCTACCTCACTGTACCATCCAAATCCCACGGAACCCCATGGTTATGGAAGATATCCATGGTTAAAGTTTTAGATTTAAGCAACTTAGTCGACGGAGCCCCGCTGCGCGGCGCTCCTATTTCTGTCTGCAGGGTCTAAAGTAACCTAACATGAAGGAGATGACGGTAGCTGCGTTCGCTCGCTTTGCTCGCTCACTTCAGCTTCCGTCATCTCCTTCGAACCTAACCTATCCGTGTCGGGGTGCCCTAAGTTCCCGAGCTCGCTTCGCTCGCTCTTGGACTAATTCTAATTTTTTTACCTCACGAAAAACATACAAAAAAACATAACATTGCCGAGTCTTGAAAATTTTATAAAGCTTTCTATTTATGAGTACTACCTACAAAAATAAAATTAACTACCAAGTCAACGGCAAATATGATAGAATTAAATATATATTGAATTTTAAAGCAAAATACAGCAATAAAGTGATTATTTGAAAGCTATACGCCGCTAAGCCGCTAATATTAAACTAATTTAATTGAAATGTGTATATGAAAACATGTATTTATTTGACTACTTGTACCATGGTACCTGTTATTCTTATATGTGTTATACATGATAAGTGAAAATAAAATTACGCAAAATTAATGTATATAATACTGATAATTATGAATAAAAACAAATCTAAACAAAAAAGATATGACTTTGAATAATAGTGTAAAAGATAGTTATGTTGAGAAAATATAGGAAAACAAATAAAAGTATAATAAATGTTTATTGCTACTGACATTATGAAGTTGAATGCTTCTGAATTATGAAATTAGAGACAGAGTAGTTAGGAATTGTGATTGTTAGGATGAAAAATGTTAGGAAGAACATTTTCGGATTTCCAATTATCGGACTTGAAAATTTAGGTGAACTTTGGCGCACCCACAAAAAATAAACAGACTTCAAAACCAAACACTAAAAAGTACAAAATTACTTTCGTTTCGGATGCCGTGCCGTGTCTTTGATACTTCTTTTTTTATCCTTTTTCAACACCGACTTCCGAAACGAAAGTTATTTTGCACTTTTTAGTATTTTGCTTTTTGAAGTCGGTTATTTTTTTTTTTAAGTTTTTAGTTGATGATCCAATAACTTTTTGTAGATTGTTGTTTCCTACACTATTATTTTCAAACTGAATAATTTAACCGTTTGCATCGGATGTTCGGTACTCAGTAGGTAGACGTTGTAACCTAAGCCCACACCTTTTTGAGGCTTCCTTACCTGACGGGTACAAAAAAAACAACCTTTGAACGGTTGGCTGCTAACCAAATGAGCTTATTGTTGTAAACTGCATACGTTATTGGTTTTTTTGGCAAACCGTGGAAGGGGACTAAAAGGTTGACTCACGAGGTTAGGTAGAGGAAGCGGTAAAAGAATAATTTAAAGATTTGGATAAGGAAATTAGTTTGAGGAAACAAAAATGGTGGTTGCTAAATAAGGTTAACTAAGCATTAATAAGTTGCGTTGGAAGGCCTCCCACCAGGTAGACTGATGACCTGGTGAAGGTTGCGGGGATCCGCTGGTTAAGAGATGCACGGGACCGGTCAATGTGGTGACGCTTGGGGGAAGCCTTGTCCAGCAGTGGACGTCTTTCGGTTGATATGATGATGATGATGAAGCATTAAGCAAGATAAAACCTGCTAGTGGAAGGGTAAGCAGTAACAATGTTATTCATGATTATTTTGAATTGAAAAGATATACGATACATAAACCTAGAATAGAATTGGGTATGTTCCACGAGATGTTGTCCTCTCTTTTGTGTGAATCCGCTAAAGCGATGTATATGTTATTTAGCCGTAAACCATAATTTAGTAAGTAGATGTATGTTAGGACCCATTAAAATGTATTAATGCTAATTTTTTTTTATCCGTGGTGCTAGGCAACTGGGCTTATCCCAGTTGTATATGACCCTTTGTGCCTATTGGCCTTGTTTGTTCTGTGTCCTGCTTGATATGGAGGGAAGTGGAAATTTACATTTTTCCTACTCCTCCGTTATTCTTTTCTGATTAATTTCGTTGCGGGATCCAAGACAGTTAAATTCATTCTCCGGGACTTCGTCGAGCTTCATTGCCTCGGCGCTTTTCTGGTGGTCGCCACTGTTGATTCTGGCTTTCAGGAGTTGCAGTGGTTTGGGAATAGTGCGGTGGGATTGTCCCAAAAAAAAAAAAAGTAGATGTATTTTAGTTTAAGTTAGGCTACGATGGAATCGTCATGACTTTATTTATAAAAAATCCTAATATAAATATAAAAAAGGATAAAATAAACAGAAGGGAAAGTCAGAAAGGGCACTACTGACTGAGAAAGCATGAATATCGGTTGTATGACAATTAAATGTTGAAAGCGAAGAAATGAATAAAATGTCACGAAGAAACTTTTGTGTCTCTATCTTACTAATATTATAAATTCGAAACTTTGGATGTATGTATGTTTGTTACTCAATCACGCCAAAACGGATGAACAACTGAACGGATCTGGATGAAATTTGGAATAGGGATAGATTATAGTTTTCATCCCGGTAAAATCTTTCTTTGGGACAAGAAAACACTTTTCAGGCGGGGGAAGTCGCTGGCAGAAGCTGTTAATGTGAAATAAGAAGTGGGGCAGACCAAAAAATCGATGGAAGGACTGTGTGAAAGATAATACTACTAGAAAGGGGGTGACTATTGGAATTCGGTAAATAGAGGAAATGCAATAAGACATGTTGCATAAAGGTAAGATAATGATTATGATGATGATGATAATGAGACAGAGAAAGGCAATGAAATCGAATAGTAACCACCTACGAGTACTAGACACTAAAATAGCTAAATGCTTGCCAAACGCAATGATTGAAAGATTGAGAATAAGGGATGTAGCGATCATTGTTTTGAAGGAGTCGATGATAGTGCGGCCCCCGCTTAGAACATTGATATGAAGACCATTTTAATTTTGGAATAAAATAGAAGACACTAATAGTTGCTCTCTAATACTTCGTTTAGATATTTGATGTCTATGTTTTGTAACATGAAGATGTTATTGGTTTTGTGATTGTATTGGTTGAATGAATTTTCAACAGCCAATCACAGCAGATAACGCGTGCTTGACAATTTGTCACATTAATTCTGCGATCATTTAGAGGTGAGAAACTTGGCATATGTTTTAGCTGGAAACAAAGAATCCAAACATGAAAAGTCGACAAATAAAGGACAGAAGAGACAAATAAAAATGAACCATTAATGAAAAGTCCTTATATAAATGGCAGTGCCCAAATTAAATCACACAACCTCAATTTCCAAAAAAAAAAACATTCCACGCAAAAAAAACAAACTCAACAAAATGTGATTATAAGAATAACGAGACGTTATTATATTTCTGAAAATTTACTTCGGCTTGTAGCGATTGTAATTCATAGAAACACCCACAGAGGGGGGCAAGCTAATCGGCTACGTAGGTAGGTACCCAGCAATGTGGGCTGAAGGGTGACTGCAGAGGGTGGCGTATCGACCCAGCGGATTACCTCCTACTGGCAGGGTGGTAGGCATTTTAGACGATACGATTTGGGTTTATTTTTGGGCTGCTTGAGTCGTAACGATGTCGTCACCATTTTTTGAAGGATGATGCCAACGTTGGACTTTGATTTTGATATGTAGCTAAATTATATCATGCCTATTTTTTTCATGTAGGCAATAAGGGCGATTTTGATGCATTTTCTAAGGAACCTTCCCTGATGGCGCGACGCTATTTAAATTGCGTTGATAAGCGATACCAACCAAGCACATATTTTCTAAGAACATTTCAAGTGCAAAGTCATCGAATCACATCGCACTGCGTCCACGTATACTTGCAATTTTTCTTAATAAAAGTCACCAGTGTGATATTATATATTTGTTGTTTGTTTGTTTTATTTATTTGTTGTAGGCAGCTAAGACACAAAATAACACACCTATTTATTTGAATTTTTGCCTTTTTTTAGTCATCCAAAAACGCAGTGATGTTATTTTTGAAGATTTGGAGACATTATATCTATCTACTCGTATGATGGTGATGTAGTTGGGAATATAACGTTGGAATGACTGACGTTTGTCAAGCTATAAGCAATTGTTTTAACAAATTCTTAAAATTAGGGAATGCAAATAAATCGAATCTATGCATGGCCGAGCTTGTGTGGTTACCACTATCAATCAGTTATGTAAATAGAAGGGACTTCGAAGGGTGAGTATCGACCGCGCGGTTTACCTCCGACGCGGCCGGATGACTCAGAAAACTTTAAGATGGGACGATTTCAAAATTTGATTAATGGAATCGTAGTCGTGTCGGTACCGTGCCGCATAGCATTTCAGTCATCTAATAGTCTTTTTTGAAAATAATTATATTTTATCTTAAATAAGTTTTATTAAAACTGTAAGTAACATGACAAAGTTTTTTTTAAATCTATGTTATGGCCATAACAACAAATTGGTTGACACCTTATTCATCAAAATCGGATGAATAATTTAGGTGCTACGGAGGAACATACGTAAATACAAACATACAGTAGAATCCGTTTATTATGACTCCGCTTATATTGACCAACCGATTATTATGACGTATTACACTACGAAGTTTGGTTTTCATATAAAATTCTTTATAAAAAAGTCGGATACAATGACTTCCCTTACAGGATATGTCGCTTATTATGACCCATTTTATCATAAGAAACAAAGGAATACCTGTCAGCGGCCCTATGCTACATGAAAAGGCAAATGTTTTTGCCGCGCGTTTTGTTATTCTCGACTTCAATTGTTCTGCAAGCTGGATCAGTCGTTTTAAAGTTCGACAAAACATTGTGGCGGGAAAATTTGTAAATACTTAAGTACATATTTACATAAAAGAGTGTCTTTTTCACAAAACGCTTTGTATGACGTCCGCATATTATGACGTGTTTGTCAATTCCTTTCGATGTCATAATAAACGGACTCTACTGTACTTACATACAAAGACTGCTAAAATCATAAACCTTCCTTTTGGCTTCACCGTAGTCGGGTAAAAAGTAAATAGGGTGTGTGACTTAAACCTACCAAGACCTACTCCCAAAACAAAATGTCACAAATAAATTGAAAAACTTGGCTGTCAAAATTGCTGTTATCGTACGAAATTCTATGGTCAATCGACAGTCATGAAATCCTTGCAAAATCTTGTATTCCTTAGAGCAAAAATTATAATTTGGTAACTAATACGGTTTTAGACATTAGATTTCTCAAAAGATTTACACAATCACTTACAGAGAAAATACAATATAATAACTTAAACATACATGAAGCCGATTGGCGTAGTGGGTTAGTACTAAGATAAAATTACATCAGGTTCAAAGAGCACGATTTATCACATCAGGAGTATACAAGTAGCGCCATCTATTGATAATGCTGCAAACACACTGCCGGTGCTGCTATAGGAATTGCGTTTCTCTATGTATAATCTATTTGATTGCCGATAATTTTATACTAGATAAGGCAATCCATACATAAAAAATTTCAATAGTTTCCTACTCATTGGTAGGTATTTCTTCCTACCTATAAGTATTGTTTTAATTCCATTGTGTGCGCTCACCGTAACGAATGGTGGTGTAAAGCGCCTCCGAGACGGTCAAACGGGTTGATTCATACACGTAGATTTTGGTTTGACTCAAACTATTGTGTTGTAGACCAAAAATGTAAAGTGAAATAATATTCTCTTATCGTCTCTTATTGACAGGGGCGGATCTACCTAATGCCTATTTGGGCTTCATCCCAGGGCCACGCGAATATAAAGGGCCCCCAGCCCCCATTGAAAATATTTAAATAATTTAATATTCTACTTAAATATTGCCAAAAAACGAACGGACTACTGCTGTATAATCTTAGGGGGCAATATTTTGACAACGCTGCTAATATAGCGGGTCACTACAACGGTGTAGTACATCACTAAAACAATACTAAGATGCAAGGTGGTAAGACCCACCGGGGTTAACAGGGTGACGGGAATAAGGAGGGACTCCCCATACAGTGTTGGTAGTGACAGCAAACGGCACAGCTGTTTTATTAATGGTCATCGGGTCCAGAGAGGGCCGCCCTACCATATTACTTATTACAAAGTTCTAAGGAAATTCATCAGGCATGGTGCATTGTGCGAACATTTTCGAGCCCGCTTCGCTCGCTCTCATGATGGTAGGGTTCATTCACTCTTTACCTTTTCTGCATTAGACGCTTAACTTTCTTTCTCCTATTTCTGTACAAAAGCTTAATAGAAAATCTAACCCAAGACGCAGTATTTTCTAAAATTTGGGCGCTCGCTTCGCTCGCTTTTCCATCTTACGTTCAATCACTTGACTGCATAAGTCGATGGTGTTATCATTATTAATGTACAAATGGTCGAATTAAAAGCTAGGTATACTCGCCAAGGGTCGTAAAATTTATTTATATTGCTTCGATTACTCTAGCATTCTTTCATTTTTACCGACTCATGAAATTGTCGACAGGTGCAGACATCTGCATAATGGTACTCCTATTTCTGTAGGATTTGACACAAAAGATCTACCTACTTATCAGAATAAAAAAAAACAAATAGAAGTGACCAAAATACTTTAGCAAGAAATCTCATTAAAACAATCTATATATATAAAAGAAAGTCGTGTTAGTTACTTCACTTATAACTCAAGAACGGCTGAACCGATTTAGCTGAAAATTGGCAGGGAGGTAGTTTAGAGCCAGGAGAAGGACATAGGGTAGGGTAGGGTAGGGTAGGGTAGGGTAGGGTAGGGTAGTGTAGGGTAGGGTAGTGTAGAGTAGGATGGTGTAGGGTAGTGTAGGGTCGGGTAGGGTAGGGTAGGGTCGGGTAGGGTAGGGTTGGGTAGGGTAGGGTAGTGTAGGGTAGTGTAGGGTAGGGTAGGGTAGGGTAGGGTAGGGTAGGGTAGTGTAGGGTAGGGTAGTGTAGAGTAGGATAGTGTAGGGTAGTGTAGGGTCGGGTAGGGTAGGGTAGGGTAGGGTAGGGTAATGTAGGATAGTGTAGGGTCGGGTAGGATAGGGTAGGGTAGGGTAATGTAGGGTAGTGTAGGGTCGGGTAGGGTAGGGTTGGGTAGAGTAGGGTAGTGTAGGGTAGTGTAGGGTAGTGTAGGGTAGTGTAGGGTAGGGTAGGGTAGGGTAGGGTAGGTAGTATAAGGTAGGGTAGGTAGGGTAGATAAATGTTTGGTCTTTTTATGGCAAAACAAAGTTTGCCGGGTCAGCTAGTCTTAAATAAATAACAAAATATCGTAGCACGATCGTGAACACAAAAATTGTCGTCAATTTAAAAATACTTTTTGTTCATAACATACAATACATTTTGTCTTTAATCTAATTTCATGATTATGCTTTGGTTATAAGAAAGAATTTTAATTACTTTACCTACAACTTACCTACTCGTAATCAAACAAGTTGGAATAAAACGTTTGACTATGAGGAAGAAGCGCATTTGCATTGGACCAAAAATAAACATGTTGATTTACTAAAGTTTCACAAGGCAAACCCTTTAATTGTCGATCTTGTAAGTTGGTATGGTTACATAGGTACCTACTTTACTATTTTAAAAAGATACAAGTCAATACTACTATAAGGAGCAAAATCCAAGTCAGACTCATTTTGAAGGAGCTCTTCTCGACTCTTTCATCAAGACAACGGAAAAGATCCTTGACTAATATTATTATGATAGCTAGCTGTCAATTTGATGATTCCAGGTGGAGTCAAGTTGGAGGACATGAGTCGGAAGTTGGAAATGTTGGAATGTAGGGTTAAACTGCAGAAAAAACCCCGAGCTCAACGATTATCATTTCACTACGGAACCCTAACACTCATAATAGTTGCACAAGAGATAAGACCGTGTTCAACAGTCTAACAACGTGTCGATCATCCCCCATCCCCTTCATCCCTCTGTAACCCTCCGAGAGGGAAGAGGGAAGCCCGGTACTATGGAAGCCACGGTTTAGTAATTAATATTTTGCAGTTTATGGATATTTTGTTTACGTTTGTGGAAGATAGATTACTTGAATAGTTTGATGTTGATTAGAATAGAATATAGAATAGAATAGAATATACTTTATTGTACACCATAAAATTATAGATATTTACAAAAAAAAAACTTATATAAATGGGTACAAAGGCGGTCTTATCGCTGACAGCGATATCTACCAGACAACCTTTGGATGGACTGAAACAAGAAAACTTAGAATAAAAAGGGGGTAGTCGGTGTACTGCTATTAGAATAGAACATAAATATATACAAGATTATATTACTATAATAAATGCATAAACCTATATACAAACATACATACATAATATGACATGAAACTTATAGAAAGAGAGAGAAACAAAAAAGAAAAAGGGTTAAATTGACAGAGATTAGATTAGTTCGACTTGTTAGCAAAATTTTGTTCTCAAGCAAATAACTGATTTCAATAAATATGTAGGTTTGATATTAGCTAAGTATATTACGTTCCTACATGCTATTACTACGTATAAGTACTTACCTACTTATGTACCTACTATGACTAGTTTATTTTTAACTAACTTACCAAAAAGGAGGACGATCTATGTTCGACATTATGTACGTTGTTTTTTTTTATGTGTGCTCACCGATTCTCCGTCAATTATGGACCGATTTAAAAAAAAAATATTTTTGTTGGAAAGGGTATGTGCCGAAATTGGTCCCATTTTAATTTGGTGAAGATTTGATGAAGAACTTCGGAGATATACAACAGAACTCTTCAATAACAAACGGCAAATCTCTCGGTATTGCTGCAATCGCATGTCTGTTTATTGTTTATACCATTTGATAACATAACATCACGCCAGTACGCTCTAAAGGGGTACGCAGATGTGTACAGTTCACCTTGGTACACTCTCATTTCACCGTTTATGTTCAGTTTCATGATATTCGGGTAATCTATTCTGGCATTATAGGTACCTTACTAAACTACTATCTACTTATGTAGGTAAAACTAAAAAGTGAAAATAAAAAATAAAACTTTAAAATAAATATTACCGACTACCAAATAAGAAAACTACAAAGTGAAAAATAACTTTATTTATGGAAGTCGGTGTCTATAACGCAAAAAAGTGGTACCTACCAAAGTATTTCTTTTTCTTATTTTTTACGAGTGAGTGAGCCGCGTCACTACCTTCAACATTTCAGCTTATAATTTGTATCGTGGCTATTGGAAACTGAAATAATCATTCAAAAAGATTTAATGGTATTTATACATAAAATAACATAGCTACTAATCAAATCCTTCATCGTTCCTTGGAAGGCCTCCCACCAGGTGGACTGATGACCTGGTGAAGGTTGCGGGGATCCGCTGGTTGCAAGACTCGCGGGACAGGTCAATGTGGCGACGCTTGTGGGCGGCCTATGTCCAGCAGTGGACGTCTTTTGGCTGATATGATGATGATGAATCAAATCCTTCATTTAATCAATATGACCTATCTAATTGCAAAATATTCTAATAATAATCTGTTTTCTTTCGCGCATAATCAATGTATACAGGATCAGCCGACTTATTTCTATTTACCCGTAGAATAGCTAATCTAACGTCTAATTCATTCTTTATTAGCATTCTATAGAACGGCCAACCTGGCGTCGAATTAATCCTTATCTTACAGATTCTTGTACCAGGCCCCTCAGAAAGTATTGCGAAAAAAAGTTTTTATATATGGGAGACTGGCCAGTTATAATGTTTTTCGAAAATATGATTATTTATAAGTAAAAATAAGTAAGTTCCAATTTCAAAATTTCCCTCCACATTTTTTGCGAGTTAATTCAAAGTATTGTGTCTCACTGAAATATGGATCTGCGCCGGGAACATTTTAGAGCTATGATTTTATACGATTTCAAGTGTCGCCTGAAACCGGATGAATCGTACGATAGACTTCAAATGGCATTCATGGATGAAGGCCCTTCCAAGGCAACCGTGTATCGTTGGTATAACGAATTCAAGCGCGGTCGACCAACTTTGGGGGATGGCGAAAGAAGCGGTCGCCCTTTGACGGCTGTTACCGAAGAAAACGTGCTAGCAGTGAAAAATTTAATCCAAGACAATAGGCGAATTACATATCAGGAGATTCAACACATATTGAAGATTGGATCGGGAAGCGTTCACGAGATTCTACACAGCCATCTTCGCGTGAGGAGGATAGTATCACGCTGGGTGCCGCACAACCTCACCGATGCTCAGAAGCAGGCCCGGGTGGAATGGTGCCGTGATATGCTTAACAAATTTGAAGCAGGCTCGTCTCGGCGTGTTTACGACATCGTTACAGGTGATGAGTCCTGGATTTATCAATACGACCCAGAAACCAAGCGCCAGTCGACTGTTTGGGTGTTTCAAAATGAGCCAACGCCTACCAAAGTGAAGCGATCTAGAAGCGGGGGTAAGATTTTGATCGCTAGCTTTTTTAATTTGACTGGCCACTTGGTATCAATTCCCTTACGGGATCAAAGAAGCATTAATGCCGAATGGTATACTACCAAATGTTTGCCAGAAGTTTTCTCTGTTATAAGCAACAAGCGACCAAACACAGGGCTCCGCGGGCTACTGCTCCACCACGACAATGCACCTGCGCACACCGCACTCAAAACGAGGGACTTCCTGGACAGCACGCCAGTCAAACTCCTGGGTCACCCTCCTTACAGCCCTGATCTAGCACCGTGTGACTTCTTTTTATTCCCAAAAATAAAAAATCAGCTCAAAGGGATACAATTTTCGTCGCCGGAAGATGCGCTGGCTGCGTTCGAGCAGGCTGTAAACGAGGTGTCTGCGGCGGACTGGAAAAAGTGTTTTGAAAACTGGTTTAGGCGCATGAATCTTTGTATAGAGGCTGGTGGAAAGTACTTTGAAAAGATTTAATAAAAATATATGTACGTATAGAACAATTTTTTTTAGTTTCGCAAAACTTTCTGAGTGTCCCACGTATTGTAGGTTTATCTGTTTTCAGCTTGCTGGCTTAGGCCTAGTTTTTTGATCCGTAGTCAACTCAACCAATGGTCAAATATGCTAACCAATGGTTTAAAAATAAAACGGGACCCTATTACTAAGACTCCACGATCCGTCTGTCTGTCTATCTGTCCGTCTGTCACCAGGCTGTGTATCTCATGAACCGTGACAGCTAGACAGTTGAAATTTTCACAGATTATGTATTTCAGCTGCCGCTATAGAAACAAATACTAAAAACAGAACAAAATAAATATTTGAGTGGGGCTCCCATACAACTAACGTGATTTTTTTCCATTTTTGCGATAATGGTACGGAACCCATCGCGCGCGAGTCCGACTCGCACTTGGCCAGTTTATAGTCTACACGTCACGTCATATCACACTACCGAATTTTTAAGTTCTTGCATTATTAGGTACCTATGTTTTACAAATGAATGAATCTGATTCTAACAAACAGAAAATAAAATTAACTCTTCAACTTATTTTATCATTTGTGAGGCTAACAACTGATAGAAAAACTCATAATAGCGTAATTTGAAAACATTGGTTAGCCATTGATATATATAAGATATATGGTAACCATTGATAGAGTTAAATACGGATGAAAAAAACTAGGCCTAAGCCAGCAAGCTGAAAACAGATAAACCTACGTAAGCCTACTATAGGTATAAAAAGATAAGGATTCTCTACAACTTTGTAATAAACACTGTCTTAATTTCTGATACCGCGAATTGCCAAACCATTTTCTAAGTAGACATTTCGAGATTTTCCCGATTTTGTCCATCAAAGGCTCTCTTCTAGTTATGATTTGCAAAGCACAGCAAGAAACCGGTAAAAGAAATTTGCACTTATTCAAATAAATAAATTTTTGCCCTATTTTTTTCTTATCTGATTTTACCCTTGATATTGTTAATTTGGCTTAGCCAGGAACTCATGATGGAGTGATGTTTGACCTTAAAATGATAGATGGCTTATTTAGGATTCTTTCAATATAACTTTACGGTATAGAACTCGGAGAGATGGAAATCGCAAGAATAGTTTTAATGCTGGGAGTAGCACCAAATAGTTCAGTCTACAACTCGGTATTTCTTAACTTCTACGGATTGGATTATTATCAGGCTAATCTTGACTGTCGTAACAAATTTTCTATATCTTTTCCATCCATCCTTGTCCCAATGTGTTTCAGATCTATCCGCACAGCATGTGTTTTTCTTCTACTCCTGTCTAACGTCATCATGATATCCATCTCTTCCTTTCAGTGAAATTAATTTTCTCGCAGATCATAATATATCACTTCATTTATCTGCTTATTTTTTATTCAAGCCATATCATTAGTAAGTTCCACTAGTAACTTATATTGCATTCACAAAATAATTGCTCTCAAAAAAAGAAAACATTCCGAGTCTGCCGGTATTACTAACTTAATTTGTTATAACACCCATATTATTCACAATTCCCTATTAAAATCAATGTCTTAACTCACTATTGTATTAAAAATCATACAGAATTTAATTTTGTAATGCCATTACAGAGTAAAATCGTTCCCCTTTGGAGCGCGCGCCCTACGCTTACTCGAATATTTAGGCCTAAACGAACGGACTGATGAATTCTGCGCTCCGCTGTTCGCCTGGTACTTATTGTTATAATTATTGCTTCATTATTGTCCGTAATAGTGTTATAACAGAGTGCTATTAATAATGTTGCTTCAAGTAATAATAAGCTTATTATTGCCAGATACAATTATGAATAACCGCAGTCAAGAAACTCGGAAGCCTTTTGCTTTATTGTAAAAATGGTATTCGATAGTTTGTTTAATTTCTTTATTGCGTGACTTTTAGCAATAAATCTATTTGATTGAGTAATTATAAGCTTTTAAGTTGTCCAATTAAAATACTAGATATTCATAGCTATATGTTATTTCATATTGTTCTTATAACTAGCTAACTACTAAAGTACTTAATTTAATAAAAACACCTCGGGCAACCGGCAAACCTATTTGTTTATTTAATTTTGGCGTACTAATCTAACATTAGTTCTGTGGTTATAGTAACAATATTTTTTTAAAACAACTGACCCAATTCCACAGACAAATTTTTGATTGATTACCAATACAACATCAATCAATAACCAATCGCTTCTAAAATACGCCAAAACATTTAGGCCTAAAATTATTTACGCACGAAACAACACGTCAAACTGGATAGCCTTCATTTCAAATTACAGTACTTGAAGTGAAGTAAAATACTCACTTTATTCCTTTCTAATTTATTCTTAAAATTCAGCTTGTATCGGCCGCTTTCTCGCGGGTCACGATCCACAACATCCGTTCTCTTCTGAATGCACAATAGGAATATTGACATCTCTTTTTAACGTACCAATTTTAAGTATTGTTCTCTCTTTTTCCCCGTCACGCGACGTTGTCAATCCTCCATTCCTCCGTGCTGTACGCGGTGACCTTGTCGCGGTGTTCACGATACAAACACTAGGTATAATTACTGAAGATTTATAGTATAATTTACGACCGCACATTCTTTCTACTCGAGAATAAAATCCTGTTGATTACGTTTTACGCAATTGGGCAATAAGTTAAGATTTTTATCATGTTTTTGGAGTTGTATAACTTGTGACTTGTGTGGCGAGATAATATTGTAATTGTGAATTCGTGACATGGTATATAAGATTTAATGAACGCTAAGTGAAATACGTGTTTCGATATTGAAACAGGTATTTTGATTAATAGAACTGGCTAGGGGGACTGTTTTATAACAGTTGCTTACGATGCAATTGAAAAGGAATTAAATTATGTTGCTTGGTAATTTCTATAGGTTTTTTTCGCAAGTAACTTCTTAAATTTTTCAATGTTCAGCTGAAAAAATAATATCAACATTTTTACAATTTACAAGTCAAGTAGGAGACAATTTTAGTATTCCGAATAATAGGGCTTGGTATGTCATTTTATACGTAGCTCTAGTGCTTCTTTCCGAAACGTATGTTTTTCAGGACATTTATAACACTTATAAGACAAAATTTGACAATCTTCCTACAGTTAATTAGGGATGTGAAAGGTGAATTTTAAAAATCTGTCCTCCTAACTCAACTTGCAACGTACTACATCTATACATGTTTAGTTGTGTTGGGAATTCCTATGCAAAGTTTCGTACTTTCGCTACTAATCGTGGCGGAATACCCTATTATGTAGACAATCCTAGTCACAGCACCAGTTCTTGGTGAAAATAATGTTTGGCTTCTAAAATTAAGCCTATATGCAAAGCTTCGTTCCTCTGCTACGAATCTTTGAGGAGTTCATGCGGAGAGAATCCTGGCTGCAACATCAGTTTATGACAAAAATCATGTTTAACTATCAAACTTAGGTATACCAATGCGATGAAAAAGAGAAAAAAACATAGTTTAAGGAGGCGAAGGATTCCCTTAATATATTATTACCCATGGCCACTTCTTAAGGTCTGAATTTAATTGATTAATTTATTATGCATAAAGGCCAATAATAAATATGTCGAAGATGCAACATTGTAAGCTCTTACTAACTTTGTCATGTTATATTTATGACTCTTACTGTAGCTTATAATAGCTTTAATAAAGTCGTTACTTGTTAAGGTAAAAAATAATAACTTAAATTAATAAACATTTTAATAAATTCACTGGATAAAATGCCTTATGAGTAATTATTGTGTATTATTAGGTATGTTTATTTTTTCCTGTGAATCAAATGTGTTTAATTAGTGTTTCAATGTGTTCAAATAATATTTTTTTATTTTTACGTTTTTTTATTGGTACCGTATCCTGAAATTCCGACCGAAAACTCTGTCGGTATTTCAAGCTTCATCGTAACAAAATGCATCTTTAGATGACGTTTTTAAAAATAATTGCTACGATGGTAAGACACTAGAAACTGTTGTACATAAAATGAAACGTGAACAAATAAAGAAAAACCGGCCAAGTGCGAGTCGGACTCGCACACGAAGGGTTCCGTACCATAATCGCAAAAAACGGCAAAAAAAAACACGTTCGTTGTATGGGAGTCCCACTTGAATATTTATTTCACAGAAATACATTATCTGTTAAAATTTTAACTGTCTAGCTATCACGGTTCATGATATACAGCCTGGTGACAGGCAGGCAGACAGTGGCGTTTTAGTAATAGGGTCCCGTTTTTACCCTTTAGGTAAGGAACCCTAAAAAAAGCGAATTGGAGAAAGTCTGAATGTTGATCCTTTCTGCAATAACTGCAGAGACGAGGCGTTGCTCTGTGGCAAAGACTTAACTTCTTTGAAATAAAGTTAGGTTACTGCAGATTTGGCATTACTTCTAGGATAAAAACTTACAGTAATTGAAGTAGTAGTATAAATGTCTAAGTTTTTATTTAAGCAGCTATATGTAGATAGATCTTATCTTATCTTGTGGAGCGGCCGAGAAATAACTTCGACCCATTGGGATCTTTTGTGGTCCCCTACTAGATATAAATACATATATCAGATACACTTATTGCCTAATACCTAAACAAATCTCAGTTACCGTGAATTGGCCAGGTCTTTTAAAGTCTTGTGGCCTAAGAAGCGAACAAAGGATGATTTTATGAGCCTATTTTATGCAGACAGACCAGACGATTTAAATAATTCTGAAAAAACATAAGATCATATCATCGTTTTCGGCACATGTCCCATGTTAATTAGGTTCAGACAACAAGTTATCTTCTTCCATTCTCCCCTGAAGAGAACAAAGTCTTATAATCCAACAATTTTATTAAAACTCACTCAAATTTAAATGGTGTGAAAACCAAATAATCCGGTACCGTATTATTATCAGTGGCCCGAAAACGCTCGCGTGCGTTGCGTTATTTAAAACCTACGGATCAACACGTCCTGGGAATAATTTCTTCTGCCGACATGTAAACACGGATACTTGGCTAACACGCACCAAAACACCATAACCCATATCCAAAAATAACGTACAAAAACTCTAGGGATGTTTGAATAGAGTTGAAAGTCGATTGCAGATTTTGTGGATGTATTCTGAAACTTGTAAGGGGGTTCGTATTTATTCGTAGTCTATTTTTGGCTGCGGTAGGCGGTCGCTCCAATACATCTTGCTTTTTTATATCTTTTTAAGGGCCTTTTTGTGTCCCGGGGCTATGTCTGGATTTAGTCCGTGTTTCCGGCTATTGTGCTCAAGTAATTTTTCAATTAAAATCCTTATACGGTATTTGATTTTAGGGTTACAGTTATTGCGTCACGGATGTGAGTTTTGGTTTAGAGTTCGTTAACGGTTCTTTGGACGTAACAAAAGACAGAAGAATTGGACAGAAAAGCAGTGAATTTCCTCTTATTGTTCATGTCCTTCTTCCACTAGTTAGGGTCGTCGCGCGGCACATTACATTTTCTTCTTCAATTAAAAAGTACTGAGTTTGTACAAAAGAAAACGTACTTAAAATTTGTTTATTTATCAGGACTTGTTAGGTACTTCATTACATTATATCGCCCCATTAAAAACCATGTTACATGTTATTTCCTGTGCCAGGCCAATATTTCCTCAACTTTCAATAGGTTCAAAAGTTTCCTCAAAAGGTTCGCCAAGTTATCCTTTCCTCTAAATTTCCAACGGTTCATGGCTTGGATCACGCGTACGTTTTTTCGATCTTTGCGTCGAAGAGTAGACGCCCACTGCACCGCAATCATAGCACTACAATACATTTAAAAAAAACCAGCCAAGTGCGAGTCTGACTCGCACACGAAGGTTTCCGTACCATTATCGCAAAAAACGGCAAAAAATAGACGTTTCTTGTATGGGAGCCCCACTTAAATACTTTATTTTATTCTGTTTTTAGTATTTGTTGTTATAGCGGCAACAGAAATACATCATCTGTGAAAATTTCAACTGCCTAGCTACCACGGTTCGTGAGATACAGCCTGGTGATAGACGGACAGACCGACAGATGGATTGCAAATTATCGCAGAATTAATGTGACAAATTGTCAAGCACGCATTATCTGCTGTCATTGGTTGAATGAATTTTCAACGGCCAATCACAGCAGATAACGCGTGCTTGACAATTTGTCACATTAATTCTGCGATAATTTATAGGTGAGAAACTCGGCATTAGTAATAGGGTCTCGTTTTTACCCTTTGGGTACGGAACCTTAAAAAAATCTTACAATAGTTCCGTCAACATAGTCTCATTATCTTAGACACATAACGTTAATCAAACTTAAGTAACTATTAATCAAATATTTTCAGCCCGGAGACTATATTTGTAAGTACCCGGTTATTATCTCAGCTATTACATGGGACTGACATTGCCATAGTTTATACTCGTTTTTATTATGTGAATGGCCAAGTTTGACATCAATAAATGAGACAAGGAAGAATGCATGTGCAAAGCCACTTGCATGAAGTGGCTCCCCAAATTTTATTGTTTCGTACACCCATCCATCACAATAAGAACGTAGCCTGTATCTACTGGTCCGTTCAACCTAGATATTCCTCATACTCAATATCGTAAAATCAATAAAACGAATGCCGGCTAAAAACTACGGTATGCAACAATTAAATTATTTCGGTTTCAAACCTCTGTTTTTTTTGCGTCAGTTAGGTTAATAAAACTTAGAAGTTTCGAAGCAGTTGCATAGAACCAAAAAACAATCAAACTAGGGCAAAGAAAATAGCAAAGAAGTCTGAGATGACTCAGCATCAGCCTTTGAAACCATGCAACAGACTCCAACAGAGTTATTTCAGAGGTATTATTTTTATACTTGCTATAATATTTTATCGATGGCTATAAAAATACACTATACGCGATGCCATCTCCTATTTTATTGGTTACGGTCCCATTTCTTACGTTAGAGAATTTGTATATATATTCCTGTTTATTTTTCATTTTCACGACTCGAGTTTATTTGATTATGACGTCATAGATGGTTATGTGATTAACTTTTGTGACATAGGTATTAGGGGAACAAGAAGTAGCAATTCTGAAAAAAAAATCTCGAAGTAACTCTTATTTACGACAGAAGATAATTATATAAACAAAAAGGATTTTGCCGACTCCATTTAATAGGGGACAAGGGCAGAAACAAATTTATTCCCAACCAACGCAATCAAAATCATCAGCTGGATTAAGATAGGGGATGACAGTGTAAGTGGGCAGTGGTGGCCCAGTGGTAGATATCGGCCGCGACTTACAAATTGTAGGTCGTGGATTCGAGCCCAGGCAGGCGCTTTACTTTATGTAATTTATTTCTTCACCACTGCTCTCAAAACGGTGAAGGAAAAGATCGTGAGGAAACCGGCATGTCCTAGAACCAAAAATTCAAAGATATGGGACATCCACCAACCCGCACTGGGCCCGCATGGTGTATTACGGCCCATTCCCTCTCTCAGAGAGGCCTGTGTCCCAGAAGTGGGAACATTAATAGGCTGATGATGTGTTATGTGTGATGTGTGTAAGTAAAGCAGTAAAGATAAAATGCAGGACTCTGCATCATCAGAATCTTCTCACACTTAATGCTAACTGGACATTTGATGCGGAAGAAAGAATGTGGAACATGTCGTGACGAAAGTTTTAAGTATAAATGTGGAACTCTTTAACCATATTGGGTACAGGAATACCAAAGAAACACTTATATGAAAGATGATATACCTATCTATCTAATACCTTTAAACAAGCAATTCTTGTATATATATAATCTGAATCTCGGGAACGACTCCAATATTTTCATGAAATTTCATATGCAAGGGGTTTCGGGGGCGATAAATCGATCTAGCTAGGTTTCTTTTTCAGAAAAACGTCGTTTCCTCTATTTTCACCCGAGCTGAGCTCGGTCGCCCAGGTAATGTAGCTATAATCGTGACAATCTAAGAAGTCCGATGACGTTTCTCATTTTATATGCCGCGATAACTTTCTATGAGAGTACGAAAAATCAAATTCATAATCCTACTTAATTACTATGTTACCCATGCACTATTACAATGAGTATCATTTGTAGTAAGCATCAAGTTTAACTTTGAAATCTTATTATTATAGCTGTCAAATCCGACTTCTTAGATTGTCACGACTTTACACAGGAGGTGGCTATTTAGATAACAGCATATATGGAGATTTATGGAAGAAGACATTCTGTTCCGACCGCAAATGAATTGGGAAAAGAGCTGAAAGATGATGATAAATTTATGCTTACTTATGATGTAAGTATTCTTTTAGTATTATATAACTGCACAGCACGTGTTTGAGTACTATGTAAATCTCCCATTTGCTGTACCTATGTGTCGTTCGTTGACTTGTGTGTGCCCTGGCAGTTGAATGTGTCATGCTCTCTCAAATGACTCTGAGATGGTGGCGCGTGTGTTGGCTCATTCGGTTCCCTTCATGATGGTTGAGCTGGATGGTGCCGATTCATGCGTCATGTTCGTGAACGGGCGCCGTCAGTTGGGATTGGTCATAACTTAACTGCTTCGGATGTTATTGTTTTAACTACTTTTAATACTTTATACCTGTACGTAGTACCTATAGTGTGTAGTGATTCTGGGTGCATTGTCCTCAAATAAATGAATTTATTTATGTTTGTACTTATGTACCTAAAGTAAAAAACTTTTTACATTCTTCTCCATACCAAGCTACTTTCCGAATGCACGGTAGAATCAATTTTTGTTCCATGTAAATTTCAATTGTGACATTCAAAAGTGCCGCTTGGTGGCCTAGTTGAAATAAAATATCTTTGTCTTTGATGTGATAGGTACTTAGATGAAGACGAACGTGGATATTTTGATTACGCATTCGATTGAAACTTGCAAGACTACACTATCTCCTGGTGTTACTTCAGTCCTACACGGTACCACTCCTTATTCACCCAATCATGAAGTAGGTAGAGCAGATGTGTCTAAGGAGAAACCCACTCCTTAAAAATCTAAAGATAAGACTGTCTCAGCAGTTTTACGAGATAATTGAGGTTACGCAAGTGATGTTTTCACGTCTTGGCAATAATACCTACGTGACTTATCAGATAAGAGGATGAAGATGACATAGTAACGGAGAAGGTACATAGGAAAGTACTGCGTAATAACAACGACATAATTTTCATTTTATCATATAAGTTTAGAGAGAGCAAAAAAAATGGAATTGTGTAGGACAATATCTTTATATCGATCATATAAGTTTTCATAAAGACATTTGTAATTGAGAGAAGTGAAAAATTAAAAGTATGTAGGATCATTTCTAAACACTGATTTAAGTCACTGTCTGGATTGTAAGCTATAGATTAGATTTTGACATTCTACAGAGGAGCAATTTCCAGTTTAATTGGAAAAAAATTAGAAAAAGTCGCTCAAAGAACAGAATGTATGTAAAGAATACAGTAAGAAAAAGAAATATTTTTTGGGATATGTCAGAATACCCGTAGAAATGATAACGGTATAAGAACGTTGATTCTAGAAGTTACCAAAAAAGAATGCAGTAAGTACAGCAAAAATTAAAATATCTGGTAACACCAACATTAATTGCTAATATCTTGTCAGAAACGACACTGTAAGTATTGTAGATAAGTACATAATATGTCGTTCAATGCAGTATTGGCTAGAAACTTACATCAATTACTTTAGAAATAAATAAAATTACTGTATAAATAGCTCAATCAATAAACAATATTGTAGGATTATTCACGCACTTCATAAAAACTATTAACATCGAATCGTTGATTCAAGTCTCGCAAGAATTAATCTCCACCTAAGGCAATTAATGTCAAATGTTAGTAAAAGAGACAATAACATTGAAGTAGGTAATTACTATTCTAGTACATGCTACATCGCGTATCAACTCGTAATTAAATCGGTCCTATTACAAAAGCCAATACAATGAAAAGGTCAGAAATCAATTGATCTTGCCAAGCGTGCATTCCGACACGAACACGTTTAAATAAGAACTAGTAGCGCCATCTGTTAGAACAAATGCGAATTACCAAGCCAACGCGTGTTGCTTACCATTGGATGAAAATGACGTTACTGTCACCTTGACAGATGAGACAGATGTATGCGGGGCTGGGAATGTTAGACAGGGATAAAACAATAACAAAGAGGCATCGATTCGGAGGTCAGCCGCGCATGTCAAGTGCATTTCGATAAAAATAAATTGAGTTGCGATTTGCGACTGCTTGAAACGTTTCATATTGTCAGATAAGAAGTGTCGGTATGAGACGTTCGTGCTGAATCCACGTGCGGATCAGCAGGATTTAAGCAGTTTTTTTAATGATGTATTTTTTATGTCTTGTAGAGTGCTTTCTCCAGTGAGGATAGCTACTCTTCAGTACAACATAGCTGCCGTCTGTTGTGCAGCTTCAGTATGTCATGCCTTTTGAGGCGGTTGGAGTAATTATGGCACATAACTTGGACTGCTAGTTCATTTGGGTGAAGAACAGTTGCTGCTTGTATGTCGTCGAAATTGATAAAATTTCTTCTTTAACTGTGGTCATTTATAACTGTTGGTGTGTTTCATTGTTTGGGATGAACCAATGAGCGTTGCTAATCGTTCTCAGTATGATGTTCTGCAGACGCTGAGCCATCGAGATGTTTGAAGATCTAAAATACGTAATAAAACGATAATTCTGCAAAAGTTAAAAAACAATCTCATAGATATCTTTTGCATAGGTGATTGTTGGTCCAAAGTAGCATCAAAATACTAACCAGAAATAATCAAAATAAGTACCAAGAGAACATAAGAAGACAAACAACAACTAAGAAGACGTTCTCAAAGTATACAGCACCCTTAGCAAGAACTTACTAAATAGTAAAGGTGAACGTTAAAAAGAAAACAATTTTGCAGACAAACCCTAATCAGAGCTACACACAAGTACAATGAGATTCATCTCAACGAACTAATGGTTACTTAATGTTCGACGTGGTGGATTGTACAAATAAAGATAACTCACGCACCCGTTAGCCATACAACACATACAAAAAATACTATCAGACCATTCACGTCCCTTTCTTTCTAACCCTGATATTCTATTCGCATCTCACTCCCGCATTTTTCACTTATCCTCAATTAACAATTACTTAGGTCACCTATCATTGCATTTTCAGTCTTAAGCATTGGTAAAAGAGTTACTTTTTTATTCGCGAAACTTTTTAGGACAACAAACATTGTTGCGCTAATTTCTATGTGTGAGTGTTTAATTCACTCGTACAAATGAAAAGAGGGAAGTTCCTACTAATGGAAACAATGTTGATTAAAATGAGAATTGAAACGTTTTGTGTCTCCTTCTATTGTATTAAATTAGACGAAGAAGAAAACAGGATGAGTGGAGTGAGAAACGGGTGAGTTTTTTTAGTAGTGCTTACCCTCAAGCGATTGGATCGATCTTTTTCAGCTGTAAGGTACACACGGTATGAAGTTTCCACAGATTCGGATGATATATTTCTAACTATATATTTAACAGAGAAGATGGTGTTATAAGACATGTTTATCGTAAGTTTATCATAATGTGACTATATACAAGCAGACTTTAAAGTAGAGAACGTGGATGGATGAAGTGAGAAACTAAAGTTAATGTGGATTATGTGGGTGAAATGATTGAAAATAAATGATCACATTTGACATAGGAGAAAGGAAGAAATACATATAATTTTACGTGATGAAAGCTACAACTTTACCAGAATCTGCAGCACTTACATCATCATCATCATCATTTCAGCCGAAAATCGTCCAAGCTACTGGACATAGGCCTCCTCCAGGCGTCGCCACATTGACTGATCCCATGCGTCTCGCATCCAGCGCCTTACCGCAACCTTAACCAGGTCATCGGTCCATCTAGTGGGAGGCCTACCAACGTATCGTCTTCCGGTTCGCGGTCGCCATTCCAGAACATTTCGGCCCATCGGCCATCCGTTCCGCGAGCAATGTGCCCTGCCCACTGCCACTTAAGTTTCAAACAATTCTTCGGGCTATGTCGGTAACTTTGGTTCTCCTACGGATATCATCATTTCTGACGTGATCACGCTAGGAAATTCCGAGCATAGCATATTCCATTGCCCTTTGGGGTGACTTTGAGCTTTCTGATAAGGCCCATTGTGAGCGACCACGTCTCGGTCCCATGAGTGATCACTGGCAACACACTTACATGAAGTATGACATTTATGCGAGTCGTTAATCTTACACTTCTTATACACTTTACTTTGGGCCTCACACAATTAACGTTGCAATACTTCTCCACTATCTTTATACATCTGTTGTAGTAGTCATTAGTCAAAACTCTTTTTAATTATGACTACGCTGTTGAGCGTGGTTGCCCATTGGTAACGGATTTTTTTTTGTGCTCTTGGATGCACTGACCTCATACGCAAAATGCCTTTAACAACTTAGGTTTGCTGTTAGAGAACCCAATTATGGATTAAGCTCGCCTTTGTACTTACATAAGCTGTCCATTGTATTTGTATCGTCATTTTATGTTTTGTGTGCGATAAAGAATAAGAACAAGAACGGCCGCGACTTACAAGTTGTAGGTCGAACCCAGGCAGGCAATTTACTTTGTGTAAATTATTTCATCACCACTGCTCTCAAAATGGTAAAGGCAAATCGTGAGGCAACCGGCATATCCTAGAACCAAAAAAAAATCGAACACGTGAAATCTACCAATCCGCACTAGGACTGCGTGGTGGATTATAGCCCATTCCCTCAATATGAGAGGAGGCCTGAATCCCAGCTGTAGGAACATTAAAAGACTGATGATTCTGATGAGGCTAGCGCCTAGCTAGAATTAAAGGCCTGCCTTATATAAAATTTAGAAAAGTCTTTCACCTTTTAAGGACTTTCATAATTTATTCCAGACCACAATATTTCAGTAAAATGAGAAAAAATATTAAACTAGTACTATCTTAAGAAGGATAGATATATCGCGAAAATTCTAACCCCATGTGCAGAGGACTTCAGTCACACACACATACAAATTCCTTTCCACAAACACCCGTCCTCACACGCCGACACTCACACAAACGCGATTCCGTGACGTTGAACTCCGCACACACCCACAAAATCGCCTGCAATTCTCGACCTTATAGCTACGGGGTTGCTCTCAATGTGTCCTACATATACCGATCCCTTAGATAACCTCAAAATTTCAGTTTTTGACCCGGACAGATCATGTTATCGACTATGCACAGTTTCCTTTGGACTTGAGCCTTTAGTGCTTCGGAAGATGACGTAGTTTTTTCGTTTATATTCAGTGTGTGTCATTGCTGTGACGTGGGTGTGTATTGTGGCTCAGATTTGGGACGTTTTCGCCCATTTTCGGTTGTGTCTGGATGTAGACAGTTGTAGGATGTGCTGTGCAGTGCGACCGTCATTTGTCTCCGTCTTATGATAGTGTTGGGACTTGGATAAGTAAATGATCGGCAACGGTCCTTGTGGCAGAGAATGAGCGTAAGTACTAACATATATTTTCATTATTTATTAGAAGTGTAAAACTTTTATCAAGTTTTTTTCGTCATTAATTACAAAGCTTATTAACACCGGCGTTAAATATATTTTTATCTGTTAGTAATTTTTAGAACCACAAAACAAACATCAGAATATATTTTTCCTTCCCTAAAATATGTCGAGTTTTCCTTCACCATCATCTCCCCTTCTCACATTTCCCCTTTTAAAAATTTATTATGTGTGTTATATTATGCGTAGCGATGCAAAACTGGTTCATATTATCTAATAGTTCAAGGTTACCTTATCATTCGATCGTGAAAGTTAAATGCATGGGTGACCATGGTTACCATATGGATCCAATAACACACATAGGGTAATCAGTTCCGATGATAAAGGTTTAATAGACGTATTAAGATATTAGTTTTTGAAAGTGCTTTTGTGTTATTATTGGCTTTATATTATAAGTGGTGTTACCGGTGTCTGGGGGAATGTCATGATGTGAAAATTGTACTGGGGTGAGTCTCGTAATTGTTGTGTGTATTATATTTTGTTAGTAAGCTACCAAATTGTTTCTACCCGTACTAAGAGAAAGTGAAATCAAGAAAATATAAATAGTTATAACAAGAAAGAACACGTCGTTACCATCTTTAATCCGACATGTCACTTTGCCTGAAATCCTGCTTCATAATATAAATGTGTAAATCTGTATGTTTAGATGTTTGTTAATTAATCATGACACAACGGCTGAATGTAATTTGGAACGCGAGTAATTATACCATGGCTTGGATTAGGAAACAGTATATCTTTTATCTCGGTATATTAATTATATTTACAAACAAAATTCCTATTCATTAAAAACATCAGAATTAATGAGGATCTTAAAAATAAAGCTATGAAAACTCAAAGCGCTAACGAATGCTCCAGCTTAAAAAAGTGCAGGATTTTCAGTTTCCTCTAACTTCATCCACAAAGCACATTTTCCAAGCTTAAACTAAGTTATCTCAGGAATTTCATAAGTACGTTTTACGCCAGTTTTTCATAAGCTATCTGCTTTATTCCACATAGAGGTAGCGAGAAAATCTATTTGGTTTTTTCTTTCTTTTCTTAGTTAATTTGTTCGGACAATGATGTGAGATTGACCAGACATAATTGTGTTCGTGTCTCTTCTATTTCATTTACTAATGTTAGATGGAAACCAGGGTTATGCTCTTTTTGCACATCTACTGCTTGTAGGGTTTTCTTAATAATATAACCTAGGTAAACAATAACTTCATATATTTTCGTCTTTTTCTCACTTGTTGCTTCTTTATTATTTTCATTTGTTACAAAACTGCTATTATTCAGTCTTAGATTTTATATTGATATTCCACATGAGACAGCATACGAAACTAAAGGTTTATATTAAACCAGCTTAGTAGGTAAACCTACTTTGTCTTTTTGTTTTTCAACCATATTCATTATTCACCCAACGCTTAAAATCAAATGATTGTCTCCTCCATTGCATACCACTTTACCCGGTTGTGGGCCACACGCATCCAATCCTCGCATGCCACTCTGACCAGCGCCGTAATTGTGTATAAAACTAAACTCCAGTTTCCATTACAAGCGAAAGGAGTACAACAGCTCACAATGTTAGGACCAATTAATATTAATCCTAATTTTTATCCGTGGTGCTAGGCAACTGGGCTTATACCAGTTGGAAACGAACCTTTGCGCCTATTGGCCTTGTGTCTTCTGTCTCCTGCTTGATATGGAGGGCAGTCGAAATTTATATTTTTTCCTACTCCTCCTTTATTCCTTTCTGATTAATTTCGTTGCGGGTTTCAAGACAGTTAAATTCATTCTCCGGGACTTCGTCGAGCTTCATTGCCTCGGCGCTTTTCTGGTGTTCGCCACTGTTAATTCTAGCTTTCAGGAGTTGCAGTGGTTTGGGAATAGTGCGGTGGTAGTCCCTTAACAAGCGAAAGGAATTCCTAATCCATTGCTTCATTTGTTTAAAAATCCGTCTACTCTCATATAAGATTTGTCAAAATAAAAATACGTGGGACACTCAGAAAGTTTTGCGAAACTAAAAAAAATTGTTCTATACGTACATATATTTTTATTAAATCTTTTCAAAGTACTTTCCACCAGTCTCTATACAAAGATTCATGCGCCTAAACCAGTTTTCAAAACACTTTTTCCAGTCCGCCGCAGACACCTCGTTTACAGCCTGCTCGAACGCAGCCAGCGCATCTTCCGGCGACGAAAATTGTATCCCTTTGAGCTGATTTTTTATTTTTGGGAATAAAAAGAAGTCACACGGTGCTAGATCAGGGCTGTAAGGAGGGTGACCCAGGAGTTTGACTGGCGTGCTGTCCAGGAAGTCCCTCGTTTTGAGTGCGGTGTGCGCAGGTGCATTGTCGTGGTGGAGCAGTAGCCCGCGGAGCCCTGTGTTTGGTCGCTTGTTGCTTATAACAGAGAAAACTTCTGGCAAACATTTGGTAGTATACCATTCGGCATTAATGCTTCTTTGATCCCGTAAGGGAATTGATACCAAGTGGCCAGTCAAATTAAAAAAGCTAGCGATCAAAATCTTACCCCCGCTTCTAGATCGCTTCACTTTGGTAGGCGTTGGCTCATTTTGAAACACCCAAACAGTCGACTGGCGCTTGGTTTCTGGGTCGTATTGATAAATCCAGGACTCATCACCTGTAACGATGTCGTAAACACGCCGAGACGAGCCTGCTTCAAATTTGTTAAGCATATCACGGCACCATTCCACCCGGGCCTGCTTCTGAGCATCGGTGAGGTTGTGCGGCACCCAGCGTGATACTATCCTCCTCACGCGAAGATGGCTGTGTAGAATCTCGTGAACGCTTCCCGATCCAATCTTCAATATGTGTTGAATCTCCTGATATGTAATTCGCCTATTGTCTTGGATTAAATTTTTCACTGCTAGCACGTTTTCTTCGGTAACAGCCGTCAAAGGGCGACCGCTTCTTTCGTCATCCCCCAAAGTTGGTCGACCGCGCTTGAATTCGTTATACCAACGATACACGGTTGCCTTGGAAGGGCCTTCATCCATGAATGCCATTTGAAGTCTATCGTACGATTCATCCGGTTTCAGGCGACACTTGAAATCGTATAAAATCATAGCTCTAAAATGTTCCCGGCGCAGATCCATATTTCAGTGAGACACAATACTTTGAATTAACTCGCAAAAAATGTGGAGGGAAATTTTGAAATTGGAACTTACTTATTTTTACTGATAAATAATCATATTTTCGAAAAACATTATAACTGGCCAGTCTCCCATATATAAAAACTTTTTTTCGCAATACTTTCTGAGGGGCCTGGTACTTTAGGATCGATACCATGAATTTATATGTTAAGCACTTAGGCTGCAGGTGTTCGGTCTACCTGATTCTATTGTGATATATTATATACTATTATTATTTATTAACAAATCATAAATAAACGCGGCACGCTATCAAATGAATTAGCTATTAAAATAACACGTTACGTGACAAGTTTTATGTTCGCTATCGTAAAATAAAACAATATTACGACGGATGTTAGCCAATTGATATCACGAATCACAATTTGTATCATAATAATAATTTTATTACTCTCGTTTCAACGATATAAAAGTTAGGTATTCGTCATTCATGTCAATGTCAACACGAACCATAGAAATCTACACAATGTTATAAAATTGGGGCCTTATTTATAAAAACTTGTTCACTATAATTTATGATAATTTTAAATACTGATTATTAGATTAGTGCTCGTGCCTTCTCTTTGCCTTGAATCATCATCATCAGCCTATAGCAGTCCAGTGCTGGACATAGGCCTCTCCAATTGCACGCCATTTGGTTCGATTTTCGGCAAATGTCATCCAGCTGCTACCAGCCACCCTGCAAAGGTCGTCACTCCACCTAGCCTGAGGGCGTTTGTTTACCAGTTCGCGGTCTCCACTCAAGAACACGTTTACCCCAATGGTCATCGGTTCTACGACTTATATGGCCGGCCCATTGCCACTTCAGCTTACTTATTCTGTGACCTATGTCGACAACTTTGGTTCTCTGCTGGATCACCTCGTTTCGGATTCGATCCCTTAGAGAGACTCCAAGCATAGCCCTTTCCATAGCGGGCTGAGCATCTTTGAACTGAGGAACCAGCCGTATTGTGAGTGTCCACGTCTCGGCACCGTATCTCATAGCAGGTTGAATACTTTGGCCTTCAGGCTTTGTGGGATACGCTTTGAGAAGACTCGACGAAGTTTTCCTAACGCCGCCCAGCCCAGCTGTATTCTTCTGCTATCCCTATCCTTCTCAAAGTTTTTCTTACCAAACTGCAGAGTTTGCCCAATGTAAGGTACAGGATATGTTTAAAACCCCGATGTAAGGTGCAATAAGGCCGAGTTTCTCACCTCTAAATTATCGCAGAATTAATGTGACAAATTGTCAAGCACGCGTTATCTGCTATGATTGGTTGAATGAATTTTCAACAGCCAATCACAGCATATAACGTGTGCTTGACAATTTGTCACATTAATTCTGCAATAATTTTGAGGTGGGAAACTCGGCCTAAGCCTTTTAAGACCTTATTTATAAAAATCTCTGAGCTGCAAATGATTTAAAAGTTTATCAAAAATTAGGGCAATTTTTCAGCCAAAGGCTTGAGAAATTGACATTGCAATCGCAAAGCTTGGTGTAGTTCTTGATTTTTAGTATGTTGTAAGAACCAATTAGAGTAGTGTTAATTCAAATTTGCAATTACGAAAAACGTGTGCTCGCTGCGCAATACTCGAAAATCTGCGAATTTTTGTTTTTTTTTTGCGCGTTTTTTCACACACACACATCACAAGTTTTTAGAAGTTGCAAATTTGGATTCACAATACCCTAACTGCATGGACGTATATAGGGGAGGTGGGGGCAGGGGTTCAGGGGGTCCGGACCCATTACAAATCACGGCATATTGATGACGAATAATATTATAATCTGTGCCAAAAAATATCAGCACTCGACGCAACAATGGCCTATAATCGGTAATTCGAGAAGATTTTCTAGAATCTATCAGCGTAGAAGATGTTTCAGCTCAAACGTTAGCGAAGACTACTATCTATCGCAGCATGAATAATTTTTTTGGGCAAGGGTTTGATGGTGCTGTAGTAATAGGTCGCTTACGAGGCGTGTGAACAAATATCGCAGAACAATACCCAAAATCGCAATTCGTACACTGTGTGGCTCACGTTCTGAATTTGATTCTAGCGCATTCAAGTGAGGTATCTATCATAAGAAACTGTATCGGAACAATAAAAAGTATAGTAAACTTTTTTCGTCAATCTCCAGTTAGAGACGGTCTTATGATGAAACTTGCTGATCAACATAACTCATCTCATTCATACGCTTATCGGTCTTTGTTAGACACGATGTACAGATAAACATGTGGCTGTTGAGATATTAGCAGGAATGCTTCCAGTAGTACATGCAGCACTTGAAACACTTTGGGATTCTGCTAATGTCAGCACTGAAGCATTCCAAGTTAAAATAGCTATGGAAAACAGCCAATTCGTAATGTTATTAATTTTACTGAGAAAAGTATTTTCATAAACAGTAAATCTAAATTAGGCAATACAATAAATCAATGTCGATTTGACCAATATTTGCAGTTATGAAAAACAAGATCTAGACAAGAGGTGTTCCTGGATTAACCATATTGACAAAAGACAAAAGATATTTATTTCAACTGGGCCACCAAGCGGCACTTTCAAGTTGATTCTACCGTGCATTCGGAAAGTAGCTAGTTATGGAGAAGAATGCACAAGAAACTCCATATTTTTTAAATTTACATGGAATAAAAGTTGATTCTACCGTGCATTCGGAAAGTAGCTTGTTATGGAGAAGAATGCACAAGAAACTCCATACATACTCTTTAAAAAAAAAAAAGATTTTTACAATATTTAGGTACATGAGTACATACATTAATAAATTCACATATGTGAGGACAATGCACCCAGAATAGCACTACACACTATACTATGTAAAGGTATAAAGTATTAAAAGTACTCACACATGTACTGTGCAGTTATACAATAGGTACTAGAAAAACATCAACATCCGAAGCAGTTGAGTTATGACCAATCCCAACTGACGGCGCCCGTTCACGAACATGACGCATGAATCGGCACCACCCAGCTCAACCATCATGAAGGGAACCGAATGATCCAACACACGCGCCACCATCAGAGAGACATTTGAGAGAGCATGACACACTCAACTGCCAGGGCACACACAAGTCAACGGACGACACATAGGTATAGCAAATGGTAGATTTACAGTTGGGTACATAGTACCCACACACGTGCTGTGCAGCTATACAATACTAAAAGAAATCGAGTCTATACAACACAAACATAAACATATCATTTGTTTTTGCGCCCTAGTGGTTTTGGAGCAGGACTAGCATTGAGCCAAGCATTTTTATCAGTGATATAATCCCCCAACTTATAATATGCCTGCCTGCATAGTGTGCGTTTTATACAATTTTTAAATTTCGTCTCATTCAGTTCTAGAATATGGGGAGGAATTTTATTGTAACATTTTGTACAGTACCCCATGAAAGATGAGGCCACTTTTGCCAGTCTGAAACCTGTCGGCATAATTATGTCTGTCTCCGTTTTTACTAAAAAGATGTAAATTCTTTCTCATTGACAAGATTTGTGGTAAACTCAGTAAGTCTGCTTATGTTCTATGGCGTATATCTAACCTAATAAGTAGACAAGCCACATTACAGGCTTATTATGCATATGTTGGGTCAATACTGCGTTACGGTAAATTGGTATGGGGAAACTAGGTGCATATCGAAAGAGCTTTCATCGCGCAAAAGAGGTGTTATGCGTGCGATTTGTAATGAAGACCCACTTACATCCTGTAAACCACTGTTTAGGCAACTGAGAATACTTACATTGACTGGTATTTATATTGAAGAAATATGTAAATTTACAAAATCTCACCCTGAGATGTTTGAAAAACTGGGAGATAAATGTAAATTCAGGACTAGATATCCTAATAGATTAATTAGGTATTCCTAGAATGAAAACGGAGCTATATAGGCGAAGTTGTTATCCTATGTGTATTCAGATCTACAACCAGATTCCTATAGAAATTAAAGAACTTCCAAAGGTCCGCTTCAGAAGGGCTTTGCGCAGGTCGTTAATAGAGAATTCTTTCTATACTTTAAAATAATTCATTCAATTTAAATTTAAATGACCTAATTGTATACTTACAAAAAATTTGCATGTCATGCTATGATTAAATATGTTAAGCTACTATTATACTACCATTGTAAGAACTTTTGTAACCATATTTATATGCAAATAAATCTTTGACTTTGACTTTGAATAAAAATACTTTACTAAATCTTCGAAACGAAAACGAGCTCGCGATCCTTTTCGAGCAAGCAAAGAATATCAGTTCAAACGAGATAAATGTTCCAAGAACGACTGGAAGGCAAACCCAGGAATGCGCAGGAATGTTCCAGGAGAAATTACTGAGATATTATTGTCGAAATGTATTTCTTTCAATGACCATGTGATTACAGAACTTGATGCACGCTTTAAACCACATGAAGACACAATACGAGGGATTCTAATGCTTCTGCCTGAAACATCATTATGGAATCCAGAATAAATGAAAGGCATAAAAATAAATGTTCACGGACATTACTTACAAAATTTATTTTAAAGTACCTAAAGTAACTATTGTTTGTATGCAGCTTGACTAGCGTGTATCCATTTCATGTTTAAGTAATTTCTAAATGACTATTACTTGAGGGTTTAGTTTTTAGGGTTCCGTACCCAAAGGGTAAAAACGGGACCCTATTACTAAGACTCCGCGGTCCGTCTGTCTGTCTGTCTGTCTTTCTGTCACCAGGCTGTATCTCATGAACCGTGATAGTTAGACGGTTCAAATTTTCATAGATTTATGTATTTCTATTGCCGCTATAACAACAAATACTAAAAACAGAATAAAATAACTATTTAAGTGGAGCTCCCATACAACAAACGTGATTTTTTTGCCGTTTTTCACGATAATGGTACGAAACCCTTCGTCCGCGAGTCCGATTCGCACTTGGCAGGTTTTTTATTGTACACCACTTAAATAATTACAGGACAAAACATTGTGTTGTTGTTGTTTTGCTTTTTTCACTGCGAGAGTACTCATCAATTGATCGTTATTAAATAAGTATAGCAATTGCCTGTTGTAAAACAGCACAATTTGGATTTTATTAAAAATTTCGTAGTTTCTAATTTTTTGGCGCAGATTCTTAATCCTTATTAGGGTTCCGTAGTCAACAAGGGACCCTTATATTTTTGCCATGTCCGTCTGTCCGCAGCTTAGCTCAGAGCCTATAGACTTAAAGCTATAATTTAGCATGGATATACATTATAATCACGTCGACAAAGTGGTAAAACCAAATCATATTTTTTTCAATTTTCTCGTCTATCTCATGGTGTGGGGTTTAGGGTATATAACGGTATAGCGGTATATAACGGGTCTGTGTAAACCATTTTTCGATTCAGGGATCTGTTTGCGTAAAATTTAGCTTCTAATTGCTAATTTTTGTTAAAGTCAATTGTTAACCCCCCCCCCCCCCTTCCGCCCTGCCAGCTAAATGGACATGTGACTTTTGAATATGTGAAAAAAATCACGGCAGTAGTATATGTAACGAAATTAAAAGGGGAACTATCTCAGCTAAGTAGGCTGTACAAGTTTAAGGAACAACTTATAAAATGTACTTGGAAAAGTAAAAATTTTGTATATTGATGTATGGGGACAACAGTTTTCGAATGGCAAAGTTAATTCTGTTCCTTTGTTAAAGCAATGGTTGGTGCTTTCATTGTTTATGAACGTTAGTAATGTTACCTATTTATTTTGGTGAATGTAGCTGTTTATACGGAACCCTCTATGCGCGAGTCAGACTCGCACTTGGCCGGTTTTTTAGCTTTTACTCGTGGCCCTCCCCCGCCATGTGAAAGCTATTGCTACGTCACTGCGTAACTGTTCCATACAAAATACTAATAAATCAGAACTACATCAAGCATTGCGATTTTAGCCTGTTTTAGTGTCGATTTCTACTGGACTCAATTCTAAAATCCCAATCTCAACCAAAATGTGGGGAAATTAGAGGTATTTTTGACAGATTAACGCTCTTTCTGCGAGCAATGTGCCCTGCCCACTGCCACTTAAGTTTGGCAATTCTTCGGGCTATGCCGGTAACTTTTGGATAGCCGATGGGGCCGAAAAAATCTGGAATGGCGACCACAAACCGGAAGACAATACGTTGGAAGGCCTCCCACTAGGTGGACTGATGACCTGGTTAAGGTTGCGGGAAGGCGCTGGATGCGAGACGCACGGGATCGGTCAATGTGGCGACGCCTGGGGGAGGCCTATGTCCAGCAGTGGACGTCTTTCGGCTGAGATGATGATGATGATGATGAACGCTCTTTAAAAATACGAGAATTACCCCTTTAATTAAACACCTGCCACTCTGATAAAACTCATAAGGCGTATATTCCCCAAAGTTAACACAGAACGCCGTGCGCCCGCTCGGCGCCAGAATATCAATATTGAACCACCTTTTAGACAGTTGTGTTTGCAAAATATTCTTTGATTTACGTATATGACAGGAATTTCAGCCATCCATTTTTCTGTTTAAAAATATTTTTAAACATCTAACACGAGTTGGATCTTCTTCTACTTAATTACACGAATGAATGAATGTCTGGATGAATGAAAACCAAAGTTATAGATGCTCTCCAGCATATGAAACGACTGAAGTGGAAGTGGGCAGGTCACGTTGCAAGATTGACAGATGGAAGTTGGACAGAACTAGTCACAAATTGGCTGGGCCCAAGAGGCAAGAGAGCCAGAGGACGCCCTAGAGAACGTTGGATAGATGAAATAAAAAGAAATGCTGGAGAAGACTGGAAAAAACTCGCGAAGACAAGAAAAACCTGGAAATTATTGGAGGAGGCCTGTACCCGCCAGGGGCCTTAACTAAAAAAATATAATGTATGTAATTTTTTTGTACCTAATGTTAAGAAACTGTATGTATGTTAAGGAAATAAAAAGGTTTAATAATGGCTACCTCTGGGCACCCCACAGGCCTCTGACTTGGCTATTTCAGATTTTTATGTCTGGAGGAGTATCCAAAAGTAGCGAAAAAATATCCTGTTGTTAATTATTTTTTATAGCAAAACTATTAGTTACACGGCAAAACTATGTTTCACAAATAATGTACATAGATCTATACTAAATATTTTATTTTTCAAACCTTTTAACCTAGCTGTTACTAAGGAGTATGCTTTAGAAAGTTACCGTTTTACGGCACTAAAGCGGTGAAAAAACTTTTCTTGCCCAGCCCGTTTCTTCCCAAGCCCGTGACTTCCCAAATGCTCTACTCTCACTAAGAAATAAGCATTTAATGTTTCTATGGAGAAGTCCCAAATTCATAAAGACTTGTTTTTTTTATTTGTCCCTGTTTTATAGGTCTTCTGCCCACTGAATAGTTAATTTATTTTCAATATTCAAAAACATGGTCAGTGCCTTTCGTTGCCATCGACAAAAAAAAAAGAATATGAGTTGGCTATGGTAGCGGTCAGTCTAGAGTTCTAGACTGTGTGTTACTGAACCATTGCTAGAAGATTGAAGACTAAGATAGTTAGTGAGTCAACCAAGCGAATTGAGGTTTATTGTGCACTTACATATGGTACGAGATCCCTTCTGTTTTATATTATGTACTATGGTATCATATTTGATACACTTTCTAAATACAAACGATGGCATTTTTTTAATTTTGTTTTTGTTTTAACAAAACGTATCGCTCTTCACCATGCGTGACATAGACTAAAGACTATACGTCCCAATTAGGACGTGTTCGAGTCTTCACAATGTGCGCGGTCATAAGAATATCATTGGAGTCAACTGTTAATAACACTATGAGCCTTGTAACTTGATAATTAATTATATAAATTACCAATCTACCTACCAGTACATTCATGTTAATAGCATTAACTCTTTTGACGTTCATAGCAGTTCACAAAGAGGTCCATTTGTAGCAGTACCGTGATACAAAAAACCAGCATAATACCTTATACATTTCCTCGAAACCTTCCTGTACATAGCCGATATATAATGTATGTAACCAGTATTATTCACACAATGTGTCATCAGAGAGGCTGGAAGCGTCGTGCGTCGGTTGCTTTCACGCCAAAGTGCTCCCTCTATTTACTTATTCAGAATCCTGTGGCCCGTCCAATTCGACCTCGGTTAACGACACTGCCAATCGTAAAACATGCGATTACAATGTTTAGGTTAGATTGCAAAGCGTGTTTATGGCTGTGGAGCATTTAGAACCTTTCTGTTGGACACGCAATGAAAACGTTATTGTTGTAAACGGTTATTGTTTTGGTGAAATGGTTGCAGATTATGGTGCTGTTTTATTTATTTTTCAAAGCAGTTAATATCTCTCATAAGCGTGACAGTATCCATTTCTAATCCCCGCCGGAAAAAGAGGGGTGTTATAAGTTTTACGTGTGTTGCTGTGTATCTGTGTGTCTGTCTGTGGCATTATAGCGCCTAAACGGATGAACCGATTTTGATTTAGTTCTTTTTGTTTGAAAGGTGATTTTGTCGAAAATGTTCTTACCTATGTTTGAATAAAATCGGTTTAGCCATTCAAAAAATAAGGGCGTTTTACTGTTTGAATCGGGGTGTTTTCGCAAGATAAATTTTACTTGTCGTAGAATGTTGACACTGGCTGCTCTTGAACGCAGATTAGTTGTGCTGTAGGGAGCCATTCTGCTATTCTGTAGTGCTATTCTGTAAGCCTTGAGCGCAGCGCTTCGTCAGCGACAAAACTACAGCTTGGTATTCAGTAACCCCGGCTCCACACGTTGGTCCCAGAGCTCGTACCAACGTTGGTCAGTTAATTGGTGAGGCGTTCACATGTTGGCTATTAAACTAGTTCTGACTCGTCAGAGCCAATATAAAGATGTCCGATACGGAATTGCTGTAAGCGCTTTTACAGTACTTTTAGAGTGCATATTATAATTTATATTTGTGACTGAATAAAAATAAAAAACCACGTCAAAGAAGATAGTGGATGACGACAGATCATAAAACACGGAACTAGTGAGTACGCACTCTATGCGTGTTCCAACATGAGTCAGGACTGAGCAAATCACCAACGTGTGGACGTATTGCGAACGTTGGCACAGATTCCTTTGATAAAACCGACACGCTCCGGCCAACTACCAACGCTCGCCCCAATGTTGGCGCCAACGCCAACAATTTTCTACATCACACAATGGACGAGTGTGGAGCCGGTGTAAGCGGCGAATATCGACACTAGCGTTCTTAGCTGTGACGGCCATGAGTAAGAACAAGACAACGTCGAGGAAGTTGACAGTTTTTCATACATTTTGAAAGAAGAAAGAAATAAAATGTATTTAATTGCCACAAAACGACATACAACCATTACATTACAAGAACAAGAACAGTGGTGGTTTTGGTATTCCGTAACTTACAGTCTCGCCCACATGTTTGTTTGTTTCTGAAAAAAAACAAAAAGCCACTATGTTTGCGCGTAAATTCATGGATTTATTGATAAACTATCGTATTAAACTAAATTTAACTGTTTCGATTGAAACACAATATTTTAAAAATAGCAGCTTGTTTACGCTGCATTTATTAGAAGAAGATAAGAAAAGTGATGAATTTAACAGACTTCGACAGGTGAGAGAATTAACAAAGCTGAAAACAATATACCAGGATAAAGACTTTATACGTAGTTACCGGCTTTCTGAGGATTTCATTAACATACTCTTTTTGAAGATTATTTATAATCATTCAGATATTTATTGGCAGAGCAGAAAGTGGTGGTCCAGTGGCTTACAAGTTGTAGGTCGTGGTTTCGAACCCAGGCAGAGGCTTACTTTATGTGAATAATTTCATCACCATTGCTTTCAAAACGGTGAAGGAAAACATCGTGAGGAAACCGGCATGTCCCAGAACAAAAAAATCGAAGACATGTGACAACCACAGACCCGCACTGGGCCCGCGTGGCGGATTACGGCCCATTCCCTCTCACAGAGAGGAGTCTGATGAAGATGATGACGATGACTTATTGGAAAATGACTTAGCTCTTAGTATATAGGCGTTTTAATTTATATACGTAGGTACCTACCAGCTTCAGCCAGCAGCTCCTCCAGCGTGAAAAGTATTTTCTTATCTCAAGGGAACATTAAACAGGAACATGAAAAAGTACCTATGTGCTATTCCAGACTATAATCTATATCTGTGCCAAATTTCACCCAGATCCGTTCAGCAGTTCGAGCGTGGTTGAGTAACATATATACATCCGAACTTTCACATTAATACTAGCTTCTGCCAGGGGCTTCGCCCGTGTGCAAGTTGAAAATTATCCCGAGGGGACATATTCTCGGGATAAAAAGTATCATAAGAGCTATTCCTAACTATCTAATATATAAAATTCTCGTGTCACAGTTTTCGTTGCCATACTCCTCCGAAACGGCTTGACCGAATTTGATGAAATTTTTTGTGCTTATCCGGTATCTATGAGAATCGGACAACATCTATTTTTCATCACCCTAAATGTTAGGGGTAGTCCACCCCTAAATTTTTTTTTTTAATTTTTTGACAACATTTTTTATTTCTATTTTTTTATGATACAACATACAAAAATACATACAATCCTCAATTTTCACCCTTCTAGGATCAACCCTTATTTTTTAATAGCCATTCATAACTCCAGAACGCACGAACCGATTTCCACGGTTTTGCATTCGTTGGAAAGGTCTCGGGCTCCGTGAGGTTTATAGGTAGGGTAGGGTAGGGTAGGGTAGTGTAGGGTAGTGTAGGGTCGGGTAGGGTAGGGTAGTGTAGGGTAGGGTAGTGTAGGGTAGTGTAGGGTAGGGTAGGGTAGTGTAGGGTAGGGTAGTGTAGGGTAGTGTAGGGTCGGGTAGGGTAGGGTAGGGTAGGGTAGGGTAGTGTAGGGTAAGGTAGGGTAGGGTAGTGTAGGGTCGGGTAGGGTAGGGTAGGGTAGGGTAGTGTAGGGTAGGGTGGGTAGTGTAAGGTAGGGTAGGTAGGGTAGATAAATGTTTGGTCTTTTTATGGCAAAACAAAGTTTGCCGGGTCAGCTAGTAATAATCTAAAAACAATATAATTATCACGGGCAATTTAACGCGATGTTTTTGATTGTTTGTTTACCTATTTCGCCCGACACGCGAAAAAAACGAAACGCGAAAGTTCTAATGTTAATATAATAATCTATCTCTTTGCCAAATTTCATCCAGGTCCGTTCAACCGTTCTGGCGTTATTGAATAACAAACATACATCCACACACACATCCATCTATCAAAACTTTCACATTTATAATATTAGTTAGATTACTAGCAGTCGCCCGCGGCTCCATCCGCGTGGAGTTAGTACTTCCCCAATATCTTTATAAATATATATATATATATATATATAACTATATATATTCTTTGCTTTATAATGTGTTATTTAATCCTTTTACTCCTTTTTATCTCAAAGAACGCTTTCAGTTCCTCTGTGACACCCATTCTAGGTCCTTGAGATCATCGGAAAATCTAAAATTAAGTATTCGTATGCATTCCACTTCCTTCTTTGACAAATATTTCATGATTCAAGCAGCTCGGTTGTGGAATGTATTTATTACCTATTGAAGTAAGACGTGCTCTCAAACACTGCCAACGTTCAAGAAAATGGTGAAGGAGCATTACCTTTCACTATAATTTTTATTCTTCTCCTTTCTCTGTTATATATTTGATATGTATTAGTATATTATGTAATATTGTATGTATGTATTGTATTTTTATTAAGTCTAAGTAATATTATTTTTATTATTTTGTACACTGACAGGCCTAAATTCTTCTCCTATCTTTCAGTCCATCTAAAGGCTGTCTGTAAGAGATTGCCTAGTGCGATAAGACCGCCCATTGTACACTTGTATATGTGAACATTTGTCCTGTGTGTTTTTTTTTGTGGTGTACAATTAAATATATAATAAATAAATAATATGTAGCCCTAACCAATACAGCTCACGAGAACCGATAGAACCTCGTAAAACCACAAGCATCTGCAAATAAACGTACAACTGAATTATCAATTCAAAATCAAATTATAGGAAGGAATAATAATTGAATAGAACATTCCCTTCGTGGTTTTCAGTTCGAAATACTTCAGTCCCGTCGAAACAAGCCTAAAGACATTATAAATATATATCTTGCGAAGCCGGATTAAGCTTAAAAGTAAAGCGTCTTTCAAATTCTCGGCAGATAAGTGGGCTTTTCGGGAAAAATCTACCACTACGTTATATTAATAATATCTCAAAGTCTAATGCAATATTCAGTGTAGGCTGCTTTTACTACCTAATTGTGTTTGAACGTACGAATATCGTGTCTTTTTTATAGAAACGATAAAGTTTAAGATTTACAAGTCCGTGATTAGACCTGTCGTACTGTATGGATCAGAATGTTGGGCTGTGAAAAAGATGGATGAAAAGAGATTGCATGTAGCAGAGATGAGAATGTTGAGATGGATGTGCGGCGTGACGAGATTGGATTAAGTGAGAAATGAGTATATTAGAGGAAGTTTGAAAGTGGCGCCAGTGAAGTTGAAGGGAAACCGTTTATCCTGGTATGGTCATGTGATGAAGAGGGATGAAACGCATGTTACTAAAAGAGTTATGAATATAGATGTGGATGAATGAAGAGAGAGGGGACGGCCAAAGAAAAGATGGATGGACTGTGTGAGGAGTGATATGAAAGAAAATGGCGTCAGTGATGGAGTGACGGGGGACAGGATGGTATGGAAGAAGAAAACGTGTTGCGCCGACCCCAAGTAACAAGGGCAGAAAGATGATGATGAAGATGATGATGAAAGTATCTTCCCTTTTGAAGTAGAAAAGCTGTTCTAAAGAGTTTATTTCACTGGTATAAGAGTCATCTGACTGCAGCACCACTGATCGTCTTGTGCCACTTGCTAAATCACCAGTGCACGGGAGGAGTAGATGCCCTTATGGCTGCTTCTGTGAATGGTGTTAGCATGGCAGAATTCTGGGCCAAAGATATCTAATAATAGAGACTATATTTGCTATCGACACGCTAAGAAGAAGTCCTCACCCTCCAGCCCTGATCTGTAGGTGAGTAAACACTAGAGCGTTTTCGCGAGCATCACAATGTTATGTAACGTTCTTACGAATGATACAATACAGAAAAAACCTCAGTTGTCTAAAGCATTTCCATGTAATTCTTGCGAATGTTCGAAGTAATGCTCAGAGCGAGTGAGCATTTCTTTGTTTGTATCTTGATTTCATTATTGACCACACTCCACGTTACTCGGGCTCGTGCCTTTGCTCAATAAAATGTTACACCAAAACGTTCGTTGGTTTTTAAAACCAGGTTGTACTTAACATCGAGCGTCATGTTCGAAGTGTGGTTCGAGTGAATTTAAAAACAGCGAATGCTCGATGTTCTGTTACAAGCAGGTTACAAGTAAATGCTCTAGTCTATACTCACCTTTCAGTTCCCATAGGTCAGTGCAGCTTGTCCATACATCATTATTGGGCCCAACGCAATAGTCACCTTTTTATATTTATAGGATCGCCTTTGATCATTATCTCTCCTGATGGCAAGCGGAAACCAACTTGTAAACCTCCGTTCAAACCATTTTTCAAACAAACTACTGGCATAAGAGTACCGGCGTGAATCTACTGAAACTGTTCCAATTCCAATTCAGTTGGGTAAAGACTTCTACTCAAAGTGATCTGTGTGAGAGAAAAAAAAAATATAGGGACGTATTTGTTACCGATCGCGTGAGATTGTTAGTTTTTTTTCCCAATAAGGCACGAATACACTGTAACCATTCATTGTATTTGGATGGGGTTTATTGTATTTGAAATTATCTATTCACACACAAGGGCGTCGCCAGCCGATGGACCTGGGGGGGCAAGTTGATATATGGAGGATGGAAAAAATTATGAATTTAAAATACGGTACAGTCAAAAGCATATGAAGCTTTAAACTGGTATTACGAGTCTTACCACTACGGCGACTGTTATAAGAAAGGTAAAAGTCCAATGGGTTACTTTCACGAGCTCAATCATCAGGGGTTTTGGGTACACTTCTCGACCACTTAATTATGTAAATCTTATAAGTTTTCATTAATAAGTTTTCTGTGCACATTCATCATGGCCAGACCATTGAGGCGTTTTTTCCTCATAGTATTTTCTAACCTTGTTTTTAGTCACCTGAGGCTGCTTAACGATTGATTTTGGTAGATCGACCAAAATTTTCAACGCTTTTGTACTCTTTTAGGACATCAACAAATGGCTAATAGATTTGTTGGGTTGGGTTTATGTTGACTTAGGACTTTGATTTATTTCCATTTGGCTACTTATTTTTTAATCTCTAGCGGGGGACAACTGCCCCTTCCTTGCCCCTCCCCCCTCTTGGCGACGCCCTTGTTCACACAGTATATCGATATATTGTATTATTATCTTACAAGATTTCTTACTTACATTATTTCGGTGGCATATTTATGCACACTATGATTTAAGATAACCCACATAACCTATCCTGCTAATGTGTGTCCACATAGCTCTAAGAATAAACAACACAAAAGTGAACCCACCTAAATACACATTTCTATGTAACAATATCTCCCAAACTTCTAAGTCTTAACTAACACAAGATACCTCAATAAATATTCTAGGGAGCTACTGCCCTTAATTCACGTTCAAACAAGGGTCGTGTCTTCGAAAAAAAACAATTCACGAGGTCAGCAGTGCTCCCCACGTCTTACGTAAGCCCAATAGTGGACAAAGAATGATAGATGAAGCAGACATGACATGATTTCTTCAGCTATTGTTGGCGAATATAATAGATTTTGGTTGAATGTTATTTCAAAGTACTTATATTAATAGATGTATAATCTACTTCTCTATTGTAATAAAATGTGAAAGTTCATGAAGACGTTTATGCCATCCTACACGACTGAATGGATTACTGAGTCGTGGAATATTAAGTATACTATATCTTTTTTCTTTGGGTTCTAGGATTTCTTTAGGTTGCAATCCAAGCGATTTGGACTCTAAAGATGAATTACTGATTTATAGATTACTTTCCTAATTTTTATCTAAATAATTTGATTAAGGTTCCTTAAGTGTTTAATCCAACTGCCACTACAGTTTTTAAGGTTGAACTAGTCGACGGCACGAACTATTTTATGCGCGGGGTTAAAATGCATGCTATCTTATCCGACTACACGTGCGAAAGAAATAGATGCTGTGATGAGCAGTAAGAAGCTGGTTCGCGTCCGAATTAGCACTTTTGCAAATTTGTATCGAAATGGATGATGATTTAGGACGAAAACGAGCGCGCGAAATTTTATAAACAGGCCTTTGGGAGTCTATATATCATGAACAACAACTAATATTTATTTGTTATACAAGAGTGCAAAGTTGCTTTTTAACCGCGTGTTCAATTTTGATGACCGAGCAAGCGAAGGATTCTAAAATTGAATCACGAGCGCAGCGAGTGATCCAATTATAGAATCCTGAGCGTTAGCGAGGGAATCAAAAGAGCACGAGGTGAAAAATCTTTGCACTCGAGTGCAACACGTAACTTTTCATTCCACCTCAGCGAGGAAATGACTAAATGCAAAAAAAAAAACGTTTACAATCACAAGATAGGTACACTTTTATTTCACTTGTATTAATTACTACATTATGACAGGTAAGTATTACAGAATAATCTTTAAATTATAACAAAATAATACTAAGGTATAATTAAGAAAATTTTAAAGTAATGTTGCTACAGTTATTTAAATTGAGTGTAATATTTTTGTTAGGTACTGTAATATTGGTGTTAGTCACTTGTGTACTGTTTTTCGGTAAACTATCTGTCATACTTAATAGTTGTACTGATTCATCGGATTCCCTTGGCGTGAATGTTGGAGAGAGAGGGAGATGGTTAGAACCGCGTACAAAGCAAATTGAAAAAAGAACACCAAGAAGGTTCCGAGTCTGAGTTTTTAACAAATTAAAAAAAAAGTTGTATGATATATTCGGCACCATAGAGGTAGCAGTAAATAGGTTTAATGTTTTTTTTAATTCACAAACTTAGTGCACACGATGTTCTAAATTCAATTTACTTTATCCTCTAGTGAATAAAAACGGCTTTTCCACTCAGATATTGAAGATTAAAAATACTCTTTCCGAGATAGTGGGATGACAAATTTATTATTTTTTATTTTTATTTTCCGTACAGGACTGGATAATGATACCTAAGACAAATTGATATCATTTTTCACAAATAGTGGAGTAATCTCTAGACTACGTTTGTATGGAAGAATTTTCGACTTAATAAGAAATTACCGATTTGGAAAAGTTAAAAGTTAGTTACTTACCCACGCATATACGACCGCACTAATATCTATGACATTATTTAGGTACTATAAAAACATTACCTAGACGGGACTGCTGGGGGGCACTTGAAGTAAAGCGTAAACCTTTAAATTATGAGTAAAACCACGGCCTTAGCTTATTTATAAGGTTACATAAATTCACACCATTTTCCCTAGAGGGTAGGAGAAATTAGTGAATGACACGCGGCTCGTACGATGACCCTATGAATGAGGGTCGCCCTAATTCATGTAACTTTTTATTTATTCATAAAAATATGAATTGGGTCACGAACTCAAGAGTGTAGAGTAAAGAATTTCTGTTTCCTTTTTCTTGGATAAATTTATTTGTGGCTTTCAGCACTCATCTTAGGTTGTGTCTTCAGAATATTTTAGTGTCTGTCTGTATGATTTTCTATCTCTTGATAAAAAACGGTTTTCTTGTAGCGTATTGTTTTCAAGATCTGTTTTTTAGGGTTCCGTACCCGAAGGGCCCAAATCCCTATTGTTGTCACTCACGTGTCCGTCTGTCTGTCTGTCGTCTGTCACACAGGTTTTACATCCAAACGGTTGGAGCCACAGTGTTAAATTTTTACAGAGCATCTTATTGACCCAAAGCCATACATATGGTAAAAATTTTTTATTAATAGGAGCCCTCCATCCAGCTAAAGGGAGGTGCGAAAAGAAAATTACCTACCCCATCGAGTGAGACTTTGTTATCTAGAGCTCGTTTTCAGTTTAAAAAAATATTGAAAAACAAAGGAATGAGAAGCTACCAAAGTCAGCTTTAAAAAAAAATCGTTTCGTAGAATTTAACTGCCCATTGACCTATGAACTTCTTTCGCAATAATGTTTATTGTTACGTATGTTTTACTAACAATTGCCAATATTTATAGAAAAATTAGATCTTTAATTTTTTCTCATTTTTCCAACAACAACCAACTTTCCTTGCACGGTACCCTAAATGCGCGAAGTCCGACACGCACTTGTCGGATTCTTTGTCTTTTTCCGAAATGAATCTGTTATTCGTTGATCTTTGACAGTCATTATGGGTAGTCAAAAGCCTGGCAACCAGTCATGCCCAGTGGTTACAACTTGGCATGACTGGTTGCCGGTGTTGCGCAGTACGTGGGTTACGGAGGGCAACAATTACTCCACTTCAAATAGTTGTAAACTGCTGCATCTGGTCCTGGTGATTGTGTGACTCACGAAAGGGCTAGGCGGGTGATGAACAATATTAAATTGATTTCAGTTTTGGTCTATATTTATTAAATTAAATTAAATTAATTTAAAATTTAGACAATTTTAGAGTCCATTCTTTGTTAGTACACAACCTTATAATTAATGTTAGTAATCAGTACATGACACAAAAACAAATTAATTTATAATAATTACAGGGATCCAAGAAGATATAAATTAAATAAGAAAGATACAATTTTAAATAACAATTAAAGTTGTCAAAAAGTAAAAATGTCACTGAATTTAAATGTCAAAAAATTAATTAAGACTAGCTGTTCCCCGCGGCTTCGCTCCCGTGGGCCACCCACAGGATCCATTTTCGGGATTAAAAATAGCCTATGTCACTTAGGAATAATGTAGCTTTCTATTGGTGAAAGAATTTTTTAAATCGGTCCAGTAGTTTCGAAGCCTATTCGGTACAAACAAAAAAATCTTTCCTCTTTATAATATTGGTATAGATTTATAACATACAATTAAAATGTCAGAAAATTTAAAATTAAAATGTCCAATCATAACATTTCATGAAACTAAAATTACACAAAATTTAAATGTCAGAAAATTATAAAATACAAATAAATATCCAATTAATATATTAAATACAGGCAAACTACTGTTATTATAACTTATAACTACTAGATATAAACAAACTACTTATATTCGTTCGCCCCACTGGCATGTCGGCGCATCCAATGTCTCAGTATGGGGCTGTCCCAGTCCCACTTGTCTGCTAGAGTTTTTTATTACTCAAAGCATATAATATTTCCCAATGTTAACGCAGTACTGGCAGTGCGCCTGTCTGGAGCCAGAATATCAATATTGAACCTCCTTTTAGACAGTTTTGTTTGCTAAATATTCTTTGATTTACATATACTATTTCAGTTATGAAGAAATTCTAGCCATCATTTTTTGTGTGTAAAAATATTTTTAAATTACCAAATCGTTTTGGAGGAGTATGCAAAAGTTGTGAAATAATATCGTGTTTTACTTGTTACACGAAAAAAACATGTTTCACAAATAATTTACATATATACCTAGCCGTTACTAAGGAGTATGCTTGAGAAAGTGACCGTTTTACAGCACTAAAGCGGTGGAAGGCAATTAAGCAGATCAGCAATATTACTTGGTCTAAACTCCTACTAATATTGCGTGACAGATAACCTGAAGTTCAGGGAGCTTTCATAATAATATTAATTTATCTTATCTAAATAATACGAACTCAGTATATCATTAGAATCGCCACTGACGGCACTAATAGATATAATTTTCATTAATTCTGATTGGAGTTTCCCTTATCCGATTAAATTAATAATAAAACGAGAGGCTGTCGTCCATAAAAAATCTGAAAGCTTTCGGTACAACAAAACCCACAAAACAGTTAAATTACTTGAAACAAAAAAAATATTTTTTTCAAAAAGATACTACCGGGTTTTTAATTTTTCACTTTTTAGTTGCACCTACCTAATAAGCAAGTTGTTTAGTAAGGTACCTATAATGCCAGAACAGATTACCCGAATTTCATGAAACTTGAACACAACCGGTGCAATGATACCAAGGTGAACTGTGCACATCTGCATACCCCTTTAGAGCGCACTGGCGTGATGTTATGTTATGACATGGTATAAACAATAAATAGACATGCGATTGCAGCAATCCCGAGAGATTTGCCGTTATTCATTGAAGAGTTCTGTTGTATATCTCCGAAGTTCTTCATCAGATCTTCACCAAATTAAAATGGGACCAATTCCGGAACATACTCATTCAAACACAAAAATATTTTTCAAAATCGGTACACAATTGACGGAGAAATCGGTGAACACACACTCGAACATAACCTCCTCCTCCTCCTTTTTGGAAAGTCGGTTAAAAAATCAAAGTACAACGTGACTTTTTACATTGTTTTTTTTTCGCACAGAAAAATGTAGGTTACAGCTGATTTTGTTTTTCATTTACTTGTTGTTTTTTTTTAATTCATGTCGTTGGTTGATACATTTTGCTTGGTTTTAAAAATCAGCCAGCCTTTTGTACCTCTTAAGGAAAAACAATTTTCTTTATCCCTGAAGAATAGGTACGTTATTCCAAAAAGTCTTTGAAGAGATATTCAGTAACATGTCTAAGTACACTAAATATATTTACCTGCCAGTGAATTATTTACTTTTTATATAACACAACGCGTACGAGGTATCTACAATTTTAATAAGGCATATTATGTACTACTTACCACGTCAATCAATCTGCTGAGCATTTTCCCAAAGTATGTAGGGGTGGGCTTCAACTCTAACTGGATTCAGCTGAATACTTTACACGGAGCGAGTGAGCGACGATCTCCACAACCCAGTAACTGGATAACACCGATATTCCATGGCAATACTGGTATCACAATTTCTGAATTCTGACTACCCGTCATGATCATCATTTCAGCCGAAAGACGTCCATTGCGTCGCCACACTGATCTGTCCTATGCGTCTTGCATCCAACGGATTCATCATAAGCCTTTTAGTGTTTGCACTGCTGGGATACTAGCCTCCTTTCTGTGGGAGATGGAATGCAGGTGCATTGCTTAAATCGTTGCAACAACAAATTTTAAAACAAAATATATAATTATTGTTTAAAATACACATACATACATATTTTATATGATACATATCTAAATAAATATATATATTTAATAAAGTAATGAAGATTAGTTAACGAGATGACCCTACCCCCCGCTGATAATAATACTGCAATTTCCGCTTGAAAGCATACCGACTGGTGGCCGCCCTGATTTCGAGAGGAAGCGCGTTCCAAAGAAGAATAGACTGAATATGAAAGGAAGAATGAACAAAATCAGTAGTATGAGAAGGACAGAGTAAGAGCAGATTGTTGGAAGAACGCAGGTTCCTAGCGTGAGAAGAACTTAAATATTGAAAGTGAGACATAAAGTAAGAAGGTGGAGTGGGAGAGTTGAGTAGGGAGAAAATTGTAGTTAGAGCGCGAAAACACCTTCTCTGGCGAATGGGCATCCATTTGAGCTCAGACCTGTAGCTCGACACATGGTCATATTTCCTCAAATTGAATATGAACCGAATGCAGTTATTGAGGAGCCTATCAAGCTTATCCAGCAGAACCGCACTCAAGTCGAAGTAGCACACGTCACCATAGTCGATTATGGGAAAAATTAAGGTCTGCACAAGCATAGTCTTCGTCTTTGCGGGCAAAAAGTTCCTCAGACGATACAGGTATCGCAAAGTGCCGTTGACTCTTTGACTGACACTAGTAACCTGACAATGCCAGCCAAGCGTCGAATCAAGATGCAAACCGAGATCTTTTACGCTAGGGCTAATGGGAATAACGGTACCATCGAAAATAAGAGAAGGAAGAGAGCTAACCGCCACTCTACCCACCATGCGCGAGCTTCCTTGAAGCATTGCTAAACCTTGAAGACCGATCCGTATGACTATTATTTAGCCACGAACGTGTGTACTTAACACATACTTAAATAATGTAAGGTGGTAATTTTTGGCAATAATGTTCGACATAAACGTCTAACCTATTTCCTCGAACAAATTGAGGGTGAAATGACGCTCGTTCGACGCGTGGGATTCGATTCCGTGCTATTAAACGTCAATTGCCTACCAATAAATAGGTATGTGGAGTAGTTCAGATTTACGTATATGACTTACTAGGTAAGGCATCTTGCCAAGTTTATTATGAAAGTCTGCAGAAAGCCGATTTTTTAGGGTTCCGTACCCAAAGGGTAAAAACGGGACCCTATTACTGAGACTCCGCGGTCCGTCTGTCTGTCTGTCTGTCTGTCTGTCTCTCACCAGGCTGTATCTCATGAACCGTGATAGCTAGACAGTTGAAATTTTCTAGGTGACCACTAGTAGGTAATTTATTGTTACAGCAGGAACCATCTGCGGTGATTAAATAGCTATAATTTTTATCTAAATTAAAAACGAGCCTTCTAATTGACCCGTAAAATGCGTAAAAAGTAATTTAAATTTTCCACACGTAGGCGTGCCTTCGTAATTTTGCCCGGATGTTCTTAAATTCTCGTCAAGAATTTTCGTTGAGATCCGCTTTTAGCTTGGGGATTATAGAAACCTGCAATATAATTAGAGTAGGTAGGTTAATGATTAATTAGAAAGGCTAGGCAAGGACTAGATAAAATACTGCTCATCATCATCATATCAGCCGAAAGGCGCTGCTGGATAGGCCTCCCCCAAAGCGTCGCCACATTGACCGGTCCCGTGCGTCTCATATCTAGCGTATTTTCTTCTTATTCTTTATTTCAAACAAAATATAAAATGAAGATACAAATACAATGGACAGTTCCCCCCGCAAACCCCGCAACCTTCACCAGGGCCTGCAGTCTCGACATAGCTAACGATCGTTACGTTAAGTAACATTCGTTAACTCTTACCACAAAATAGTAAGTATACAGAAGGGCCACTCCCGCCGTTTGGAAAATTGACAGCTTAACTTGACAGATTCACTAGGGTTGCTACTATATTGATTCCGAATTAAAAAAAAAAAGGTAGGTTGCCATACAACATATATTCGTCTAAACATACATCATATCATGCTTACATGCCTTAGAGGGTAGACAGGGCATCAAATATCCATTTAATATCACGAACACTACAACCCTAGTGAATCTGTCAAGTTTAGCTGTCAATTTTCCAAACGGCGGGAGTGGCCCTTCTGTATACTTACTATTTTGTGGTAAGAGTTAACGAATGTTACTTAACGTAACGATCGTTAGCTATGTCGAGACTGCAGGCCCAGGTCATCGGTCCACCTAGTGGGATGCCTTCCAACACAACGTCTACCGGTTCGCGGTCGCCACTCTAGAACTTTTGTGCCCATCGGCCATCCGTTCCGCGAGCAATTTGCCCTGCCCACTGCCACTTAAGATTGGCAATTCTTCGGGGTATGTCGGTAACCCTGGTTCCGTTGCAGATCTCGACATTTCTGATTTGATAACGCAAGGAAACGCCGAGCATGACTCTCTCCATAGTCCTTTGGGTGACTGTACGCTTTCTGATCAGGCCCATTGTGAGCGACCACGTCGAAAATAAAAAAAATACTGTACACACTATCAATTTAAAAGAAAACTAGCGGACGCCTTGCGGTTTGACCCGCGTAGTTCCCGTTCCCGTGAGAACACAGGGACACAGATAATTTAATACTAGCATACAGATGCCTCATCCCATACAAAGAAACGGTGCTGACGTAACTAGCGTTTAACATCTGATTAATCTTGTTATTTTCGTGAGTACATCAATCGCGTTCGATCCCTTTTCACGGAAATAGATGGTGTTAGCAACGCCTTGCAAGTAAAAGGATTTACTAGGTTCGTGAATATTTTTTTCTTTAAATACAGTGAAGGTTCGTTTTATAGTATTTTTTTGTACGTTGTTACAGTTTTTTTGCTCCAAAATGTGTTAAAATGCAAATTTTAACAATCGAGTTGAATGCCTCAGAAATTTAAAAATGCGCCATCTATGGCATCAATTTTAAATGATCCGTTCAAATAATCTTTGAAATGTGAATTAAGAGCCCAATATTCCAGAATGTTGTACTTAGGAGAGTTAATTAAACAAGAACATACAATGTTTATGTTCAATTCCAGATAATGTTAATTTTAAACACAATTCTATTGAATTGTGTGTACATGTCGCGTCATCTAGTGAAATTTATTTGAACCAAATATTCTTTCTTAGCAATGAGACCCCGTGCCTCAGTAATTTAAAAATGCGCCGTCTATGGCATCAATTTTAAATGATCCGTTCAAATAATCTTTGAAATGTGGATTACGAGCCCAATATTCCATAATTTTGTACTTTGGCGAGTTGATTAAACAAGAACATACAATGTTTATGTTCAATTCCAGAAAATGTTAATTTTACACACAATTTATTGAATTGTGTGTACATGTCGCGCCATCTAGTAAGATTTATTTGAACCAAATTTTGTTTCTTAGCAATGAGACCCCGTGTAGCATAACAGAGATAAAAAAAGTAGTCTATGTCACTATGGGAAAGAATTTTTGAAATTGCTCCAGTGGTTTTTATGTTTTGTCGATACATACAAAAATACAAATCATTCCTCTTTATAATAGGGGAATTTTTAACTGCACCTCTATTTAGAAATTTAAGCAAACAAAATATCTCCACTAATAACCTACTGCAAAACAATATTACTCACCGTAAAACAAAAATACTGATTTGCACACAAATTATTCAATTAAATATAAAATAAATGTGAATTAGTCCAAGAGCGAGCGAAGCGAGCTCGGGAGCTTAGGGCACCCCGACACGGATAGGTTAGGTTCGAAGGAGATGACGGGAGCTGAAGTGAGCGAACTCAGCTCCCGTCATCTCCTTCATGTTAGGTTACTTTAGACCCTGCAGACAGAAATAGGAGCCCTGCGCAGCGGGGCTCCGTCGACTTTGTTTCGTTTCCCCCCCTCCCTTAAAACTTAAATATTTTGTTGCACTCGAAGAATTATTAGATTTACTTTTAGTTAACAGATAGTTATTCAGTAAAACAGTTAAGCTTTAAAGATCTAGCAGTATAGTATAATTCATTTATTTGATGAGCAAATTTAGTGTGCAATTCAGTATTTTTGGTAGTAATTTCGAATATTTTGATTGAAAAAAGGGGAATTACAGTTAAAGTATTAAATAACACCCTTTATAATATAAGTATAGAAAAAGATAATCTGAAACTAAAAGATACGTATTCCCTCGGAATTCCGACTGAAATGGAACTACTTACGGAGAAGTTGGAAAACATGAGATAACTTTTACGATTGGGTTAGCAATGCCAAAGAAATGGGTGTCCGTTACACATGACAATGTTCCAAGTTTTATAGGAGGGATATATGGCTTTCATTTATACCTAGATGTATCCTTTTAGAGCGGAAAAAGCTGTTTATCCTGTAAATGTTGAATTTTTGATCTGTAACTTTGCAAATTTATCTTTTTTATTTTACGTTGATGTTATTGGTTTCCAACCGTTGTAATTCAACAATTAAAAACAATTCAACCGACTTCCAAATACAAACACTACAAAGTGAAAAAATCCTGTTATCTTTTCATCGTTTTTTCACACCGACTGAAATCCCGAAAAATAAGTTATTTTTCACTATGTAGTACCCATTTTTATTTGGAAGTCGGTTGTATTTTTTTGTAAAAAGTTTTTTTTAATTTGAAATTTTAGGGTTCCGTAGTCAACAAGGAATTCGAATTAGTTTCACCATGTCCGTCTGTCCGCCCGTCCGTCTGTAGCTTAGCTCGGAGACTCTTAATACTAGAAAGCTATAATTTGTCATGGATATACATATTAATCATGCCGATAAAATGGTAAAATAAAATGAAGTGATTCTTTTTTACGGTACCTTCTGTACAAGTAAAGTGGGGTTGCTTTTGTTCACGTCCATCCCATGGTGTGGGCAATTCAAAAATATTACGGGTCTGTGATAACCATTTTTCGATTCAGGTAACTGTTTGCGAAATATTAAGCTTTAATTTGCAATTTTTTATTAGAGTCAAGTGACCCACACCAGCCAGCTAAATAATTGTCTTTGGATATGTGAAAAAAATCACGGCAGTAGTATATATAACTAAATTAAAATGGAAACTACCACAGGCTTTACAAGTTTACGAGTAATAGTTGAACAACATATTATAAAATGTACTTGGAACAGTCAACATTTTGTATATTGATGTATGTTGACAACAGTTTTCGAATGACAAAGTTAATTATGTCCCTTCGTTAGAGCAATATTCGGTGCTTTCATTGTTTATGAACGTTAGTAATGTTACCTATTTATTTTGGTGAATGTAGCTGTTTATACGGAACCCTCTGTGTGCTAGTCAGACTCGCACTTCGCCGGTTGTTAGTTGTGGTACCTAATAGGCAAGTTCTATTATAGTCATCATCATCATCAGCCTATAGCAGTCGACTACTGGATATAGGCCTCTCCAATTGCAGGCCATTTGCTTCGATTTTCGGCAACTGTCATCCAGCTGCTACCAGCCATCCTGCGAAAGTCGTCGCTCCACCTAGCCTGAGGGCGTTTTAGTTCTATAGTAAAGTACCTATAATGCTCTGGCATTATAGGTACTTTCTACTACTATCTATTCTGATAGATTACCCGTATGTCATGAAATTTGAACATAACCGGTGAAATGAGAGTATATCAAGGTGAACTGTACATATCTGCGTACCCCTTTAGAGCGTACTGGCGTGATGTTATGTTAAGAAATGGTATAAACAATAAACAGACATTTGATTGCAGCAATACCGAGACATTTGCTGTCATTTATTGTACAGTTCTGTTGTATATCTCCGAAGTTCTTCATCTAGTCTTCACCAGATTTAAATGGTAACAATTTAGAAACATGACATACTCTTTAAAACAAAAATAAATATTTTTCCAAATCGATCCACAGTTCACGGAGATATTGGTGAAAAAAAACATACGTAAAGTCGAACATAGAACCTTAGAACTACCGCTAGAACCATTGTTTTGCAGTTTACAAACACTATATTTTAATATAAAACATTACCGTATAGTTCCGTTTTAACATGGCCGTAGCGGAATACATTTTTCTAATATACCGTTTTAGAATGTTTCATCATCTGCCTAGCCTTTTCCCAATTGTTGTTGGGGTCGGCTTCCAGTCTCACCGGATTCAGCTGAGTACCAGTGTTTTACATGGAGCGACTGCCTATCTGACCTCCACAACCCAGTAACTGGGTAACACTATACCCCTTGGCAAAACTGGTGTCAGATCTAAAGCTTCTGACTACCCGTAACGACTGTCAAAGATCTTCAAATGACAGCCGGGACAAACGGCTTAACGTGCTTTCCGAGGCACGGAGGCAACTCGGTATGTTGAAATGGTCACCCATCCACGGACCGACCTCGGCAAGCATTGCTTAACCTTGAAGATCGATCCGTGCGGCTGTTATTATTTAGCCACGAGCTCCTCCACCGTTTTAGAATGTTTAGTTTAATAAAAAATAATTGAGAATCACGATGGATGTCGATTCAGGACATCTTTATTCCTTTGTTGCAGTTTTTTGAGAATGCTAGAAAATGCAAAAGGGTCAATGACCTACCTAATTTAAAATCTAACCAAAAACACTCAAATCATCTGAAAAGACAGAACACGAAATAAATCAATACAGTCAATCTAAATTACACAATTACGTTGCCGACGGTCCCCTCTTCACCCTCACCAGTTGAATGCGACATTGACCCAGTTCTACGAGGGGAAACAGGGGAATACTCGACCCATGGCAAAAATGAAATTTTATGGAAATGTCGTTTCCTTTTTACTTTACATGCATATTGGGTGGATAATGTAATCTGGCCTATCAGAGTTCAGTGATGGGGCGTAAACTATTTGAATATGGAATGAGAAAATGAATTTTGTGTATTTGAATTTTATTATCATAATATTTTCTAAGTCCTTTGTAAGATTTAGTTTTTTATATTTGGAATTTCTCAGTAGCATCTACACTGGTTATAAAATAAATGGTAATGAAAATGGTACCATCGAACTAATCTGATGATGAAGCCTGAAGCTAGGCATCGAAACGTTTCCAAAAAAGAACAACTGACTACCAAAGCAAAACGGTAGTATCTTTTGCTTTGGATTGGAAGTCAGTTGTTATTTTCAAAGAACAAAATTTCAATTTTTTTTTTTTTTTTAAACCAGCCCTTTTCATATTCTTCTCAGCAAACCCTTTCATTTGATACCCATATCATGACAGTGCACAAAAAATAACTAGTCCGCCATATTGGATTTAGAATGACGTCACTTAGTTAATCATGCATTGTCATCCAAAATAAACGTGTATGCAAAATTTCATCTTAATCGGTGGAGTATAACTGCTTTAAAATTCAATTGCAAGATTTGACCCAAACACACTTATATACATACTTACATATATTGCAAGTTACATAAAAGCTTTTAATAGCATTAGGCTCGCCCCTTATTACATGGGACTATTATGGGCTATTACTTTGAAAGATAAATCCTTTGCCGGTTTTAGTATTTTTTTCATAATGTTTATTTTATTAACCCCCGCCGGAAAAAGACGGGTGTTATAAGTTTCACGTGTGTTGCTGTGTATCTGTGTGTCTGTATATCTGTGTATCTGTGTATATGTGTATCTGTGTGTCTGTCTGTGGCATCGTAGCGCCTAAACGGATGAACCGATTTTTTTTTTTTTTTTGTTTGATAGGTGATTTTGTCGAGTGTTCTTAACTATGTTTGAATTAAATCGGTTCAGCCGTTCAAAAGTTATGGGTGTTTTACTGTTTGAATTGGGCTGTTAACGCAAGAAAAATGTGTCGTGGGTTTTTTAAGTTTTGAAATTTTACTTGTTAAATATCTAAATGACAAAACAAAGAACAAAATGATTGATCAACACATTGAATAACACAATAACACGTTTAGGAATGGGCAATGTTTTAAATAACACACTAGGTAGATATAGTCAGGTCAGTCAACGTACTAGGTAGATTTATTTTAAAAAAAACAACATAATGTATATTGTTCCGAAATAAATGACTTATGACTTAGCCAACAATTTGTAAAGATGCATTAAAATGTTATTGGGATCTTATTTATAGCACGTTTATATAATCTTAAGCCATGGCATGCTAACACAAACCACAGAGGTTTATAGTCAAAGTAGGCGCGTGCTTGCGGACGGCGAGTAATGAGTAACTCGCCGTCCGATAAGGACCACGCCCGAGTCGACGGCGCGTAGTGTTCCTCGCGCGCCTAAAAGAGATGTCAGCAAAAACTAACGGGGTCCGCTAGGGCCGATGCATGTCTGGGTCGCGGATAAATTTGAAAGAGGGTTATCGCGGCCCTGGCACAAGCCACTGAAGGAACACTGGTGGGTTTTAGTCAGTAACAGTCTGACACGCCCTCCCGCTTCACCCAGAGCGGGAGAAGTCATTGGATAATTGCACAAGCAAAAAAAAAAGAGTTTTATAGTGCAGCTTGAGTAAACTTTCGTAAAAAAATATTTTAATTGACAAAGAATATCCGCATTGGTACTTTAATGTGCTATTGATTTTACCTACCTACGTAAAATCAATGCAGTTGCGTCCCGTTGGTATCCGTACAGATAGCAATTTAATATCCGAATTCATAGCAGCTGAAAATTCCTGTGGCAGCGGCATTTTGATTAAATTACCTATTAACAGTAACTGATTGGAAAGTCAAATTAATTTTAGATAACAAGAATGTGTTTGTGAAGTATGGTTTGTACTACTCTAGATTTAGGACGTACGTAAAATATTTTAGTATTTTTCTGTTATTCAGTGACGTTAATAGTTTACCTGAGATTATAAAACACTAGTTTAAAAATATGTACAACAGAATGTAACGTCACTAATTACAATCTTCTTCTTAGCGTGTCGATGGCAAATACAATTTTCAAATGTTTTGTTTGGCCCAGTATTCAGCCACGGCAAAACTCATCGCCGAGCGACGCAGCCATGGTCACAAGTACAGGTTACATGAGCATGCGGTACAAGACGAAAGGTGGCCCATGGTATGCGGTGAAATGCCATACAAGCCCTGGATATCGGCACTATCCGAGAACCCACCTGTGGAGGTTGTCTTTGCCACGGCAACGCGTGCCTGACTTACTGACAGTGTTGCCAACTTTATTTTTACAAACCCAGCAAATGTGGCTTCGTGACCCACCAGAAAACCACTAAACTGAACGGTCTCTCAAACCACTAGAAACCCACTAATCTAAAACAACAGAATCTCCGTAATGTTTCCTTAAAATTTAACCACATAATCAATTAAAGTTCTGTTGTGTCGCCTATACAACAAATAAATTATACACTTTTTTCTAACGTCCTAACCTAACTACAGTTTTTTTTTGGTAAATCCTACTAGTGGTTCAATATCGGACCACCACTAACTGAAACAATCAAAGCCACTAAAAAAATCCACTAGCCACTAAAAGCAATATTTCGCCACTAAATGGGGGGTTGAAACCACCAGTTTTAGTGGAAAATCCACTAAGTTGGCAACACTGTATTACTGAAGTAAAAATATAGAAAAATACCTACCACGATATACATTTTTAGATGTGTTCAGCGCTACACTGACATCTTGAAGAAAAATCTTGAAACATCACGAAGCTTTTCAAACGTAGCGTAGCGACACTGGCGCCGTCGCCTGAAATTCAGCGAACATTAACTCTGACACATTGAGACGACTTTCCGAGATCGTATGATAGATGGCGTTAGTGTAGATTTCTTGAATCTTGCTGTGGAAATTGGTGTGTCGCTACTTTCGAGGTTACAGTATTCTTCGGACTATTTTGGAAAAGTATAAGCCTTTTCATATGGAGTTAAATAATAGATTAGTTGATTTGACCATCAATTATCTGAATAACTAATTTAAATAAAAGAGTGTCCATGGAGTTTCTTGCAAGTTCGTCTCCATAGAGATCTATCTACCTACCTAAGCTTTGGAACGAGCTAACTAACTTAATTATTCAAGAGTTTGAGTCTGAATTATGAACCTACATCAAAAACTGTGAAGTAAGTGTGACCTATGAGTGATTTGCTATTTTTTTAAGAAATCTGTTGACAAATTTTTCTTATTGTCCGTTTATAATTTATGGCATTATTATAGTAATCCCAAACGTCCAATTAGAGATTTGGAAAAAAAGCATAGAAAAAGAATAGCAATTACATACATACATGATACGCGCGAAAAACATAACTAAACCTTTTCTTGCATCACATCATTAGCCTATTAATGTTCCCACTGCTGGGACACAGGCCTCCTCTCTGTGAGAGGGAATGAGCCGTAATCCACCACGCGGGCCCAGTACGGGTTGGTGTCACATGTCTTCGAATTTTTGTTTCTAGGACATGCCGGTTTCCTTACGATGTTTTCCTTCACCGTTTTGAGAGCAGTGGTGAAGAAATAATTTACACAAAGTAATGCACCTGCCTGGGCTCAAACCCAGGACCTACAACTTGTAAGTCGCGGCCGATCGGCTCACTAACCTTATCTTTTCTTGAAGTCGGGTAAAAAGAAAAAGAGATAAAATCAGTGTTTGATAATATAGAACATAAAAAACATTTTTGCAAAAAAATACTACCGACTTCCAAATGAAAAACTACAAAGTGAAAAATAACTTAACTTTTGGAAGTCGGTGTCTTTCGTAGGAACCATTTTTTTGCGATATGGACACCGACTTCCAAAAGTTAAGTTATTTTTCACTTTGTAGTTTTTCATTTGGAAGTCGGTAGTATTTTTTTGCAAAAATGTTTTTTATTTTTCCCTTTTTAGTTTTACCTACCTAATAGCAAGTTGTTTATTAAGGTCCCTATAACTCCAGAATAGATTAACCGAATAACATGAAACTTGAAAATAACCGGTGAAATGAGAGATCTGCGTACCCCTTTAGAGCGTACTGGCGTGATGTTATGTTATGAAATGGTATAAACATCAAAAAGACATGCGATTGCAGCAATCCCGAGAGTTTTGCCGTTATTTATTGAAGAGTTCTGTTGTGTATCTCCGAAGTTCTTCATCAGACGTTCACCAAATTAAAATGGGACCAATTTCGAAACATAATCTTTCAAACAAAAAAAGAATTTTCAAAATCGGTCCACAATTGACGGAGATATCGGTGAACATACATAAAAAAAAAAAAAAAAAAAAAAAAAAAAAAAAAAAAAAAAAAACATACAAGAAGTCGAACATAGAACCTCCTCCTTTTTTGTAAGTCGGTTAAAAATAAAAGTGCAGCCTACTACTTTTATAGATTATTCTTCAAAAGCCCACCTAAACTATAGAGACAAGTGCTTTTAATAGGAATACCGACTAATTAATATTTACTTCACAATTATCTCAAAATAAGTTCAACATAATAGGGCAGATATTAAATTAAATTCGCCAATTACTTAGAAGCGTATAAAACTAGATGAAGTAGCTAAATAGGTACTCATCGCATAAAGGTCAGTTTTAAAAGGGTTTATTTATAACCGTTCATAAAATACAAAGAGGGTTAAAATTAACAAAAGCGGTTGTCTATTAATCTAAATTCAAAAAGGGTATAAAGATATATTCTTTGAAAATTCTTTTGGGTCACTCAACATTGGATTAAGAGGATCTCGCTAGTGTTAGATTAAATCTTAGCTATTACTGAAGCAGTCCGGGATTATAGGCAGGTAAGTACTTAAAGAAGTAATAGTTAACATCGTTCCGTTTCCGTGAATGTGTCAGTGGTATCAACAGTGGGCCCTGTCAGAATATCAGCGCAGCGTTATTTTCTTTTTAATATGCACATGCTGAGATAGGAGCCTTTTTGGTCTCGCACGGGGTTATTTTTTTATTATTGTTTGTGTTTTGCCTATCTCGTGTCTCCTGTGTGTGTCATAAATATATATCTAGGGAAGACTATGTAGTTGTCAGGAAAAGCCATTATTGCATGGATTCTTTTCGTGCTAGATGTTAAACAAACCAACTTCTTTGCTTGTATGTAGGGTCACAATGTAACTGATCACGTTATGTATTGGCGAATTACGTAAACGACATTCCACCGAGCACGTAGTTTGATCTACACGAACAATCGGTCATTCTCATTGTATTTCTCCATAAGTCCAGTTTTATCACAAATTAACAACTCAATCCAAAACGCCATCCTCCGCCTCGATCTTTTGTCTCCTCTCCTCTTGTTTTCGCCAAAAACTATTGCTTGGTATTATGTCAAGTTGACATCTGTCAGTGTCATTCGAAAACATAGCTCTCTTCAGAACGAAATCTTTAGAAGTGCCGACAAATATTTTTCTTGCTTTCATATCTTCTGTGCTTAGTTTTTTTTTATGTGGAAAATCATTTTAATGACTTCTCTCGCTCTGGGTGAAGCGGGCGGTCGTGTCAAACTTTTACTGACTAAAACCCACCCGTGTTTCTTCAGTTGCTTGTGTCAGAGTCGCTGAAACTCTCTTTAATATTAATCGGTGACTTGTTTAAACAGGCTAAGGGCCTTTTCACACGTCCCGGTTGCCGGGTACCCGGCGGTGAATCTATAGCCATGCACGCCGATACGTGTGAAAGGTAACGTACATAGCTACCGGCGTTCATGGCTATAGACTTCGCCGCCGGTTACCCGGTAGCGGCTACCCGGCAACCGGGGCGTGTGTAAAGGCACTTAGACTCGAACGTACTTATTATCCAGTAAAAGGCTTAAAATATCCACCATCGGACTACCAGACGTACGGCGATGCGTCATCGGTATATGTTGGATATCCCACCCATACGCACTAAACGTTTTGGGGACACTTGCATTATGCGTACAGCTAAGGAGTGGAATTTCCTGCCGGAGTCTGTGTTTGCCGATAGCTACAATCTAGGGGGTCTTTATATCAAAATATAAATCGCTTCTCCGGCAAAATTTTAGACGTGGAATTGTTAGTAGATAAATACCACATGGATATCTTATGTTTTTGTGAAACTTGGTTAAAACCAGATAGGATGTTGTTTAATGTAAATAATTTTTCAGTTGCCAGCGCGTACAACAGATCCTCAGTGGGTGGTGGTACCCTGATACTTTGTAATAGTCATCTCAAATATAAGGAAAGGAAGGATATCACTGCTTACTCTGTTGATCGCTTATGTGAGGTAGCATGTGCAGAGGTCGAGGGGCATACTATCTTGTGTGTTTACAGACCACCAGCATCAAACTTGTCATTGTTTTTAATTACAATGGAAGAATTGTTAAGTAAACTTTTCAGGGATAATAAATAAGTTTTTGTTTGTGGTGACTTAAATATAGATCTATTAGTAAATTCACCTGAAAAATGTAAGCTCATATCATTGTTTAAATCATTTAACTTAAAATATTTATTTAATGAACCGACAAGAATAACAGCAACTTCAGCTTCGTGCATTGATAATGTTTTCACTAATTTTAAAGTAAAAAATTCGTTTTTAATTAGTGGCGTTAGGTCAGACCATACTGGTCAACTAGTATTTTTTGAATCAGATAAAAAAAATAATAACCTAGCTAAATCAATTCGATTAATACCTCTTACAAAAAAAAAAAAAAATTCTTTTAATAATAATGTTTTTAGCAACCTATGTAACGCCAGTTTTGATTCAAAAGACCCCAATATAAATTACGGCACGTTGTTTTCTACAGTTTGCCAAGAATTCAATAAAACGTGTCCTGTAAAAACAGTTAACGTCAGCAGTTACAAATCAAAATTTAGCGAATGGGCCACTGTGGGCATAAGAAAAAGCCGAGATATCTTATATAATTTATATTACGAAAAATCTTTGACTTCCGATCAAGTTTTCCACACTTATGTTAGAAACTATTCCAAAATATTTAAAAGAGTCTGCGCTCAAGCAAAATCTCAAATAATAATTAACAAAATTGGTGTTTCTAATAATAAAATAAAAACTGTGTGGCAAGTAATTAATAGAGAAACCGGAAAGACACAACTACGCGATCAGAATGAGTTGTCATTGAAAATAACTAATCAAACCATTTCTGATAAGCAAGAAGTCGCTGAGACATTAGAAAATTTCTTTACCAACATTCCGTTAGAGGTTACAAAGTCTCTTCCCTCCTCATCTAAATTAGCTGAAGCTCTTCTTAAGGAAAACTTTACTAAAGACTTACCAACCTTTAGATTTAAACCAATATGTATTGATACAATTAAAAACGCGTTCAAAAGTCTCAATATAAAAAATACTGAAGACTTATGGGGGATATCCGTTAGGGTTCTTGGAGATATTATTGACTCAATTGCTCCTGTCCTAACAGGCATATTCAATCAATGTTTGGACAGCGGCACGTTTCCTGACTTAATGAAACACAGTAAAGTAGTACCAATTTTCAAATCAGGTTGTAAGAGTGATCCCTCTAATTATAGACCTATATCCGTGCTTCCAGCATTGAGTAAAATCTATGAAAAAATCATGCTGGATCAGATGTTGTCTCACTTCAATTCAAATGAGATCCTGCATAGTCAGCAGTTTGGTTTCACGAAAGGTAGGTCGACAACGGACGCGGGAGTAAAACTCATCAGTCACATTTTGGAATCTTGGGAGAAGACCCAGGATGCCATTGGCATTTTCTGTGATCTCTCAAAAGCGTTCGACTGCGTCGACCATAACACACTGATCTGTAAATTACACCACTACGGAATTCGAGGACAAGCTGCTGATCTTGTGCTTTCCTATTTATCAAACAGACAGCAAAAAGTAAATGTTAATGGGGCGACGTCCTCCGGGTCTCTAGTCAAGATGGGCGTGCCTCAAGGTTCAATTCTCGGCCCATTCCTCTTCCTTGTTTACATTAATGACCTCCCTTTTATGATGGCCAAATTATCGGATATAATTCTATTTGCTGATGATACTTCGCTAATTTTTAAAATAGATAGGAAAGATACGGATGTCTTACATGTCAACGAAAGTCTAATTATTCTCTCAAAATGGTTCGCAGCTAATAATCTTTTACTGAATGCGAAAAAAACTAAATGTCTTAAGTTCTCTTTACCAAATGTACCACAACGTGACCTTAATTTAAATCTTGACGGCAAAAATCTTGAAGTTGTAGCTGAAACTGTATTCTTAGGGATTACTATCGACTCAAAACTGCAGTGGGGCGCGCACATTAGAACTCTTTCGGGTAGGTTAAGTTCAGCTGCATATGCAGTAAGGAAAATAAGGCAGTTAACCGATGTAGCCACAGCTAGGCTGGTATACTATGCTTATTTCCACAGTATTATGTCTTATGGCATTCTGCTGTGGGGATCAGCAGCAGACGTTGACTCAATTTTCATATTACAAAAGAGGGCAATCCGTGCGATCTATAAAATGGGTCCTCGCGAGACCCTCAGAGAAAAATTTAAAGAGATCGATATACTGACTCTACCTTCACTTTATATTTTAGAATGTATTTTGTATGTCCGCAAAAATCGAGGGCTTTTCAAAACTAGAAGCGACTTCCATAATTTAAATACACGCAGTAAACACGAAATTGTATTACCTAAATTCAGATTAACGAAAACTAGCAAGTCTTTTCTTATAAACAGTATACGCTTTTATAACAAGTTGCCAAAGTCATTTATAGAACTGACCGATAGAAAGTTCAAAAATCACATCAAACGTGTCCTTATTAAAAAAGCATATTATAAAATCAAGGACTACGTTGAAGATAAAAATATTTGGTTTTAGTTCCTTCTGCACATGCGGCTTCCCTGGTAACTCATAAACGGCACAAATATGTGGATGTCTCTAACTATTCTCAATCTAATTTTTCTTCATTTAATAAGACTTTTTACAATGGTTTTCAATTATCTTTATAGCCCTTTGCTACGAATAGTTACAGCACTGATAACAACATTTGTGCCACATGTTAAATTTAGTCTTGTTATACTTTGTATAGATTATTTTACCGATTGGTTTGTAAATGTGTGAACATTGTAGGCCTTCTAGATTGTTAACATTTTATCTCGTTTTACTTTTTTTAATCTTTTTTTTATTTATTATATAATCATTTCTTGTTTTAGTTTCTTACGACTTATTATCGGGCCTGCGTTGTCCCCCCATCTAAGTACTGCTGTAACATGGAAATATTGTAAAACCAAACAATTTTTTAAAAGAGTAACCATGGAGTTTCTTGCCGGTTCTTCTCCATAGGAATCGACCAACCCGAACCGTGCACATTGTCCTATGTAAAATAAAAATTATTGATTTTGATTTTAAGTCAAGAGTGAATAGGTTTTTTCTAGGCAAGCGTGCTTCACCGTCGACCACATCATCGCTTACCATCAGGTGAGATAGTGGTCAAGCGCAAGCCTATAGACGATTAAAAAAAATAAAAAAATGTCGCTATTTTTAAATCATTCCTTGATTTTCATAGCAACCAAAAGTAGCACCTTTGAGGGATTAAACTGTTATTAACAATCTATTCCCCAATATACCCCAGCTATCCATGTCATCTAATCTTGCCGAAACATAAAACGAATATATGAATCCAAAATCTTAAAAATAAAGGTTCGTTTTCATAAAAACGGGCAGCCACTTTACTCCATTAGAAGGATCCGCCCCGGGCTGTATGCGTCCCCATCAAAGTATCGTTTTCCAAAGAATATTATAAATCTCGCGATAAAACGCTCCCCGTGTAACGCTTATTTTATTTGCAAGGTAATAGAGAACCTTCGAAATATTCTTAGGTAGGTAATGTTTAAATTTTTAACCGACCTCAAAAAAGGTTCTCAGTTTGACCTGTGTATGTATGTTTGCCCGTGATTTTCTCGCGTTTGGCTGATGCTGCTTTTGAAGCGGTTTTCAAAAAAAATCTGGAGAAGGTTTTGATAAACAACAAATGGATACCCCGTGACGTCATCCGCATGGATCCGTTATTTTTAGGGATAGTGTACTAAAACTAAAAATAGAGAAATAAAAACTTTTTTACATTAAAATTAAATGACTTCGAATGCAAAACATTAAAAATTGCAAAATAACTTTCGTTTCGGCAGCCCGTGTCTTTAGTACTTCTTCACAGACTTCGGATTTTTTTTTTGTGAATAAATTTTTATATCAAAATCAAAAATCAAAATCAATAATTTTTATTTCACATAGGCCTACATGGGCACTTATAAAACGTCGACAAAATGTGCACGTTTCGGGTTGGTCGATTCCTATGGAGAAGAACCGGCAAGAAACGCCATGGTCACTCTTTTAAAAAAATTGTTTGGTTTTACAATATTTCCATGTTACAGCAGTACTTAGATGGGGGGACAACGCAGGCCCGACAATAAGTCGTAAGAAACTAAAACAAAAAATGATTATATAATAAATAAACAAAAGATATAAAAAAAAAAAATAAGTATCCGAGTCTTTGGCAGTCAAATTGACTATGTAATTGCACTTCATTACCCTTTTATTTTAGTCTATCCAAAAATGTCTGGTAGATATCGCTGTCAGCGATAAAACCTCCATTGTACCCTTAGAATTAAGTTATTTGTAAAAGATGTGTTATTATTTTGGTGAACAATAAAATATATTAAATTCTGTTCTATTCAATTCATATCAGCCGGATTAGGGCTTGCCAAAAGCAGCCCTTTGTCTGGAGTTAGGCCCGGTTAATACTTGTACTGCTACTAGTAATATCTAAAGATATAGATGTGCCTACCTACTCACCTATTGTAACAATAAATGTAAGTGCTAACTTGCCAATTGTGGTTCTATCAAAAACACGGTGTTTTGCAATTCACCTAAAGCTTCAGGGAATGTTAGATAGAATACTTACTAATTTACTACGACATCAAATTTAAAACAAACTACACTGGCCTTCAAAACTTAGCACCGCACTTTTGAAATTGCAATTTCTCCTAAACCTTTTTTTTTATTTTTATTTTTTTGACACAAAATACAGGTGTAATATACTTATTTGAAGCTCTGGCTCCTGTGCTAGGTAGCAACCTGTGTTACAGGAGCCAAGGTCTTCTTACTAGAAAAAACTCAAAATTTGATAGTATGTTTTTCGGCATTACATTTTAATAACTGGTATTGCGTCCTCGGGCTCTGTTAAAAACTTCTTTAAAAACAACATTTGTATTTTTCGTATTTTTTTCTTATTTTTTTTTTATAACCTATAGGCTCGCGCTTGACCACAATCTCACCTGATGGTAAGCGATGATGTGGTATTTCTCTGAGTATAGGTCTACCGGAATCTCATGGCAAATGTGGAAATAAAAATTTGTTGTGTGCAATACTGGGGAAATTGGATTAAACGATCTTGATACTGTTTAATTTTTATTTATGTCTTTAGTATTAATGAACATGAGGTACCTATAATAAATAGTAGTCACAGTGGATTTTTGTGTCTTTGAACTTGGTCCTACCAACCATTGCGTAAAAAACAGTTTGTCATCGAGTATACTGCATAGAGTAAGCGAGATAGGACGATGTGACATACATAAGCGAGTGAAAGAGACAGTTATACAATGCTATTTTCACCTTCAATATTGACACAAAAATAGCTACTGCGCGGGGTCTTGCAATCAATTCAGAGACACAAAGATTCACTGTGAGTATTATAGGTATGTGTATGAATAATGTTGTTATACATCGGGTTCTTAACATAGGAAAAATAAATCAATTGAATATTAGTTTATGTACTAATTTATTATATATCATTTAAATCATACTAATAAGTTAAAACCTCATTCAGAACTAGAAAACTAGAATACGATTCCATGAAATCCACTGGCATTTCAAAAACTTGTATCTTTGTAGTTTTATGTCATCTCTCTCCATCAAAATGGTTCTTTTTCATTGGCATTTAACATATTCAAAACCAATCTCTTTATGTATAAAGTCTGTAAAAATTATAAATGTATCATGTTACTTATAGTCATTCATCATCATCAGTCTATATATACTTTTTTTTTAATGTAAGTTTTATGGCCTGGTTGCTAGGACCTTTTAGCCACGTCTTTGGAAAGAGTTTTGGATCTTATATTTATTCTTTAGTATGCATTAGAATGCGGATGTAACAGATTTTAATGTTTTTTGGAGTATTTGGCAGCAAATTGTATCGAGTTAGTCTTTCCAGTAAGCTTTGCAGAGGCAGTCAATACTAAAATAAAATACGCCGCTCTACTATCCTGAGATCGCTTCTCTCAATGATTTTACAAATTGTCCAGTTGCGTAGACAGTTGAGACACAAAACTACACCAATAACATATCACAATATCCACTAGGAATCAATTTGCAAATAATTTTAACAGCCACTGAACTTCACTCGACTAAATCCCGCGAAAAACTCCCGTCTATATACATATACACGTCCCACTGCAGGGCGCAGATTATTACTTAATATTTTTCTTACGTCAAAAATTCTCAATCTCCGTTAAAATCAATATCTTGTCGAAAAATTAGTAACAGTTACATTACTGTTGCCATTTCCTTCCGGCCATCATTCGATGTGACCTGTGTATTTACCATATAATAGCAATGGAAAGAAATAAAAATTAAGTAAGAAAAATATTAAATAAACTAAAAGTATCAAAACAAGACAGTCCAACTTACCGGTCCACTCTACGACGCACTTTAAAATCAAAGATTGAGTTTGATTTACGCCTTCTTCTGCCCTTATTTGATGATACACATTGAAAACAATATGTCTCGCTTGAGATCGAAGTGGGTTTTTCAAACAACAATAACAAATTTTCAAGATAATATCAAAAAAATTCAGCAGCGGTTGACACATCAAGTACTTTGATTAGACAGTTGACAATTGACATTGCCATATGAAAATCACAATTAAAAAAAAAAAAAAGATGCCATGAGATTCTGGTAGACCTATTTGTTACCTATGTACACAGGTTTCTGCTTCTATCTTTTTTAATATAAAAACGTTACTAATGTATAAAAAACTATAATTTCAAATGAACTTGATGAATTTTTCTACAAAAAGTTTTTTATGTCAAAACTCTGACTTCTATAATTTAGTAGAAATTGAAATTTCAAAAGTTTGTGGTACTAAGTTTTGAAAGACAGTGTAGTTTTTAAGGTCACGCGGCTAATTTTACTACTGATGGTGCTCATGACGCGGTTTTAGTGAGGTCAAAATCCCACACGCCCTGGACTTTTTCGAAAAAGTACAGAGGGGTGACCATAAGCTCTTAGAGCAAGGTTATTTTAAGTGTGTGCGTAAGGGACAGATGTAGGTGACTTGTAAATAAGATAGTTTTGGCACGTCAGGGTACGGGAGCTGGTGCCTTTTATAGGTTTCTCCCCGGTCGCAAAAAGAAAGCTGGGTAAGGAACCTCTTAGATACCTTCCCCTACTTTTGAAGCTTACTATACTCCTCATTCAACCAAATCTATAAAACAACTAAACAATAATTGCCACACACCTCTAAACGGTAAAACAATTAGATCCAACCCCTCACGTGTCCCATTAAAGTGTACCGTTCCGAATCAGATTGTACCGTATCTTATCCTTATTGTGTAATGGCATTTGGGACATCTGATAACAGTGATAACATGTCTAGAGACGATCAGGCAGATATCTTTATTTGTAACGATTTGATACGCAACGGAGATTAGGTCGATTCTAACGTTATGACGGCTGTGAAGACCGCCTTTCGCTGTCTAAAACCCCACCAAATGAATACCACACACACATACCCTGTCAAATGAATTCGCTACAGCACAGCGACTCGCTTAGAGTTACGAGCAGCCTTCTAGTTTGAATCTCCTTGTAATTAATCTTAGTTTGTATACCTAATAATGTTTGCATGCTATAACTGTAATATTATTATTTTTTATATTTTCTGTCTATCATGATCCTTTTGTATAATATTCCCTGTTTTTAGAGAGGTCTGGCTTTTGTCAGGACTTCCTAGTACAAGAGCCAGGGCTGCACTGATATTTGTGACATAAAGTGTGTGTTAATAAATAAATAAATAAATTAGGGGTTCAGTTAGGCTTTAGTGTTTACAGCACCAATTTACGTACTTAAAATAAAATTTCCTACAAACAATATAGTATGAGTGTCCACGACCACGGTCAAAACCGCTAGACTAGATGAATCTGAACCTGGCTAGGTGGGTCATTTCTGCTGTCATAAAAATAAATAAACAACAAACATAACAACAACAATATAAAATTACAATATTTATGTCTGATATAAGAAATGTACTTACCATAGGTTTCATAATTTTGTTATTATGAAATGTTCGTATTCAGACATTTTGCGCGTCACATGTGGCCTAAGCGCATTTTCAAAAATGTAAAAAAAATAACCAACTTGTCTCATTTTTGCTCTAATTTATTTAGTCCAATTTTTTTTAAAATCTTATGTACGGTTGCCGAGATTACCAAAATATTGTTTCAAATATCACCTGTAACTCCAAAAACGAAAAGATCTTTTCGGAGTAGCTTCTAAATGCAACAGCGGATAAATGCTCAGACTTTCTTCTGAAAAATTACTAGTTCTCATCAACCAATTTAAACTTGAAAACATGATTTTCAGACGTTTTTTCTAAAGGATATTTGTGTCCTCAGTTTTCATTTTCTCAAAAATGGTACTGATGTCTGAAAATTGTGTAATCGGTATTTAAAACATATCTTTCAAATACATTCTAAAACATCATAGAGATTGCTATAAAACACCTCAGTGAATTTTTTGATAATTAAATTTAAAAATGCGGTCAGGTCAGAAGTGAGAAAGAAAATGTTTTAAATATAATTTTTTTGGAATCAGAATAACCAAATCTATCGATTGTATCCGGTTTTGGCCGTAAAACGATGAGACAAAATTTTGGTCATGAACACTCGTACTAAAAGCGAAGACATTACCAATCCACACTTGACGAAAGAGTGCAGACCTGTGTCCTATCCCAGCAGATCCCGATTATGCTAAAGATCGGCAAGCACTTTATTGGCTACCTTGTAGTTTTAAACAAAGTTCCAGTTCAAAATCAAATAACTACAAATAAACAAACTATGCTAGTATATTTTCTCCGAAGATAAGAATTTTGTTTGTGTTTAGATCGTCGTTAGAGAAATTCTCTTTTACAAAGCTTTAATTTGATAAGTATTTTGGATTTTTAGGGTTCCGTACCTCAAACCACCACTTTATACACGAATTTATACCAAATACTGAGGTCTATAGTCCCTATTAGGTGTAAAAAATCAAGGTCCTGAGTCAACACATTAAAAAGATATGGGCAAATTTAGATTTTCGCGAAAACTTGTAAGTTGAATTTTCAACATGTTTTTAATTTTCGGCATTTTCCCTTTACTTGTGTTGTAAGTCATTGCTTTTAACCAAAATTGACAATTCTAGATCAACCAGAAGTACCCTATAGGTTTTGGGTCGAAAACCTACATGGTAGTTCACGTTGACCTAGTTACCTAATTATGTTGGTGAATGAAGCTGTTTGTACGGAACCCTCGGTGCGCGAGTCCGACTCGCACTCGACCGGTTTTTTTTGAAGCAACCAACAAACAACATGAAAGAAGCAATATTCAAGTTCTTTTCATCTTCCATTTTTAAAATGAGAAAACAAAACACAATCGCTCAATTTGCATTGCTTTGCATATTTGCAAAAGCTCTATAAACATCAATATCTACATAGATATACCTACCTATGCATCGTTTATTTACTTTTCAATAAAACAAACAGTTAAGGTAAACAATTGTTCGACTAAAGTAGAATTAATAACGGTGCTGCGAGGACGGTTTTCAGGTAAACATCGGCTTTATAATTGATCAATATTGAACTGGGTTGCTAGATAGAACTGTTGGCACTAGTTTGGGACAGTTTTGTATGTATAGATAGTTAAATGTTGGTCTGGATAAGACATTGAGAGGAGGACTGGACGCTTTAGGTAGCTGGACGGGATGGGAATTTTCAGTTTTGAAGAACAGCTGGGTCGTCAAACAGAAAACGAAATGTCGTATTAGTCTAATCTTGAATCACTGTAGATATTTCATGGACAAGAAAAACCAGCCAAGTGCGAGTTGGACTTCACGCACGAAGGGTTCCGTACAATTATCGCAAAAAAACGAAACAAAAAGATTCGAGCCCCACTTCAATATTTTTTTTATTCTTTTTAGTATTTGTTGTTATAGCGGCAACAGAAATACATCATCTGTGAAAATTGCAATTGTCTAGCTATCACGGTTTATGAGATACAGCCTGGTGATCGACAGACGGACAGTATAATCTTAGTAATAGGGTCCCGTGACAACCTTAACAACAAATTGGCAATACCTACAAATAAAAAGTTAGAATGAGATCTTAGAGGCAATGCCCGTTTTTTTAAGAAACTTTTGCATTCCCATCTCAGTCGCAATCTGTCGAAAATACCACTAAATTAGATCCTAGATCGATCGAACCCACAGAACAGAAAAACAACCGAATTTACTTTTTTTTTTTTTTGAAAAAATTACCTTTTATCTTGCCAGTTGTACAATTTCAGTTTTATAAAAATGATATTTCAGTGACGGCTTTTCATTCGCACTGACAGCTTTCTAAAAAAACATTTTATTCATAAACGTTGGATATGAAACTCTGCCTTCAATATTTCATTTGATATTCAATATTTCATGAAACCCAATTTCAGCAACGACCGGTGTCCTTCTTTGCAAAAAGGGTTTCAAAGTGATCTTTCAGCCTATTAATATCACTTTGATGTTTTGACATTCAATAGGAAGTATGAAAATAACTCCTACATAAACAGATACCTACAGGCAAACATTTAAATTAAGTTCTCTCATAAACTGTCGGAAGTAAAGGTATTTCAAAAGTTTTGCTACAGATTATATCTAACTTGTGAGAAGATTTTCGCGATAAAATTGTTTCGTAATATCGATAGAAATACTTTAATTAACTAATTATAAATTAGGTTTATTAAGGTCTTGATGCAAACAATTTTGTTTTAAAATTCATCAATGCTATACAAATGACTGTAGGCATTTATATTTTTAAGACATCTGACGCCCATCACAGATTTCTATCGCACCGATTTTTTTATTTTTTTGTTAGCCTGAATTGTTCCACTCGTGGGTAAAGGCCAATTTCTAATTAAAACAAACAATACAAAAACACTTCACTTACTTATGGGGGAAAAAACCATCATAAGAATCGGAGTCTCAAATTGCGCGAGCCTCCAGGAGAGATTTCATGGAAAACTTATTATAGTTTTTTTTTGTCTTCAAGAAGGATGTCTTCAAAGATCTGGACTGGGGAGGGCTAGGCATCAATGTCAATAGCGAGTACATCACTCACCTACGATTTGCCGATGATATAGTGGTCATGGCTAAGAGACTATGGAGGATCTCAGTACAATGATCGATGACCTCAGTAGAGCTTCCGAAAGAGTGGGTCTATAAATGAACTTGGCAAAAACCAAGGTAATGTTGAATGCCCATGTAACATCTATTCCTATCAAGATTGGAGGTCTACTCTCAAAGTTTTAGACGATTATGTCTGGGAAACACCTGGGAAACCTGGGAAAAACGATCCTATTAGATAGGCCTAACTTTGAGAAACATTGAAGAGGTCAACCATCGAATCCGACTCGGCTAGGCAGCGTTCGAAAATAATCAGAAAAGAATAAAGGAGAAGTAGGCAAATATTAAAATTTCCACTTCCCGGAATAGATGTTACATGGGCATTCAACATTACCTTGGTTTTTGCCAAGTTCATTTTTAGACCCACTCTTCCGGAAGCTCTACTGAGGTCATCGTTCATTGTACTGAGATCCTCCATAGTCTCTCAGCCATGACCACTATATCATCGGCAAATCGAAGGTGATACCGGTGTCTTATCCAGACCAACATTTAACTATATAAACACGCAAAACAGTCCCAAACTAGTGCCAACAGTTCTACCTAGCAACCCAGTTCAATATTGATCAATTATAAAGCCGATGTTTACCTGAAAACCGTCCTCGCAGCACCGTTATTAATTCTACTTTAGTCGAACAATTGTTTACCTTAACTGTTTGTTTTATTGAAAAGTAAATAAACGATGCATAGGTAGTTGATATTGATGTTTATAAAGCTTTTGCAAATATGCAAAGCAATGCAAATGAAGCTATTGTGTTTTGTTTTCTCAATTTTAAAAATGGAAGATGAAACTAACTTGAATATTGCTTCTTTCATGTTGTTTGTTGGTTGCTCCAAAAAAATCGTAAAGGGTTAACAAATTAAAGCTTTGTGAAAGAGACTTTTTCTATCGACGAGAAAAACGTACAAAAAAATCTTATGTTCGGCGAAAATTAACAAGTATAGTTTGTTTATTTGGAATTGTTAACTTTGTTTAAAACTACAAGGTAGCCAATAAAGTGCTTGCTGGTTTTTAGCATAATCGGGATCTGCTGGGATAGGTCACAGGTCTGCACTCTTTGCGAGGAATGGGACTGTAATACGTCACGCAGGCCAAGTGCGGATTGGTAGATGTCACATGTCTTCGCTTTTAGCACGAGTGGTCATGACCACATTTTTTGTCTCATCGTTTTACGGCCTAAACTGGATACAATCGATAGATTTGGTTATTCTGATAACAAAAATTGTAATTTAAAAAAAAATTGCGTCACTTCTGAACTGACCGCAGATTTTTTATTTTTTTTATGTAGTTGAACGATACATTTTAGATGCCGACTACACAATTTTTAGACACCAGTAGCGTCAAACGTACCCAGATGAACATTTTTGAGGTAAATAAAAATGAGGCAAAAAACCCTTTAGAAAAAACGGCTGAAAATCAATGTTTTCAAGTGAACATTGGTTGATGAGAAATAATAATTTTTCAGAAGAAAGTATGAGCATTATAAGTGTTGAAACCATTTTGAAGCTACTCCGAAACGTACGATCACCGATTTTTTTCGTTATTGTTGTGCTTTATAATTTCTGTAAACGTCCCTTTTTTTTTTTATCATATTGAAATTACCTACAAGTTCTTAACTTAACAAAGAACATCTTCAAAAACACAGAGCATAAAAATCTTCTTAAACATGAAACAATAAACTTTTCTTCAGCCTTGTTATTTTCACTAATGAGGAGATATGTCTGTTATTTTATTAGAAATTTATTACCGTTGGAAGCAAAGACTTTATTATAAAAATAAAAAATGTGTAGATAAATAGGCTGATCTTTGAAAAAGGCAAACACACCGGCATTTGTCTGTACTGCTGTGTGCCTGTGTTGCACAGACAAAATTCTGTAGAAGTTGATGAAAGTCTGTGAAGTGTGGAATTGTGGACATTGATGCTACTACCTATCTAGCTGGTTTCGGCCACAGCGACCGCAATCGTTGGTTACTCAATGTGGTTGAGAGCCCAGGTTTGCTGCCCTGTAATGTGCTCTCATGTGACTTGCAGATCCATCTTTCGCCGAAAAACTGAGAGCACGAAGTGGACACGTCAGAACACCGTTGACCACGTGATAAATAGTAGCTGTTGGTCGTCTAGCTTTGAGGTCGTCGCGTTTCTAGTCCAATTCCGACCTCCTTCTATCCTCCTGCACACGACGTCTCCACTCAGGCCGAATTTGTGCCTGATTCTCCCAAAGTGTGGGGTCAAGGTCGCCTCTCTTCATGTGTATATTCTGAACTCGCTCGAACGACACAAATGACGTAATGGAAATTGAGCACTCAACGCACTTTCAGCACCTCGTATTTCATTAATATCTTTCATTGGACACTGCCGGCGCGGCGTTTCCGAGATCAGTGGTACCAAAACATTGATGCTTCTCAATTGAATACTCACTTTTTTCTCTTCTATTACAGCAAATGGCAACAGACGACAGCATGAGTGACGACGTGTTCGAAGACGACACTCTGCGTGCGCCCGCGCCACCCGCACAACGAAGCACGCCTTCCCCTACTGGATATAGGGACTATTATCCCCCGGCTGTTCCGTCTTCCCGTCTGCAGGATGATGATGATGTTATTATACACAAGGTGAGATGTCAAATATGACTATGGCTTGACTTAGTGCGACTGTTGAGTGTGAGGTCCCGGGTTCGATTCCCAGGTCGGACAGAGTCCCCCCCGGTGGGTTCCCGCACCGTCGAGGCGGTGTGGCTCAGTAGCCGTGGCTTGGTCATCCACAAGCCACGGCCGAGGTGGGGCCGCTCTTCAGGGCTTTTGTCGTTAAGCCGGTGACGTAGTGGCCAACAGGTAAGTTGCAGTGTCGCTTGGGTAACATCGCGACTGAGGCGGGGCGCGATGTCGTGTAGCGGAGGCATCGCGACTGAGGGTTGGAGGCCGCGGCGGGAGAGGATTGCCGGTATTACGGTGCGCCGCGCCGCTCTCCCTATCGTCCGCGACCTGCACGAGGTCACCACCGTCTGATGGCGGACGCGGTGGGGCCGTAGGGGAGGAGCAGTGTCGGTATAGCGGTTGGTCGCTCTCCCTATCTTCTGCGGCCGAAAAATAGTAGGTGGCGGGGCCATTGACCTTGACCCGTATGCATGAGAAATTGACAATGCAAAAAAACAAATCGGGCAAAGTGTTATTGGGCTTTTCTATTAGGAATTTCTCTCAATGACTAACCCAATAAAACTTAGCCCGACCGCGGCATCAAACCCAGGCCCTAATACTCTCAGCTTTAGCGCGACTACTGACCGATGAGGCAATCGCTTAGGTATCTCTGTATCAGGTTCATATTTGGCTTGCGTAAATATGATCACGTTTCTGAATTATGTACTAAGCTTAAATGGCTTCCTATTCGACTTCGCCGGAATGCCCACATACTTTCTATGCTTTATAATGTGCTATTTAATCCTTTTACTCCTTTTCATCTCAAAGAACGCTTTCAGTTCCTCTGTGACACCCATTCTAGGTCCTTGAGATCATCGGAAAATCTAAAATTAAGTATTCGTATGCATTCCACTTCCTTCTTTGACAAATCTTTCACGATTCAAGCAGCTCGGTTGTGGAATGCTTTACCTATTGAAATAAGACGTGCTCAAACACTGCCAACGTTTAAGAAAATGGTGAAGGAGCATTATCTTTCACTAAAATTTTTCATTCTTCTCCTTTCTCTTTTATATTTGATATATATTAGTATATTTTGTATATTGTATGTTTGTATTTTATGTTATTATGTCTCTGTAGTGTATTATTTATGTTAATTTGTACACTGACAGCCCTAAATTCTTCTCCTGTTGCTCAGTCCATCCAAAGGTTGTCTGTAAGAGATTGCCTAGTGCGATAAGACCGCCCATTGTACACTTGTTATTGTGAACGTTTGTCCTGTATGTTTTTTGTGGTGTACTATAAAGTATATAATAAATAATAATAAATTACTTAAACAGAATATCCAAGATTTGCTTACCTTATATCAAATTTAGTCTAACACCATAATACATCAAAAACTGTATAAAGCTACTCTCCTAAATATATACCTACCAATCTGTATGTGGGTTAGCTAATTTCAGTGCTTGCTTTATACAACGTTATTGTTTTCTCCGTAAAAATATCTAGGTATTAAGTAGGTAGGTTACTAAGCTTTTCTAAAAAGACGTAGTATAATCCTACAAATTACATTAAATTTTCCTGCAAAATTGCCTTTCTCTTTAAGCCTTAATCATCTTCACAAAGGCGTACCTCAAAGCCTTGTAATCCATGACGAGGCATCAAGCTTCTTAGTAAGCCTTTTGGTTCCACTAAACCTGTCAAAAGTCCGGCTAATGTAATGTTTTGAACTGCCACGAATAAGTCTGAATAAAGGTGAACGCGCACCTGTTCGCGCCGAACGCACCGCACGCATTGTATCCACTTCTGTATACATCTTGAACTATATTTTCATACGGATACGGATCATGTTTCCGCGCCGCCCGCATCGCCCGCCGAGTCTGATGACGTCATACGCACGCGCTGGTGGAATCCGTATACCTACAGCATTTTGCTGAAATGCGGCTCTTGCGGCTCGTGCGGCGGGGATAGGTGCGCGGGGCTGCATACGATTTCATATAAAGATATATAAAATGCGATGACTGCGGCGCGTGCGGCTCCTGCGGTGCGGATAGGTGCGCGTTCACCTTTAGAATTCACATAGGTCTCTCTGAAAGTCTTAGATTTTGATGTAGGTCAGTAGGCAGTTTCTTGGAAAAATAATTTACGACCTACGTCTTATTTTTCTCTCTCAAATTGTTTAAAGTTTTCGGTCTTGTTTTGGGGCTGTCCTTAACGGACTTTGCCCGCTTTTTAGGGTTCCGTACCCAAAGGGTAAAAACGGGACCCTATTTACTAAGAATCCGCGGTCCGTCTGTCTGTCTGTCACGAGGCTGTATCTCATGAACCGTGATAGCTAGACAGTTGAAATTTTCACAGATAATGTATTTTTTGTTTTCGCTATAACAAAAAACACTAAAAACAGAAAAGAATAAGTATTGAAGTGGGGCTCCCATACAACAAACGTGATTTTTTTGCCGTTTTTTGCGATAGTGGTACGGAACCCTTCGTGCGCGAGTCCGACTCGCACTTGGCCGGGTTTTTTTACCTTCATCGTCTTTCTTTGGAATGTTGCCATTATATTAAAGTAGTTGTTGTAAGTAGGTTTTAAAGTTCACACATAACATTATAACAACACAACATTACGCATATTTCCCGAAGGGTTAAGCAGAGCACCTTTAGTGTAGACACATTTCGCCACTTATGTTTATGTCCAATTTATTTAATTTTATTTATTATATACATCAATCATGTAATAGGGGGCGAGTCTATATATATAGGCACAAGTCCAGATTCTGAGCTGCTACCTACTTGAAAATTCTAGATGGAAAACCCCAAACAAGAGAGGTTCATCGAATTTTAATTGTCTAACTGGACAGAATAAAAAAATCCGGCCAAGTGCGAGTCGGACTCGCGCAGGAAGGGTTCCGTACCATTATCGCAAAAAACGGCAAAAAATTACGTTTGTTGTATGGGAACCCAACTTAAATATTGATTTTATTCTGTTTAAGTAATTGTTGTTATAGCGGCAATAGAAATAAATCATCTGTGAAAATTTCAACTGTCTAGCTATCACGGTTCATGAGATACAGCCTGGTGACAGACAGACGGACCGCGGAGTCTTAGTAATAGGGTCCCCTTTTTACCCTTTGGGTACGGAACCCTAAAAAAAGACTTCCAGTCGTATTACAAAAAGCGGTTTTACTAAAAACCCGGTTTTTAATCTCTATAATTTACGGTGTAAACAAGGTTTAAACCTGGGTTTTAGTTAAACCGCTTTTTGTACTAAGACTGTTAAACTTTTGGTATTGCACCAAGATAAAGATCGATTTTAACTTTTCTCTTTATACAAAAACATCTAAGTAGTTTTTCTTCAGCACTCAATTTATACTTCTAATTCATTATTAGCACTCACTACAACAATGATCAAATAGGTGCATAGTTCAATGACCCGGCTGCGGTCATCAGCGTCATCAAGATGAGATCACGTTGTTTGTTTAGGTCGTCTACCTGGTTTATCATAGCCGGTACTCATACATACATTATATACCTACTTAGGTAAAAAACCTTATGTAGTAGACGGCTGGAGTTTATGGACCATTTGTGTGTCCTTACCCAAAATCTTATAGAGGGTTTTATTAGTTTTTGTCCAATAACTTTTAAAAGTTTTTTTTACCTGTCTCATCGACTATTTACATAGTGCTACCTGGGTTTGGTTGAATCTCCGAAGCTACAAAACTTTTGGGAAAGGTTTTCAATGTGTCTGGCTAGTTTTATTCTTATATAAGATTCCATAATGAGAAATGTTCTTCTTGGGCCTAACTCGTTAAATTCTTCATGCAGCAGACTTTAGAGATAGGTTTTCGTGTGATGGGTTGAACTCGTTTTTTGATTCCATAATGAGAAAGTTTCTTGTTGGGCCTGAGTCGTTAAATTCTTCTTGAATAAGTTCCGTTGCTTTTGTTTTGTCTTCTACTGTTTCACCAAACAGTGGAACTTAAGCCACCAATGTTGAGTAAAATCTCCCCTTTATTTTAGTACCTAAGTCACTGCGAAATTTGCCATTCGTCTTGTAAAAACTTAACTGCAAAAATTAACTCCCGTCGCATGTAATTTGATCATTTTCCTTGTCTTTTTTTATTTTTTATTTGGGACAATCCCACCATACTATGCCGAAACCACTGCAACTCCTGAAAGCCAGAATCAACAGTGGCGATCACCTGAAAAGCGCCGAAGCAATGAAGCTCGACGAAGTCACGCATAATCAAATTAACTGTCTTGGATCCCACAACGAAATTAATCAGAAAAGAATAAAGGAGGAGTAGGAAATAAAAACATAATTTTCACTTCCATTCAAATGAAGCAGGAGACAGAACAAACAAGGCCAATAGTCAGAAAGGGTCGTTTAAAATTGGGATAAGCCCAGTAGCCTAGCACTATGGATAAAAATTATCATTAATATTAATGGATCCTGCCGATGATTTGGTTCTGCTATCAGAAACAGGCACACAAATACAACTATTGATCCATCAGTTGAACAAAGTCAGTAAACAAGTCGGTTTAGAAATGAACCTATCAAAAACAATGTTAATGACGAACAGTACAAAAACCCGAATATCAGTCGACAACGATGTACTTACCTACACTGAAAAGTACATCTACCTGGGTAAACAAATGTGTTTTGACAGGAAAAACAATGAGTTGGAAGCAGAACGAAGAATACAAAGTTCTTGGAACAAATACTGGAGCTTAAAAGAAATATTTAAAAGCAATATGAATGTAAAAATAAAAACTAGAGTGATGAACACATGTCTTCTACCATGCCTAACCTATGCCTGTCAGACCTGGCGATACTCTAGCAAACTAAAGAACAAACTCATCAGCTGCCAACGCGCTATGGAACGCAGTATGCTAAACATCAGCAAAAGACAAAAAATAAGACACACGAAAATAAGAAGTATTTCAAAGGCTACAGACGCTCTGATCCTTGCTCAAAGACTTAAATGGAAATGGGCGGGGCATGTAGCGCGACTACAAGATGAGAGATGGACTAAGAAAATTACTTCATGGATCGGTCCAAAAGGGAAACGCTACCGAGGTAGACCTCATGCAAGATGGCAAGACGACATTACAAAGACAGCGGGCCCAAATTGGTTACAAATAGCCAAAAACAGAAACCAGTGGGATTCTTTGGAGGAGGCCTTCACCCGAGAAGGGGTTCTTACAAACTAAATTAACTAGATTATTTAAATTACAAATACATAATATAATACTATACCTATATCTACAAAATATACATATATATTAATAATTAGTAAATTAAAAAGATGAAAATTAGATAATACATAGTTAGATTATAATAATAGATAGATATATACAAAGTAGATATAATCATAAGTTACACTTACATACATTGGATAAGGTCAATTCATAAAATATTAATATTATATAAACTAGATTAAGGTTAGTTATTAAAAATCATGGAGATATAAAGAATAGATATAATCATAGGCTATGTATACATTAGAAAATTAAGTTCAACTCATTTTTTTTTTGATTGTAAGAAATAAAAGGCTTTTTTATTTATTTATTTTTTTATTTTTATTTATTAATGGATCCTAATATTGTGAGCTGTTATATATTTCGATTCCAATAATAGGTATGACAAAAATACTTAAACATACGGCAATTTGTTTGTGTTTTCCTTGTTTTAATTGACTTTGCTCTATAGTTTTCCTTAACCACGTTTCCCACAACATACCCACCATACAATCAATATATTATTAAGTGCTACCTCCGGATCCTACGACAGCCTTTGTTTCAAACTTCATCAGACCACAGCGCATTGTCTGCTAATCTTGTTGGCTCAGCATACAAATTAATTCAAGTACTTCATACAGCTGTATATGGAGTTATAGGTCTATTGTTTTAGTTGGAGCATTTTCTATTGATTGTTTTTGTTATGTTTATAGAATAATGAGAATGCGCCTGAGTGTGTATAAAGATATAAATACTAGTATGTAGGTATGTAAAGAGCTACGTGTAGCGACATCTATGCCGCTGCACATGAACTACGAGAAAGGACCTGATGTCACACAGATCGTACCTTGCAGTCAAAGATCTCCGCGTGATTTGAACATAAATAACAGCTCCTCAATCATCACCCATCACCCATCACTCCTCTCATCGGAGGTTCCTCTTTTTTCAATGGAGGTTTCGGGATTTTACAGTCTGTTCTGCATACCTCCATAATGAGGGTTTAGTGCTCGTCGTAGTGGTCCGTTTTGCAGGCTTTATCGTATACGTTTTTATTCGGCGCTGACGTATGTAGTTGTATGAGCTAGTTCACACTTGACAGTATTCCAGATCCAGTAAAAATACCGATCCGACAAAATGTACAGCAGTCCATTTTACAAGTCCGCTTTATCGTAAACGTTTTTATCCAGCAATGACGTAGATATTTGTATGAGTGAATTCACACACAGCAGTAATAAAATACTGATCCATTTTGTTTTAAAAGTTGGTGGTACACTGACTAAATGTAGTGTGAACATTACCCCCAGTAGCGACGGATCAGTTTAAACAGTACTGTAAATACGGTGTGAACATTACCTCCAGTAGCGACGGATCCGTTAAAAACGATCCTGGCAATACGGATGCTCTGTGTGAACGGACCCTTACTGCACATGCGTGCACTTTCATATAAACCCATAGACTTGATGTGAGAGACAAATTAGTTGCGGAGAAAAAGTAGCTCGTGCGCGCTATCTCTAAATGGTCCGGCAGTATTGAGACGTCACCGTAAGACACAAGTCAAAAGCCTTACGTTTTCATAGATTATCGTTGGTGTACCTTGTTAATAAATAAATTACTAAAATCCACGTCACCGTCATGTTGATCTACAGCCCGACCAACTTATCTGTGAAACGGACGTTTTTTACAAAATCACTAGCATTTTTTTACAAAATTTTGTTCTGAAGATTTTTTTAACTTTCCATTGACCTATGAACTTGAAATTTAGTGATAATGTTTATTATTACGTATATTTTACTAACAAATACCAATATATTGGTAAATCAAATTTATGTCTTGAAATTCCCAATTTTTTTCCATTACAACCAACTTAATTTTGCGGTTTGGTACGGAACCCTAAATGAGCGAAGTCCGAAGCGCACTTGGCCGATTTTTTTATTCGGGAACTGAACGTCAGTGCCACGCTGTTGTGAAAAACATGTTTTCTCTTAATCGTGGAGTTCAATCAAGATTCTGGTTAGTAAACATCGTGGGTGTAAAAAACCCAATACCTACAAAAATGTTTAAATAAGAAATTTGAACTTTTAAAGCGTGGGTTGGCAAAGGCAATATCACCAGAGGTTACGGACCAGCAATTTGTTGACGGCAAAGTTAAATAGATGTTTACCTACATTTCTTTAACAAGTTTAATAAGCTTATTCTAAGTTAATAATTTATAACGTTTTGATTAGTTTACTTAAAGATATTTATTAATATGCTGAAATGAGAGAATTTGGTTATTAATGGCTTCGGGCGGGCGCGTGTAGCCTCCTCGTGTAGAATAATATACCTACCTACCTGTGATATTGTTCTACACGCTTTCCATATGTAGGTTCGTATACCGATAGTATTTTAAGCATTATATACTAAAAATAAAGTAATATTATACCAATAAAATAGAATGTCGTCGTCAAAGAAAAAGTGAAGATTTCGATGAAGAAAATCTTACAAAACTTTTGAACCTTTCTCATTTCCCTTATAAAACCTCTTTCAACAGATATTTTAATAACAAACCTATTTCACTGGCTGTTTTAGGTCTAAAAACAAAAAAAAAATCGAATGCCATTAAAGTTTTTAAATTTATTTTTTCGTTGTTTCTTGACTTGGCAGTCAAAACAGCCATTATTTTTTACGTATTTGTAACAAAATCTTTTTAATGGCACCTTGCATTTTTCTATACTGTGGTTTTAATTTTTGATACTAAGCTGACAGCTGCAATCGACGTTTTTTTTTATATGTTGCAAGCGTGAAACACAGTATTGTAGTATGTAATTCTAAAATGATTATCGAATCGTTGTGACACGACTCCAAACTTTAATTTTACTTAGCTGTTTACTAGCACACATTACCTCATACATTATATAAGAATAATAATAACTATTATTAAACATAATACACGAATGCACATGCTTCTTGCCACGAGCCTCGACCAACACCTCAGGAGGCTTTCGTTAAGCGGCTGGGTCAAGGGCCTGATCCAGAAAGCAGTATTGCTAGACACGGCTCGTATTGTTAGGAGCTTCCTCTCTCTGGGGCCCTGACCGCCGGTAGCTTGGACCCTGTCTCTGTTTTTTTATATTTTTAAATGTTTTTACATATTGTATGTGTTTTATAAAATTATTTAAAAATAAGAAAATAGGTAGGTAAATAAAGAACATAATACACAAATTGTTCTTGTAATAAATAACAAATTAAAACAACATTAAAATAAATTCGAGAACTAACCTCCGTTGCAACTCCGCAATAATTTTACGGAGACGGATGCGGCAGAGGAGGTGTTTTGCGGAAATTCCGCGGTTACAGAGGTGGAGGTGAAATTCCGTTACAACCTTATACTATTAAGGCGCCGATTCCCTTAAGTAGCTGATTTTAAAATGAGAATCACGTCTAAACGGCTAGTCGTAGTTTATTGGAAAAAATATTTATATAAGACCATTTTTTTAATAATTTCATCTGAGCAACTTTTGAGTTTTATTCGTATAACATAGTGTAATTAATTTGTAAACTTATGTCTGAAACGGACAAAAACACGACAATCACAACAAAACCGCTGGGCGTATTTTAATGAAATTGACACCATATCAAAGACAATTTAATTATCTACATTTTGATCTGAAGCTTTTTTTTTAAAGTCATAGAATAATAAGAAAAGTACAAAAAACTACTAAATTTTGGGTCGCGCGGGTGAGAAACGAGGGCGCGGTTTTGTTCCCTCAAGGTCGTTGGCGTTAGTCGTCGTCTTAAGGCGACATTTTTGAATCTGCTATTTTGTGCAATACATAAATCGGCATCAGAATAAATTATTGCCAGTTATGTAGGTATACATTAAAGAAGAATATTTTGTACACAGTCCCAGTTTATAAAAAAATATGACTCATAGTCATAATACAAAAAAGTAGGTAAAACAATTATAAAAAAACACAACTAATACAACAATAAAATCTAAAACATGCGCAATTAAATATTATTATGACAACAAAATATTAAATGAAATACAATCATAGTCAAACGTATTAGGAATAAAAATAATGTAAAAAAGAAATACGTCATATTATAGTCAAAAATATTAAGCGCGTTCTTGCGTCTTTCTTCGCTCTCCATTAGCATCGGTTGGTCGCCAGGATTTTTTTCTTGTTCCTGTTTTGTGTTTGTTGTTTTTAGGATTACGTTCCTCAAAAGGAATAAAAGTATGCCTTATATATATTATAGCAACACTTCGCTGTCTGTCTGTCCGGTGTCAAGACCTTTTCTTTTTCATCATGAAAGACTCTCAACCGAGCACCTCGGGTGCTGGTGTATCTCATAGGAAAAGGAGACGCCCCGTTTCTCTGAGACAGACAGACATATGGTATAAAACACATTTAAATACGTATTCAATGAAAAGAAAATAAATTGGTTACGGAATTATCGGAAAAGCCCAACAAACGTTACTGTGCTCAGAAAACGGCAGAGATTTTGGGAATTGAAACTGATACTATTTTTAATGTTCTAAAAGATTTTAAGGAGAATGTCGCACCCTCTCCACCTCAAAGATCTGAACTGAAGAACGAAGAAAAAAGAACGCCAGCTTCTGGGCACTTTTTCAATTGACATCGATGTGGACGAATTTTTTGATGCGCAATGAGCCCCTTTTCCCTCTCTCCCCTTTGTCTCTATAGTTTCGTTTTTTTTAGTCTTGTGTTTTAGAATAACGAATTTTAACTATTGCTGTAGAATCGAATAAAATAATTATATATTTCTTGTGACAGCCATGATATACTACAGAGATTCATAAAAAAAGTTTTAATTATTTTTCCCATTAACTCTAAACTGATGTTAAAATTTACAACTTTAAAAAAAAAAAATTGAATCACAATATTTGAAAATGATTCATTCAGGATATAACACTATTTTTAAGTTACGATAAGGTGACAAGAAACCCCCCCAAATGTCATTTTAGTCTAGGAAATTTGTTTACGCCTTTGCGTTGGTGTAAGGTTGTTAAATGAAATGAAATCCTTTAGACAATCACTTACTAATTATATTAAAAATCTGAAGGTTACAGGAATACTTTTAGGGACCCGTTACATATGTTATTTACGGCAGTTTATCGTCGACCGCTCGCTGGCGGTGCGTGGAGGCAAGTGGCCGAGCGCCAGGTTCGCATGGCGGACGCTGCTCGGGCGCCCGCGCGCGCTCCCATTGGCTCGCGTCGGTGGCGTGATGTCTCGCGCTCGCGATTGGCTCCCGGCCGTGTTGCCAGGTGCAGGCCGGAACATCCTCCCAGGCGTTGAAGAGTTCAACTGGAAGACGGCGTGTCCCAGAAGAGGGGGCACATCGTGCGGACGGCCCGCGTGACCGTCCCCTTGGTGGTGGTGACTTCAGCCACCCGGCTGACCCCATCGGGGCCGGGGTGTAGGCGCGTGACGCGACCCAGGCGCCACTGGAGCGGAGGCAGGTTTGCCTCCCGCAGTAGCACGAGGTCACCATGGCCGATGCCCCGTTGCTGTGTTCGCCACTGGGATCGCTGCTGCATTTCCGCCAGGAACTCCTTCTGCCACCTGGACCAGAACTGTTGACGGATTTTCTCAATAAGTTCGTAGCGATTAGGTCGTAGAGCTGTGATGGGTGGCGATGGGACGGCGGTCAATGGCCTGCCCACTAGAAAGTGCCCTGGGGTTAAGGGACAAGGATCATTTGGATCTGACGAGAGGGGAGAAAGGGGACGGGAATTTAGTATGGCCTCAATCTGCGAAAACAGTGTGGCCAGCTCCTCAAAAGTCAAACAGGCCTCCCCCGCTACTCTTTTTAAATGGTGTTTAGAGGACTTTATACCCGCCTCCCATATTCCCCCGAAATGAGGCGAATATGCAGGTCCGAACACGAAGCGGATTCCCTCATTGGCCGAGTAATTGAAGACCGACTCTTGGCTCTTCTGCAACATTCTACCTAGCTCATTGCATGCACCGAGAAAGTTTCGACCATTATCACAATAGATAGCATAGGGTTTACCTCTCCTAGCCACAAAACGACGGATACATAGGATGAATGCTTCGGAAGTGAGGTCGCTGACTACTTCTAGGTGAACCGCCTTGGTGGTTAGACACACAAACAAACATAAATAGCATTTTGTTATGCGGTTTCCTCGGCCCTTACGGCTTGAAATTCTAAAAGGACCCGCAAAATCGACCCCACAGGAACTGAAGGCAAAACTGCTGTCAGTTCTTACTGACGGCAAATCACCCATGATTGGTTCAAAAGGTTTACCTCGCAGGCGCGTACATACTACACACTGCTTGGTAGTAGTGCGAGCTAGGTTTCTCCCTCCTATGGGCCAATATTCTTCACGAATGGCTGCCAGCAGTGCCTGAGGACCAGTATGGAATAAGCGTAAGTGTTCATGTTTAAATAACAGTTTGGTGAAACTATGCTTCGCATCTAGGAGAATAGGGTGCTTTTTATTATAATCAAAGTCAGAGTTTCCAAGACGGCCTCCCACTCGTAACACATGTTCCGAGTCTACAAAGGGATTAAGTGGCAATAGTTTAGATTTGTTATGTAACTGATGCCCTTTACTTAATGTTTCAATTTCCAAGTGAAATGTCCCACACTGACTGAGTTTAACTAGAAGAGTGCATGCCTTTTGCAGCTCCTCAGCTGATAAAGCCTGACTCACCTTTTTTAGACCTTTACAATTACCAATAAACCTTAGCACATAGGCAACTGTTCTTTTTAGTCGTGAAAAATTTGAAAACCTACTGAAATCTAAAAACTCGCCACCCAAACCTTCCCTCTCGGTTGCAGCAAATGAATATGAGGCGCGGGAATTTAACTCAGGTATGGATTCTTCCTCTAATATAGGTAGCTGGTCGGAACGCTCGCAGTCTTCTTGTTTTAAGAAGGCAGGGCCTTCCCACCAAAGAGTAGAGCACTTCAAAACATTGGGCTCTACCCCTCTAGAAGCCATGTCAGCAGGGTTCAAGTTTGTTGGAACATGACGCAACTGATAATCAGCTGTTAGCTCCTGAATTTCGTTTACTCTATTTCGCACGAAAGTTTTCAGGGAATTTGGCTGCAGTTTTAACCATCCTAATACTACCATGGAGTCTGTCCATATAGTTTTCTTATCTATTTTACATTTTAAGGACTGACTGACTTTTTGACAAAGTCTAGCCCCGAGGAGCGCTCCACATAGTTCTAATCTAGGAATGGTCATTGGTTTAATGGGTGCTACCCTGGCCTTTGCACATAACAGGCGTGAGGTATACGACTGATTTCTACTCTTAGACCTTAAATAGACACATGCACCATATGCAGCTTGTGAGGCATCAACAAAACAATGCAATTCAATGCATTGTGGCATTTCACACAAGACATACCTAGGTAGATGTATATTATACAGATAAGATAAATTATTACTAAAGTTTAGCCAATCCTTAACTAAGTTATTTGGTATTGGCTCATCCCAATCTAACTTGGCACACCATAACTTCTGAAGTAATATTTTTGGTTTGATAATGGCCGCACTCAATAGTCCTAATGGATCAAATATTTTACATGTCATAGAGATAATCGTTCTTTTAGTTATCTGAGAAGCAAGAGGTACATTGGTAGAAAATTGAATTGTGTCACTCACCGGAGACCAGTTTAATCCTAACACAGCTGATTCCTTGCACAGATCTAAGGCATCACTGTTCAATTGTTCCTTCTTGAATATCTGAGGACAATTGGTACGAAATTTTCGAAGTATGAACCCAGCAGACTCTAGAACTCGAGTGGTACCTTTGTAAATGTGTGTCAGCTGATCTTCTGAGGCGCAACCGGTACTTAAATCGTCTATGTAAAAATCAGTTAGCATAATCTTCTTTATAAGTTCGTCATCACACTCTAGTGCTAGTTGTTGAAGACACCTAGTACTAAGGTACGGCGCAGATGCGGTACCATAAGTAACTGTATTCAACTGATATATTACAATGTTGTGAGTTTTCTCACAACGCCACAGTATTAACTGCAAATGGCGTTGAGACTCGTCTATAACAATCTGCCTGTACATTTTAGCAATATCTCCAGTGAGAACAAACCTATGCTCTCGAAAACGTAACAGTATAGACATTAAGTCACTCTGGACGACAGGACCTACTGCTTGAATATCGTTCAGCGACTTGCCCGACGTAGTTTTCGCAGACGCATCAAAAACTACTCTAACCTTAGTGGTCTCACTATGTTCTCTAATAACACAATGGTGGGGCAAATAATACCCAAACTGAGGCTGTGCGACTTCAGTTAGGTGACCTAACTCTTTATATTCATTAATAAAATTTGAGTAAGCTTCCTTTAATTGAGGATTCTTATTTAACCTAATTTCCAAGTTTAGAAACCTTTTCCTAGCCATAGCATAAGAATCTCCCAGGGCACTCTTAGGTGCTTCCTTTAGAGGCATTAACACTGAAAATCTACCGTTAGCTAGGCGTTTAGTGTTTTCAACAAAGTGCTTTTCACAAAAATGTTCATCGGGTGAACGAGCAAATTGTTCAGAATGACCCTCTTCGATTTCCCAAAACCTTTTTAGGCAATCCTGTATTTCTTGACTAAAGTTACAGGTTATCTTGGGGGATTTTAGGCTGCCATGCCCTGTAGGGCCTGACACTAACCAACCCAGTTTAGTGTCTTGTAAGGTGGGGTTATTTTTACCTAAACTCTTGTGATTCGAATTCACAATGGACCAGTAAACGTCAGCACCCAATAAAATGTCTATCTCTGACGGTTCATAGAAAGTGGGATCAGCTAGCTTAACTTCCTTTGGTATACGGAGGTGCTGGACATTGACCCGAAGGTTGGGCAACGTGCCTATAATATTTGGTACAACAAGACATTCAATCGGAATGCAGAAGTTACTCACACGTGATTTAATCTTGATATTTACCCTTTCAGAAAGATTAGAAATAGAGTTATTTATTCCAGAAACATAGGTTGGACGTGATGTGTCACAAATTAAACCCAGTTTTTGTTTCATTGCACTGGATAGGAATGACATTTGACTGCCTGTGTCTAACAAGGCTCTTGCCTGATAGATTTCGCCAGTTTGCGTATTACTTATGTGTACTAGCGCGGTGCCTAACAGAACTTGGCCTGCCGTTGCAGCTGATAGTGACACAGGTAAGTTAGACGGCTCTGGAGAGTCTGTTGTCTTACAAGTGACATTGGGCTCATTCTGATGTACTAATGAGTTATGTTTTCTGTTACATGTGCGACACATAGGCCTTAATTTACACTGGAATGAATTGTGCCCACCCTTGAGGCAATTTCTACATAGTTTTAACCTACTGATTTCAGATAATCTATCCTGAATGTCCATATTTTTAAATTTGGAACAATCATGTAACTGGTGGTTATCATGGCATACCTGACACCTTGAAGTCGTACCCTTTTCACTAGAAGCTAAAAATGCCTTATTAGTTTTGCTAGTTTGCTTCTGGTTACTCGAACTTGACCTTTGGTCACCTCTATCGGTGTTAACCATGCTTGCGAAATGCATGGTTTCTAATATGTCTGCCCGATTTCTCAAGAATGTTGTAAAGTTTTCTAATTTATGATAATCTGGTAGCGCAGACCTGTACTCTTCCCATTTGGTATAGGTGACAGTGTCTAATTTCGAAGCTATAATGAAGAGAACTAGGGCGTCCCATTTGTCAGTCGGCTGACCTAGAGTATTCAGCGCCCTCAGATTTTTCGAAATATGGTCCACTAAATACCTTAATGCCTTGTAGGACTCCCTACTACATTTTTCTACAGTCACTAAAGCTTTAAGATGATTATTTATGAGGATATTCTTATTATCGTACCGCTCACACAGTAGTTCCCATGCTAACTTGTAGTTATGTGAGGTAAACTCTATGGATTTAATTACCCCCTTAGCACTCCCTTCCAAAGCTGATCTTAAATAATGGAATTTATTGATCTCTGGAATTGAATTATTGCAGTTAAGAATTGAATCGAAAGTATCCTTAAATTCCAACCATGATAAAAGGTTTCCATCAAACTTTGGAAGGTGTATGGTTGGCAATTTCACTCCGTTAAAGGAATGAGAGCAATAACTTTGCTGATGCGAACAGTTACTTTGTCCTTCAATACTATTTGCCCTATTTCTTTGTGACGGGGTAGCCTCAATCAATTCTTGAGCTACAGAGAGTGCCGAGTAAAATTGACTCTCAGTGGCCTCTCTTTCGTCCAATTGTTCATCTACATCGGTGCACAATGATTCCAATTCTGACTGCAACTCATCAAAAGTTTTAAATAATTCTTGAAATTTGGCTAATCTCAACGACAGCTCTTTAACTTGAACACTTGTTATATCACTAGACTTCAAGTTTTGAATGGTACTTAGATAGTCTATGAATTTTGTTAATCTACCCTTTATAGTGCCACGCCTTTTTATTAAATCTTTAATTTTGACCTTTAGGTCGACCTCTGCATCGGTCATAGTGCTACTTTATCTATTCGAAATACTACTTAATGCAATGCAATGAGCCAAATAAATAAATGTGCAGTGAACCTGACAAGCTTAAGTGCCGCTCCAGCACGTGGTCGACTCGACCACGACTGCCCGCGTTGACAGCTACAGATGCGATGTACTCGGGGCGCCGAGGGAGTCCGCTGGTGCTGGCTGAGCAGTGAGGCTGGGCCGGAACACTCGCAGTCTTCTTGTTTTAAGAAGGCAGGGCCTTCCCACCAAAGAGTAGAGCACTTCAAAACATTGGGCTCTACCCCTCTAGAAGCCATGTCAGCAGGGTTCAAGTTTGTTGGAACATGACGCAACTGATAATCAGCTGCCGTATGGCCGGAACTCTGAAATAGTCAGCCGGATTGCTGAATCACCAAGCAAGCAATAGTACGCACAGCTGGATCACACTCATGCGGAACAGCTTAGAATAGGTAGTAGGTAGATAGGCAATAACCTTGAAATGATGCGTGCCACTCGAATGCTAGCTTGCGTTGAACAAAGAAAAATAAAATGAGGCTATGCGTAGCGTGGGTGCAGATTTTTTAAGTTTAGGTACCTTATGAAGGTAGGTATGACAATAAAAAAACGAATAAAATGAAAATAATGCGTGCAACTCGAATGCCAACTTGCGTTTAACAAGGCAATAATATAAATGAGGCTATGCGTAGCGTGGGCGCCGATTATTATGCGGGTAGGTATGTGCAAAAAAATAAAAAATAAATCTCTTATAGGAAACTGCTCCTTAGCACCTAACCCAGCCGCCCCGGCTCAAGCCCACGTGCACTGGCAATTGAGCACCACTATTATGGCCCCCTGACCTTGAATAGCAAGCCGCCCACTGTTTCCACAGCGCGAGGACACACAGGAGAAAGATTAAAAAGCTAGGAATGAAGAAAGGATCAGGGCTTACTCTCCTGGGCTAGACCTTCGGTTGACGTGTCGCTCGCCGTCCTCACCGGGCTCCCTAAGCAGCTCGTCCGTGTCCTTCTTCTCCCGTTCGCTCGATTACGCAGCCCGGCTGGATGGATGGCGGGCTGCGGCACTTGCTCCACGCGGCGCCGATGCGCCGATCTTCGATGATTCTTGAAAATTCTTGACGATTTTCGACGATTCTTGACGAATTTCGACGATGTAGGTATATTTACGACGTATTTATAACGTAACGGGTCCTGTCACGGTCGCCACTTGTTTACGCCTTTGCGTTGGTGTAAGGTTGTTAAATGAAATGAAATCCTTTAGACAATCACTTACTAATTATATTAAAAATCTGAAGGTTACAGGAATACTTTTAGGGACCCGTTACATATGTTATTTACGGCAGTTTATCGTCGACCGCTCGCTGGCGGTGCGTGGAGGCAAGTGGCCGAGCGCCAGGTTCGCATGGCGGACGCTGCTCGGGCGCCCGCGCGCGCTCCCATTGGCTCGCGTCGGTGGCGTGATGTCTCGCGCTCGCGATTGGCTCCCGGCCGTGTTGCCAGGTGCAGCCCGGAACAAAATTTAAAATGTATAAACGGTTTTTTCAAACTGCCAGAATATTTTTTTTTTTTTTTTTTTATATATTATAGGCTCGCGCTTGACCACTATCTCACCTGATGGTAAGCGATGATGTGGTGATGGTGTGGTGTGTGGTGATGTGTGTGATGATGTGATCATGATTTTTAGGGTTCTGTACCCGAAGGGTCCAAACGGAGCCCTTTAAAAACATTTAAAAATATTTCTATAAACTAAAAGGAGCGCGCGAAAAAAAAAACGCTTTGGCTGGTTTTTTTCTTTTCTGAACGGTACAATGCAGTTTTTTATAAATCTGAATTAACCTGTGTGTAGGTGCACGTCAACTTAGGTAGGTAGATAAATCCTGTAGACGGATTAATAATGCTTTGTCCGAACCAGCCCTCTACAGACACGATGCTACACGATATTCCGTTATTGAGTTACGACCGCGGACGGATGGCCAGCAAAGAGCTCTGATAACCTGGTTTATCCTTTGAGGGACATCCAAAACGCTTTATGTAATAGTTTCTGCAATATTGCATGACGTAAATAGTTTAGTAAATGGACTTACCTAGGTAAATTAAAGGTTGTCTGGTAGATATCGCTGTCAGCGATAAGACCGCCTTTGTACCCGTAACAATTAAGTTTTTCTTATAAAATAGATGTGTAACTTTTATGGTGTACAATAAAGTATATTCTATTCTATTCTATTCTAAATTAGGTCATGAACCTAATATCCGCTGAAGGTTTTCGGTGAACGATTCAGGTATTGCTGGATCTATAAACAGACGCTTGATAGGTGCTTTTCTAGTCAGTCTATGTCCTCGGTTCCTGGAAAGAAATTTACGACTGTCTAATATCTTCAAATGACCGCCGTGCGTGCTTTCCAAGATACAGAGGAGTCTCGGTTTGTGATCGAACGTCATCCATCAACGGAGCGAAAGAGGCAAATGTTGCCATTATTCTTAACCTTGAAAATCGACCGTCCAGCTGTTATGGTTTATTAGACTCAATAATTAATTTAAGTTAATTTTAACTCAAAGAAATTGTTGTTTAACATACACATACATAAAATCACGCCTTTTTCCCATGGGGGTGGGCAGAAACTACAGAACGCCACCTGCTACGATCCTTACATACTTCTTTTGCTTCACTCACATTCATACATCTAGTCATACACACACGCCGGTTATGAGTACTGCGCATTTGGTCTTTCTGAAGAACATCACCTATAAGGTCTATGTATGTCTTTCTAGGGCGTCCCCTCCCGGCGTTTCCATTCACGTCTGCCTTGTAAATAACTTTCGTTAGTCGCCTTTCATTCATCCTCTCAACATGGCCAAACCATCTTAACATACTCTTTTTAATTTTAGTCACTTCATCTTCTTTTAAACCACAAAGTTGTCTTATTACCTCATTCCTCAATCTATCATTTAAAGTTACACCACACATACTGCGCAAGGAGCGCATTTCTACTGCATTAATCCTACTTTCATGTCTTTTTTGCCATACCCTACCTTCACTTCCATACATAAGTGTAGGCATGCCACACTGTTGTGAACGGCGAGTTGAGCTTCCGGAGACATCGACTTGCTGGTCACAACTGATGTTGCACCATTCACTTTATTCCCTGCATTCACTCTCCTTTCCACATCCTCTTCCTCTTCTATTGTGGTTTAAGATCGCTATATTTGCCAGAAAACAAAAAACAAGAAAATATCATAACAATTTTATTTGCGCTAAGAAACATTTATTTTAAACTCAAGTTTTTAACAAGGGTACGGTTAATTAAAAAGTTGCGATTAATTAACTTCTTTCTTAACAAAAAGTAACGAATCACGACTCGGTAAAAAATTGCCTTCGGTTTTATTGAGAAAGTTCCTTTAGTAACAAAGAGTCTGATAAATAAAAAGGAACAAACCAGCGATTCGCCGTCCATTGATTTGTTAAAAGAAAATAAGAAATTCTAGGAACTGGTTTAAATTTCGAATACCTTTATTCTTATTTTAAAATACCTATCAAATACCATGTCAAGTATTTTTATACCTGTGTATTGAACAAATTCTTCGACAAAAATGTGATAAAAAAAAAATACGAGTAACCTTTTTCCCCTTTACACCTGTTTGTTTCTATAACGAAATGGAAACGAAAGAAAAACATGACTGGTAAGGCTTTTGATGTTATGTGGGTGTCAATCGAGAAGCCGTGTTACTGCGGTATTGAAATGGCTAAAATATATCTTTTATCAGAAGATTCTTTAACTCTTTTGTACAATTTACCTGTAAAGTACAATAAAATAAATAAAAACCTTTTATTGATTCCTTTACAAAAAAAAATATACACTTGTAATGTTTAATGTTAATAATAAAACAAACTAAACTTTATTGTTGGTATTTTTGTTTCCTATATGTATATGACTTCTTGAATGAATCCTCTAAGAAATGACTTCTTCTTCTTCTTCGTGCATTCAGACACGACGGGAACCGCGCGGAACCCGCGCGATTCTGGACCCGCGCGGTTCTCATTTACATGACCATCTTCATATTTGTTCAGACATAACTTCGCGCAGATCCACCGTGTCTGAACAGGCACTAAGGACTGCCTACGGCGATAAAACGCTCCTCCAAATTCGTCACGAAGTCTAGCTGTTCTGGCTCAAAGGTTGTCGTTTTGACAATGTCATCTTCACACCTTTTAAAAGGCCTGTCTTTCTCTTTTCCATGTTTCCTGATAAGGTCCTAAATATGACATATGGGTGAAATATATGTGTTCACTTTCTATGAAATTGAAAATCGTCCTGCTGAATGATGTTGAAACTTGATACAGTTCCAATGCAAACAAAATGATACCGTCAGTTTCCACTTAAAGTTTTATAACTACCTCTACCTGTTCAACCAATTATCCGAACTCGACTCCTAAACAATTATCACTCGCTTCTCTATTCACAGACGATCCTGCTCGGTGACAGCGGGGTGGGTAAAACCTCTTTATTAGTGCAGTTCGAAACTGGAAAATTTCAAGCTGGCAACTTCTCTGCAACCGTCGGTATTGGATTTACGGTGAGTGGAACTTTATTGGCTGGTGAATTCGCCATAACACGGACGCGACGATTTGAAATTGAGTGTTCGAAATTTGAATTTAATTGAATGTGGGTCGCTGTTTTGTGGCTAAATTAGCAGTTTATTGTTGAATGTTATATCCATTTGTGATAATATGATGCGCATTGGACACCGATTGGACACTAATAAGCACTGCGCAGTATATTGATGAACCCAGTAATTGATTTATATTTAATAGATTTGACATTTCATGGGTGACGAGCTCGTTTACAAGCACTTCAAACTAACATACGTTAAAGGACAATGGCAGAAACCCGTACATTGGTTGTAGCTGAGATTAAATGCCTACGTCATTACATGAAAAATGTCTGGTTTAACTCAGCGACATGTTCTGAATTATTTTGTGCACGAATTTTTGTTCCAGAACGCTGAGAGTAATGAACTTTGGTAGGTTATGTCTGGATAACTTTTAATAAAGTGTTTAATAAGTATTATTAAATTTCGTGGAAGTAAAAGGGCAATATCACATTAAAATTTCCCTTAACTAGTTATTTCAGCATAATAACTACAATATTATATACTGACCGGCTTTGACGTGTATCAGCTATATTTATTTTAAGACTTGGTTACTAGTCTTTTTGTCTATCATTAATTGAAAGTAAGTAATTAATTTATTTCTACTACACTACAATATTCTCAACTCCCTGTAAGCAACGCCTACACTTAGACATAATCTGTGTTGTTAATTCATTTTATTATAATAACAAATACAATTGTGATTTATATACAGTCACTACTTGTCACTTGGCAGAAGAAGATGGCAACACTAAGCTAATGAAAGTTAACGAAAAAAACAATTAACTTTCATTTAAAATGTAACGTAGCCAATTATTTCATTCGTATATAACTCACTTGCAGACGCTCAAATTTAAGTCAGCCAAGATTTTGCCATTGTTCTTTGAATGCCATATGGAGCCCACCAACTCTCTCTTCTCTTCTGTAGGTCTGGTGTGTCTATCCTATACATACCTTAACATAGCGTATCTATGTCCAACGCGCATACATGTTTAAATAGTAATTTCTAAGAAAACAAAGAAAATATGCCACATTTAACATTATCTACTTTACACCATTTAAACAATTTGAATTATAAAGTGCCTAAGGATTACCCTTGGGTACCGAACTAACTAATTGCCATAATTAAGCCACGCTTTGTCTTAGTCCCAAACAATTTAACAGATTTAATGTTGATGTATTTACTTATTTACTAACGTAATACATCTATGCGATCCGACATCTGCGTTGTACCTACGTAGAAAAAATAAGTTTGAGTTTTTTTCTTGTTTCTGAGAAAAACAATCTTTCGACATAAAACTTTTTCAGCAAGATTATGTTTATTTTGGGAAAGGTAAGTACACGGCTCTTTACAACGTTTTTATACGGAAAAGGAATAAACAAAATGAGGTAAGTACCTGTCTATTTATTTATTTATTTATTCAATATATGCATACACTATAACATTCAAAAAATCTGCCAAACTGTAAAACAGTTTGTCGGCAGTTCAGTTCAGTATCTTGAATATAATAAAATAAAATGTTATTTTTGAATTCTAATAAGGGTCATTCAGCGAATTCAACCGCTATCTATATGACCGAAAACACTCAAAAATCTGACCCCTTTATTCTATCTAACCTAACCATAAAATTCAATTTCATTCCACTATCCTCAAAATGGCCAGACAACAAAGACACACACACATTGAATAAACCCTTTCGAAATGTCAAGTGTAGATCCAAATAATTGGTAACAATATTACAATAACAAAATCAGCCAAACGTTTATACGAAAGTCAGTAGACCGACTGTAAATTGTTGTCTGACAAAGTAGCCGTTCACCTGAAATCCACGTGAGTACAACGTCCTATAGATATAGTGCCAGTATCTGACCAAATCATATTTTGAGTTATAGATGAAAAACAATCAATCTGAATCCCTATACCGGATATCCGGCATACCGGATTCAGCTGAGTACCAGTGTTTTACATGGAGCGACTGCCTATCTGACATCCACAACCCAGTAACTGGGTAATACGATACCCCTTGGCTAGACTGGTGCCAGATCTCAAGTTTCTCACTACTTGTAACGACTGTCAAAGATCTTCAAATGACAGCCGGGACCAACGGCTTAACGTGCTTGCCGAGGCACGGAGGAAACTCGGTATGTTGAAATGGTCAGCCATCCACGGACCGACCTCGTCAAGCGTTGCTGATCGACCCGTGCGGCTGTTATTATTTAGCCACGAGCTTTATAGATGAAAAACAAACAAGTGAAATTTATAAATTTGTAAACCTCCGACACATTTTTATTTCATGCTACTTAAATTATCTAGTAGTAGGTAGACACGCTTCGATCGACAATCTAATGAACACGTAATTGTGACACGATATCTTGCGAAAACACCCCAATTCAAACAGTAAAACGCCCATAACTTTTGAATGGCGAAACTGATTTTCATCAAACATAGCTAAGAACACTCTCGATAATGTCATCTTTCTAACAAAAACAACAAAATTAAAATCGTTTCATCCGTTTAGGAGCTATGATGGCACAGACAGATACACAAACACACACGTCTAACTTATAACACCCCTCTTTTTCCGTCGTGGTTTGAAAAACCGCGGCAAATAAAATCGATGCTATTTATCAACTATTATCAATGCGAAAGCTTCCGGTGTCAAAAAATTGAACTAATTGCGCACTTTCGAATAGGCACATTGTTAGTTTAAATAAATTACTAAATCTTATCACAAATAGGTTTGTTAACATAGTAATTTGGAGCGTTTCTATTTTTTATCCGGAATCTATTGATAGTAGAAAAATACTTCTAGAATTTTTTGGTGATTACGGAGGTATTCAAAACACAAAATCGGCCAAATGTCATATAGTGACACTTTACCTACAGGACGGCAATGTAAAGGTATCTACGTAAGGGTATAGCTATACCACCCTTGTGCATTCAGTGTAAGCGACCAAGCGTGTCGCACACACCCCCCGTTTGGCGGGACATGGTACTACTTACCTACAAGTACAACCTATACAGCTACTTGGGTAAGTACACTCTACGAAAGAAATTAGGTAGCGGCTATTTTTATGGTACAGTTAGCTTAATGTTGAAGCTTTGGCTTAGCATTATTCCTGTCACTATCGGGCAACAGTATTATTGAGTAAAGTAATGACACAAAGTACGGAAGCGGCGGCGCGCCTCAGACAGAGGGGCCACTCTCACTTTGACATTTCGGTTTTACAGGGAATATTGGGCAATAATGGACCGAGCTCAGTCGCGGCTGTCATGATTGCTTTGTGCAGGCGTTTGTCACGTCATTCATACATTAAGTACTGTAACGAGGTTGGTTGCATTGGATGGGTTACCTTTATTATTTGTTACAGACCGAATTTACTTTTTTGTTTTTAATTATTTCTTCTTGAATAAGATCATCTTTGGTTTTTTGATTTTATTAGGTACCTGTTTTTTCACATTTATATTTTTGTCGAGCTTGGAGCTTTTTACATTTTTTTTTTAAGTGGGATCATTATTACACTATTACTACGTCTTTTTACTCTCCAATATTCATCGTATGTGGCGTAATATTAAATGTTTCGGGATATTAAATGGATATTTGATGCCCTGTCTACCCTCTAAGGCATGTAAGCATGATATGATGTATGTTTAGACGAATCTATGTATATATGTTTGTAACTTGGGCAACCTACTCTTTTTTTTAAATTCGGAATCAATATAGTAGCAACCCTAGTGAATCTGTCAAGTTTAGCTGTCAATTTTCTAAACTGCATGAGTGGCCCTTCTGTATACTATCTATTTGGTGGTAATGAGTAATAGAGGCGGGCACATATTTAAACCAAAGCCAGCAGAATTGGTTAATCTAGCAAGCAAGAGAGTCAGCATAGTTCTCCTTGGTCCAAAATAGTTCTGCTTTGCAGGATCAAGATCAAGATCATCAAGAGTGTCCATTTCGACTGCTCGGACAGTGTCTTAGAAGAAAAATTACTACGTCAACATTATGAAGGAATTTGTAAAACACTAACAATGAAAGTCGCAAATTCGTAGATCCAATAATCAGAAAGTTGTGAAGGTTTAGCCATGGCCGCGCGATCTAAACATGGAGAACCGTGCGGCCACGCAGTTCTCTTAAACGGCGCTTAGTAGAGTCTCATTCTCTTTGCTAACCACTGCTACGATCTCGAAGAAAATGTAGACAGTATGCATAAAGTCCTAATGTTAGGACTTTATTCATACTGTTTTTGAAACTTTATGAATATTGGATCTACAAATTTGCGACATTATTTATTAGTGTTTTACAAATTCTTTCGTAATGTTGACGTAGTCGTTTTTCTTCTAAGACACTGTGTCCGAGCAGTCGAATCAGACACCATCAAGATCATCTTCAGAAAGTCTAGGCCTGCACAGCCTGAAGTGTCTACTTCTTTGCTCATGGAGTGGATAAGAGAATTGGTTCTATTCGTTTTCGTTGATTTAAATTTTTAGTCGACATGCACTCTGTCTTCGAATAATATCAGAAGGGGTATACCTAATCATACCAAACTCTTTTTTCGACTGTGCTACAATAGACAAGAGTTCTTGCGGTAAACGGTAAATGCATTTAGAGTAATGGAAAACGTTCGTAGTTCGTACTTTACTATGATTTGATTGTTTATATACATTTGCTTGGCTGTTTTCACATTTATCTCAGCAGCAATCCATCGTGATATTGGGGTAAGGTTTCAATCTTCATAACATCACATCTGTATCTAATTGCCCCAAGGATAAGACAATGATCTATTTTTCTATTGCACACCCATATTTCGCCAGTTTTAGTTTAATTCCCATAAACAAGGACGAGTTTTTTTACTATCAACCGAGCACAAACCTAGACTCCAGGCTGCTACAAGATAAATTCCAAAGGGAAAAACCTAATATCACTATTTCCGACCAAGAAATCGAAACCAGAACTTCATATTCAGCAGAACAGCGTCGATTTAGTATTTGACATATCAATATTATTCTACGACTAGCTTCTGCCAGCGGCCCGCGTGATAGTCGAAATCATAATCTATCTCTGTGCCAAATTTCATCCAGATCCGTTCAGCCGTTCTAGCGTGAAGAAGTAACAAACATATACACTCAACTTTCGCCTTTATAATATTAAGTGTGATTTGAATGTGAAGATGTCTCACTCTGAAGGCTTAATTTTGAGCTTCTCACTGTACCAGTTAATAAATTTAGTAGTTAAGGATTGCTGTGGCCATTGAGCTATGAAATCGGTTTAAAGTTTCATGTCTCTTTTGAATTAGAGCTTCTTACTGGCCTTTAAATAATCAAGGAACGACTCATGTTAAATTCTTGTACCTCTTCTTTTTCTTCTTTTTGTTTTGTTATCTATCTCTATTAGTTTTAGAACTATTACTTGTCCTCTCTTACATAGCTCGGTCTTCGTCATATAGATTATATTTAAATTTCTGTTTCGTTTAGAATATAGTATTTATTATAATATTTATTAGTCTATTGTTTTAGAAATTATTTATGTATTTTATTAGTTAGATAGTTTAATCCAATTTTAATTATTGTTCATTTTTATTTTGGACTCCTACCACTGTTGTGTTCTTTTTAACCCAAAGGTTGACTGGTAGAGAATGCCTTGCTGCATTAAGTCCGCCTATGTATCACCATTGTACATGAAGTTTAAATAAATAAATAAAAACTTTTTTTTCTTGTGTTTGGTCAATATTGGTGAATTTTAGAGCAACAGGAAAGTGAATCTGAAAATAATGATTTAAAACACACTCGTATAAATCGTAGCGCATTTAGGCTGTCAATGCAGAGTATTTCACATGCCGTGCGCTTATTACTTTCAGATTTCAGAGCTGGCATTTAGCACACACCTTTGATCCTTGTGACAATGCAATTTTTTTTCAAGCTTTTTTTTTTTTTTATCAACACTCGTGCTGATATAAAAGGGGCCTGCCCCTTCTATTCTAACCTTTTTTTTTTACTCGAAAATGCCTTTGTATTATAGCATAAATACCGTTTCTTTCTCCCTTAGCGTTCACAAATTACAAGGAATCCTCATATATATTCGTAAATGAGTAAAGATGTTTCCTATGGCAAATATTATATCCGGGATAATAGGCGGCCTCACCCGGGAGTTACAAGTTAATTAATTATATAAATGTTTCAGTATCTTTCTGTTGACTCTGTACATTAAAGGATTGTGTATTTAAAAAGCCTCTTGATAATTAAAATAATGTTAACCTTTTTTCTGGTTGGGTGATTTAATTTTGTTGTTGATATTTGTTTATATTTGTTTATGTGCATACATTTTATTATCATCATTTCTGCCTGAAATCACTAGCTGGATATATTTTTCTGGAAATTTAACGCGATGATTTCGATTGTTTATTTACCTTTTTCGTCCGCGTTTCGGCCGTGTTGCAACGACCGTGTTGCCGAGCGTGGACCCGGGTCTACCCGTAAATATAATCGAAAATATATATAATAAAATCGTTCGTTTAATCAAAATCATCGCGTTGAATTCCCGTGATATATTGTTTTTCAATTATGAAACGCGAAACTTTTAAAGTTTCCTCTTTTTCTGCTGCTATAATTCCCAGTTCTGTTCTATCTGTACTTCCCTCGTCCAGGTGTTTACCACGACTTTGGCGATGTCGTCAACCCATCGGGCTTTTGGTCGTGTCTCTTTTCTTTGGCCCAACCTTGGCCACCATTCAGTGTAAATGCTTTACACCATCGCCAATCTCCACGTCTAGCCAGATATCCTACACAACCTGAATAACAGGTCAATACATATTTTTCTTTACGTAAGTAATCTTGTTCTTTTCGTGTGAGGATGTGGCCACCTCTGGTGTCAGAGTTAATTAAGCCACCTGTAGGAACCTCTCAGGCCTCTGACTTGGCCATATCAGACATCCATAAACTATATTTAAGGCGCCGATTCCCTTGAGTAGCTAATTTTAAAATGAGAATCACGTCTAAACGGCTAGTCGTAATTTTTTGGTTAAAATATATGTTATACTAGCTGTTGCCCGCGACTTCGTCTGCGAAGCATTAGTAATTCGAATTGCTTATTTTTTATATCGCGGCTTAATATTGTAGGTTTTCCATACAAAGTTCTACCCCTCTTTCCACTCCCTTAAGTATGATTGCCGGATGTTTGGATAAAAACTATCCTATGTCCTGCCCAGGGTCCATGTTTAGCAGTGGACGTTTTTTGGCTGAAATGATGATGATGGTGAAAGGCTGATTTGCCGCAAATTTCTTCTTCGTGCTCCCCTATATCCCTACATCAAGAACGAAACCTTGTCCAGTATGATTCATAACAAACTTTAACACCCACTTAATCCTATTTTGGGGGAAAGTTTCGAAAAAAATATAATGACAACCTTTTATTGTTTACTTAGGTTGGTATTTATGTCAACTATCAAGTTTATTAACCCAAGACATAAAATTCTTTAACAAAACTTTATCACCTGTTAAATCGTATTTTGGAGGCAGTTTCGAAAATCTAATAATATCAACCTTTATTGTTTGTTTAGGTTGGTATTTTTGTCAAGTATCAAGTTTATTAACCCAATAAATAAGATTTTCAAAAAACTTTAACTCCCCCTAAATCGAATTTTGAGTGTAGTTTCTAAAAACTTATAATGACAACCTTGATTGTTTACTTAAGTTGATATTTATGTCAAGTTTCTAGTTTATTAACTCAAGAAATAAGATTCTTCAAAAAACCTTAACACCCCTAAAAAACCAGTATTTTGGGGTTAGTTTAAAAAAACTAAGAATATCAACCTGTATTGTTTACTTAGGTTGGTATATATGTCAAGTTTAAAGTTAATTAACTCAAGAAGTAAGATTCATAAAAAAAAAAAACAAATCGTCTTTTGGGGGTAGTTTTTAAAACTAATAATAACAACTTTTATTGCTTAAGTTTCAAGTTTATTAACCCAAGTAATACGATTATTCAAATAAACTTTACACTCCCTAAATCTGTTTTTGGGGGTAGTTTCGAAAAACTAATAATAACAACCTTATAATTAATTTAAGTTAGTATTTGTGCAATGTTTCAAGTTTAGTAACCCATGAAATAAAATTCTTCGATACAAACTTCAATACCCCCTTAATCGACTTGTGAGAGTAGTTTCAAAAAACTAATAATGTCAACCTTTTATCATTTACTTAGATTACTATTTATGCCAAGTTTCAAGAATATTAGCTGAAGGAATTAGATTTTTCATACAAACTTTGTCCCCCTTTTTCTCCCCTTTAGGGGAAGAATTTTGGCAAACCCTTTCTTGTCGGATGCCTACGTGTCACAAAAAAATAATCTCCAAGTTCCAGGTCTCTACGATCAGCGGTTTAGGCTGTGCGTTGATCCGTCAGTCAGTCATTCAGGACAAAGCATTTTATATGTATAGAAGAAGATATATGGAGCAGAAGACTGGTCGGATTTTTTGAGACTCATAATTTCGGGTCGACCAAAAATTATTTAAGTATGTTTACGAATGCTGCGTAAATTACGCGACACAACACAAAAACCTAATACAGCGTAAATTACGGCACACTAAAACGTCAATCACAACTATGTTTACCTGAGACAAATGGTCCAGTTCGGTAGTTCCCCGTATTAGTGCCATTTGATTCTTCAAAGAAACTTTAACACCCCTAAATCGTCTTCTGGGGATAATTCCAAAAAACTAATGATGCCAACCGTTATTATTTTGCCAAAGGAATAAGATTTTTCATACAAATAAATGTCTCCCTTTTAACCCCTTCAAAAGCTGAATTTCCAAAAATCCCTCCTAAGTGCTCCCCTACATCTTAAAAAGAAGCTATGTGCAGTAAAAGCGAAATCGTATTTTAAGGGTAGTTTCGAAAAACTAATAATGAAAACCTTTATTGTTTATTTAGGTTGGTATTTAAGCAAAGTTTCATATTTATTGACCCAAGAAATTAGATTCTTCAAAAAAAATAACATCCCCTATATCGTCTTTTGGGGGTAGTTTCAAAAAATAATAAAAGCAACCTTAAGGTTAGTATTTGTGGCAAGTTTCAAGTTTATTGACCCTAAATAACAGATTTTTCCAAAACAGTGTAATACCTCCTAAATCGTCTTTTGGGGGTAGTTGCAAAAAACTAATAATCACAACCTTTATTGTTTATTTAGGATGGTATTTATGTCAAGTTTCATGTTTAGTCACCCAGGAAATCAGATTCTTAAAAAATTTAACATCCCCTAAATCATATTTTGGGGGAAGTTTCGAAAAACTAACAATGAAAGCCTTTATTGTCTATTTAGATAATTAGATTTTTCATTAGATTTACATGTCCTAAATCGTCTTTTGGGGGTAGTTTCAAAAAATTATAATAGCAACCTTAAGGTTAGTATTTGTGGCAAGTTTCAAGTTTATTGACCCTAAATAACAGATTTTTCCAAAACAGTGTAATACCTCCTAAATCGTCTTTTGGGGGTAGTTGCAAAAAACTAATAATCACAACCTTTATTGTTTATTTAGGATGGTATTTATGTCAAGTTTCATGTTTAGTCACCCAGGAAATCAGATTCTTAAAAAATTTAACATCCCCTAAATCATCTTTTGGGGGTAGTTTCGAAAAACTAACAATGAAAGCCTTTATTGTCTATTTAGATAATTAGATTCTTCAAAAAAATATTTACACCCTTAGATCGTCTTTTGGGGGTAGTTTCAAAAAATAATAATAGCAACCTTAAGGTTAGTATTTGTGGCAAGTTTCAAGTTTATTGACCCTAAATATCTGATTTATCCAAAACAGTGTAATACCTCCTAAATCGTCTTTTGGGGATAGTTGCAAAAAATTAATAATGACAACCTTTATTGTTTATTTAGGATGGTATTTATGTTAACTTTCATGTTTATTCACCCAAGAAATCAGATTCATCAAAAAAAAAATACATCCCCTAAATCATCTTTTGGGGATAGTTGCAAAAAACTAATAATCACAACCTTTATTTTTTATTTAGGATGGTATTTATGTCAAGTTTCATGTTTAGTCACCCAGGAAATCAGATTCTTAAAAAATTTAACATCCCCTAAATCATATTTTGGGGGAAGTTTCGAAAAACTAACAATGAAAGCCTTTATTGTCTATTTAGATAATTAGATTTTTCATTAGATTTACATGCCCTAAATCGTCTTTTGGGGGTAGTTTCAAAAAATTATAATAGCAACCTTAAGGTTAGTATTTGTGGCAAGTTTCAAGTTTATTGACCCTAAATAACAGATTTTTCCAAAACAGTGTAATACCTCCTAAATCGTCTTTTGGGGGTAGTTGCAAAAAACTAATAATCACAACCTTTATTGTTTATTTAGGATGGTATTTATGTCAAGTTTCATGTTTAGTCACCCAGGAAATCAGATTCTTAAAAAATTTAACATCCCCTAAATCATCTTTTGGGGGTAGTTTCGAAAAACTAACAATGAAAGCCTTTATTGTCTATTTAGATAATTAGATTCTTCAAAAAAATATTTACACCCTTAGATCGTCTTTTGGGGGTAGTTTCAAAAAATAATAATAGCAACCTTAAGGTTAGTATTTGTGGCAAGTTTCAAGTTTATTGACCCTAAATATCTGATTTTTCCAAAACAGTGTAATACCTCCTAAATCGTCTTTTGGGGATAGTTGCAAAAAATTAATAATGACAACCTTTATTGTTTATTTAGGATGGTATTTATGTTAACTTTCATGTTTATTCACCCAAGAAATCAGATTCATCAAAAAAAAAATACATCCCCTAAATCATCTTTTGGGGGTAGTTTCGAAAAACCAACAATGAAAGCCTTTATTGTTTATTTAGATTGGTATTTATGTAAAGTTTCAAGTTTATTAACTGAAGTAATGAGATTCTTCAAAAGAAAATTAACACCCCTAAATCGTCTTTTGGGGGTAGTTTAAAAAAATAATAGTAGCAACCTTTATTATTCATTTAGATAAGTATTTGTGGCAAGTTTCAAGTTTATTGATCAAAGAAATCTGATTTTTCCATACAAACTTCAACACCCCTTAAATCATCATTTGGGGGTAGTTTCGAAAAACTAATAATGTCAATCTTTATCATTTACTTAGATTACTATTTGTGCTAAGTTTCAAGAATTTTGGTCAAAGGAATTAGATTTTGCATACAAACTTTCAACCCCCTTTTTACCCCCTTAGGGGTAGAATTTCCAAAAATCCTTTCTTAGTGCACACTTACGTCACTTGAAGAACCTTACTGCCAAATTTCATGCTTCTAGGCTTAGCAGTTTTGGCTGTGCGTTGATTGATCAGTCAGTCAGTCAGTCAGTCAGTCAGTCAGTCAGTCACCTTTCGCTTTTATAGATATAGATAAGACCACTTTCTAAATAATTTCATCTAAGCAGAATTTGAGTTTTATTCGTATAACATAGTGTAATTAATTTGTAAAGTTATGTCTAAAACGGTTAAAAACACGAGAATCTCACGAAAACCACTGAGCGTATTTTATTGAAATAGTCGATTTCAATAAAATACGCTCAGTCCATCTCAAAGATAATTTAATTATCAACATTTTGATCTGAAGTTTTTTTTTTAATGTCATAGAATAATGAGGAAAGTACAAAAAACTACTAAATTTTGGTTCGCGCGGGTGTAAAACGAGTGCGCGTTTTGTTCCCTCAAGGTCGTTGGCGTTAGTCGTCGTCTTAATAAGTCCAGGTTTCTTTACGATGTTTTCCTTTATCGTTGCCTGTGCAACTAATTATATCGATCATTAACTATTAAGTTCTTCGAATTTCCTAAAAAATCCTGAAAAATTAATAGTTTCAAACTAAATTGTAGATACACGTGTTCTCCAAACTTTGCGCAGTAAGCTAAAGTACCTAATATCAGTTCTGAATTACATACATTTTTGGCTGCCCGAAATTAACATAATTCCTGGAGAATCATTAAAGGTTCATAAACGAGTTCATGTTTGAAAAAATACCCGTAATATATTATCAAGGTTTAATTTATTTTACCTTCCAATATGTACCTAAATGTTTCGGAAAATTCGGCAAATTAATGTAACAAGTGGGCAAACGAAATTATATTTGAAAGAATTCCCATTATATAAAGGTTTTTGATTTATGTTACCATCCTTTACCCACTCAGGTGTTTCGGGAAATTCGGAAAACTGAAGGTTTTGTGAAGTGTCAGTTTCATGTTTCTGGTTAACAAATTTCGCGTAATCCACTCGGAATAAACAGTAGTTTCTATGTGATCTACTCGTATATATCAGAAAGTGTTGTCAAAGCTACTGTAAAACGTCATTACCGTTTAGGACCACCTATTGCTAACACGAGGTTATATTAATAAAGGTCTTTCGTACTCTGACCCGTTTTGCGAAGAGTAGCGGACATTAACCAAAATAGTTTTAGACTAAAGAGAATAATGTGACCATTCATTGCATATATTTATTTGATGCAAAATCAATGGTGAAAAATATACCGAATCGTTAAAAAAAAAAAAAACGATGTCAGAGGATTTTTTATTTTTCGTCTGTACAATCAATCTGCCTAGCCTTTTCCCAACTATATTGTGGTCGGTTTCCAGTCTTACCGGATTCAGATGAGTACCAGTGTTTTACATGGAGTGACTGCCCAACTGACTGGTAACTAGTTACCAGTAACTGTAACTAACCACAGTAACTGGGTAACTAGTTTATTTTTACGCTTACCTAGTTCGTTGTTTTTGATTTAAGTGTATTTATAGTAGAAGCAAGACGAGAATGTTGAGATGGATGTGCGGAGCGACGGGAATGGATAAAGTGATAAATGAGTATATTAGAGGAAGTTTGAAAGTGTCGCCAGTGACAGAAAAGTTAAAAGAAAACGGTTTGTCGTGGTATGATAATGTGTTAAGGAGGGATGAAACGCAATTTACTAAAAGAGTTATGCATATAAATGTGGTTGGATGGAGAGGGAGAGGAAGGCCGAAGAAAAGATGGATGAACTGGGTGAGGAGTGATAAGAAAGAAAAGGGAGTCAGTGATAGCGTGGCTACTAAGTTTTCATCACTAACAAATTTATTTAAGCATCATCCAAATTGCTTTCAATTTGTCTATAGGTAAACGAAATAGGACATTTATTCAACGCTTAGGAGCGAAAGTAAATTATCTTCGAAAATATTCGATTTGCCGAAGAGTTTACCGAAAACTCGGCGAAATTGAGATATTTGGCAGCCTTATTAAGTTTACCTGGAGCAACTTCGGTATAACGGTATATAACGGTAAATATAAGTTGTTATGAACTTTGTGATTTTTGATAGGATTTCTTTCTTTGGTGTTGTTTGGATGACTTGTAGATGCTCCTTAATGTTTACATGATACTATATACCTGTTATAATTATTATTAGGTATGTAAATACTGGCATACTTATATTCCATACTAGGTGACCCGGCAAACTTTGTTTTGCCATAAAAAGACCAAACATTTATCTACCCTACCTACCCTACCTTATACTACCTACCCTACCCTACCCTACACTACCCTACACTACCCTACACTACCCTACACTACCCTACTCTACCCAACCCTACCCTACCCGACCCTACACTACCCTACATTACCCTACCCTACCCTATCCTACCCGACCCTACACTACCCTACATTACCCTACCCTACCCTACCCTACCCTACCCGACCCTACACTACCCTACACTATCCTACTCTACTCTACCCTACCCTACACTACCCTACCCTACCCTACCCTACCCTACCCTACCCTACCCTACCCTACCCTACCCTACACTACCCTACCCTACCCTACCCTACACTACCCTACCCGACCTTACACTACCTTACACTACCCTACCCTACCCTACCCTACCCTACACTACCCTACCCTACTCTACCCTACCCTACCCTACACTACCCTACCCTACCCTACCCTAACCTACCCGACCCTATCACTGGACATAGAGGGGGCCTTCGACAACGCGTGGTGGCCGGCCATTAAACATCAACTACTCACCAGAAGGTGTCCAAAGAACCTTTACCAAACAATAACATCATACCTGGAGAATCGAAAGGTACAGGTGAATTACGCCCGAGCGAGAAGCGAGAAGGAGACTACCAAGGGATGCGTCCAAGGTTCCATCGCGGGCCCATCACTTTGGAACTTAATACTAGACTCGCTTCTGTCAAAAATTCATAGCTTGGGAGTGTTTTGCCAGGCCTACGCGGACGATGTGGTCCTGGTCTTCTCCGATCACAAGGTCAGTACCCTGGAGCATACAGCAGAAAGGACGCTGGACATTGTGTCCGACTGGGGTAGTCAGAACAAGCTTTGCTTCGCCGCGCATAAAACAAATGCGATGGTGCTGACAAGAAAGCTTAAGTACGACGACCCGGTTGTACACATGTCCGGTGTCCGGCTAAATCTCGTCAAAGAGATTAAGCTTCTAGGGCTGATCATAGACAACAAACTCACTTTCAACGCACATGTTTCCGCCACCTGTAAGAAAGCAGCGGACATCTACAAACAGCTTGCATGTGCAGCGAGAGTGACTTGGGGTCTCAATCGTGAGATTATCAGGACCATATACGTGTCGGTAGTGGAGCCAATAGTGCTATACGCCGCAAGCGCATGGGCGCCTGCAGCTGGGAAACTGATGGTCAGAAATCAGTTAGACTCACTGCAGAGAGGCTTCGTGCAGAAGATCTGCAAGGCGCACCGCACTGTGTCTCTAACATCGGCTCTCGTCCTGTCGGGGCAGTTGCCTCTCGACCTCCGGGTAACGGAAGCCTCCACCTTGTTCTTGGTTAAAAAAGGTCACTCCCACGAGTTCCTACCTCCAGGTAGAGATGTGGAGCGAAAAGTGGGACACCTTCAACAACCACACCCATCGGAACTCATAACCACCGAATACCAGCAACTGGAGGATTTTGATCCCGAAACCATAGAAACCCACCGCATAACCGGTCCCCACATTTACACCGACGGCAGCAAAATAGAAGGGAAGGTAGGAGCTGCCTTAACGTGGTGGAGTGAAGGTAGGGAATCAAAATACAGAACCTTCAGGCTGGAACCGCACAACACTGTCTTCCAATCGGAACTCTACGCGTTGTTCAGAGCCACAAAATTGGTGAAGGATAGCAAAGTGGACACAGCCAGCATACTAAGCGATTCGAGATCATCGCTGGATCTGCTGAGGTGTCCGATGGCAACCCACCAATTGGCTTACGATCTCAAAGAACTCGTGCGTGGAATCCGGGGGGAGGGCAGAGATGTGCGTTTTTTCTGGTTAAGAGCACACGTTGGAACACCAGGGAACGAAAGGGCGGATGAACTGGCGAAAAAAGCGGCGCTCACCAAAAAGACGGCGCCGGACTATGACAAAGTTCCAATCTCCTTCGTCAAAAAACGCATACGCGAGGAGACAGTCAAGAAGTGGCAACAAAGATATGAATCCTCCAGCACAGGATCCGTGACAAAGGTATTCTTCCCAAGCGTCCTGGGCGCGAAAAGAATTACCAGAGACATGGTCCTTACTCCAGCTTTAGTCCAAATATTCACAGGACATGGGGGATTCTCAGCATATCTACACCGCTTCCATCTAAAAGACAGTCCCGCGTGTGTGTGTGACCCATTCACTGAGGAAACAGTCTGGCACCTTCTGTTCGAATGTCCAAGATTTAGCCACGACAGGATGAGGCTGGAGAGTGAGCTGGATATCACCCTGAGCTCGTCGACTCTCAGCTCCATCGTAGAGGGGAAGGCTACAAGACCACCTTTCTTGGAATTCGCGCAGAGGGTCGTCTCAGTCGCCGCTAGAGCCAACTTGTCCACCGCCGTTCACCCAAATCAACCACTAACAAACACACAGACAGCCAACACACACACTTTTACAACACAAACACCCACTCTGACTACCACAACCACAAATACCCAATTAGCCACAACACAAACACTAACTCCTATAAACACACACACGACCGCATCATCAACACTGACATTTACTCCATCATTGACACAACGACAAACATTAACACAAAACCTAACTGTAACAACGACACAAACCCGTAACACAACAACAACAACAATTTCAATGACAAACACTCAAATGACCACATCACCAACATCAACTTTAACATTACTACTGACACAACAACCAGAAACCACCAAATTGACACAATCCCGACCACAAACACATACCACATCCAGTCTAGACCCGACACAAGACCAGTCGCAACAGAATACCAGCATTGACCAAACATCATCTGACACAACTACAACGCAGCAAAAGGGTCCCGAACTCGGCTCCATACCGTGCTTTTTGGCATGGGGAGCAGCAGGTGATCCCGGCATAAGACTACGAGGAGTAGCCCTGTTCATGAACCGGCCGCAAGAAATTTTGGGAGTAAGCTTCTGCAGAGTTAGACCGAGCAAGTCCAAAGTGGCCATACCACCAGGCCTCGCGGCCCTAATCAATGGAAGTACGTCTAAGACGAGCATCACGGGCAAGAAATACACCGAGTTGCCTACAATGGAGATCCTCGGTATCCGATGCCGAGTAGTGCGGTTCAAAGACAAACGAATTGCACTGCTCGAGTGGAGAGAGGAGACTCCATTCGCTCAAGCATGCTCGTTACTCCAAGGATTGGGACTGGCCGTTGGACACTCGGCTCGAACCATCAGTGTAGACGCCATGGTCATCGATGGCGAGAGGGGCGAAGTTGCAGACCGCCTTGGATGCATCAAGGCCGCAGAAACGCATGAGGTAATCGTGTACGAGGACAGAGGGGAGACTTTGAGTTACCTTAAGTCCCCAAAGAAGTCGCACACGGTATCGCCTTCAGCCACGCTTAGCGGCTCAGCGCGGATGCAACAGAAAATCGCCGAAGACAGGGAGAGGGTAACACTGAGCAGAAGCACTCCAACGCGACGGGAACAGGAGTCAAGCCGACTTGCTGGGATAAAGACCGGCATTAAAACCTTTCTGAATTCAATTTTCACAGACCGACGTAGTGGGGCAACCCACTCAGACACCTTCAGACCGTCACAGGGTGAGGCTCTCTCTAACTTCCTAAGGAAATCTCCTGGGGAGGCGGGAGAGCTGTCCCCGAAAAAGACCTCAACAAGAGCCGACAAGGGGCAGGTCAAGCCTCCAACTTACACCTCGGTGTCGGGACCCTCCGACCATATATACAATGCGTTCCTCGAATTCTTGGCGATTGTAAGAGCGACAAAGCAGGTCAATACCCTGACCTGTAAGAAGATCTTGCAATCGTTCAAATCACAGTCTGAGGGACTGCTGAGGGTCCTGCTCGAGGAGGCAGAGGCTGCTGTATACGACAACCGCGAATCCCGACTCATCATGGGCCGCATGAGGAAGTCGTATATGGCGGCTTACAACGCCACTGTCGGCTTCGTTACACAAAATGAGTCAGAATCGGAAAGGAAAGGAAAGCCGGTCTTCAACACACCTGACGAGGACCCTATTGTGGTGGTTGCCAGATGTACGGAGATAATGCTGGACGACAAAATTCTCGAGATGGCCCAAACCATCTCGGGAACTGCCACTACAATGGACTGGAACATCCAAAACATCAAGTGGGTAAACGGGGTTCCGGGGTGCGGTAAAACGACATGGGTGGTGAGTCACTTCGATGGGGAGAACGACGTGGTAGTAACCACGACGACCGAAGCAGCCAAGGACCTAAGAGACAAACTCGTGCACCGTATAGGCGAGAAAGCCAAGACTAAGGTGCGAACTATGGCTTCCGTCCTAGCAAATGGTTTCAGGAGGGGAGTCAGGTGCCACCGACTACTGGTGGATGAGGCCCTCATGAACCATTTTGGGGCCATAGTTATGGCTGTTAAGTTGTCGGGTGCGGACGAAGTTGTCCTCATCGGGGATGTTAACCAGTTGCCATACTTGGACAGAGAGAACCTATTTCCACTCAGGTATACCCGTCCAGGTATGGTGGCCACAATCACCCAGGAGTTGCTCTGTACTCACCGGAACCCCATGGATGTAGCATACGCGCTCAGCGACATCTACGGTGGGATCTACTCGTCAAAGACCTGTACGAGTAAGATTCACTCACTGAGGGTGTATGGTTTCACGGGAGCGGACATCCCGAACAAATCCCAGAACACGTTGTTCCTGGTCCACACACAGGAGGAGAAATCCACCCTGGGTGAACAGGGATACGGATCTGGCGAGGGTTCCCGCATTCTGACCATACACGAATCTCAGGGTCTCACCTATGAGCGCGTGGTCATCATCAACTCCCGCAAAGGCAGAATCCAAATCCACGACAGCGTCCCTCATGCGGTAGTGGCTGTGTCGAGACACACAACCAGCTGTGTCTACTACACTGACGACGCAAGTGACGCCATCGGCCGGTTTGCCAAAAAAGCTATGGGTGCACCGACTCAAACAGTTGTCGACTACAACCTAAAGACAGCTATGCTGCACCGTAACATGGCGATCGTGGAGGCGTTGTTGACTCTCCGGAAAACTGCAACCTCATTTCCTATCCATCCACAATAGTACAATAGTCAGTAGGTAATTAAGTATGCATGTATAGTTAAGTTAAGACTGGAAAAGAAAAAAAAAAAAAAAAAAAAAAAAAAAAAAAAAAAAAAAAAATTAGTTTAAGTATTTCATAGTTTTGTGACCCCCGGCCATTGGCGCCCTATCGAGGAGTCGAGTGATCGGGCGCCGAGAGGCTGGGGGCTGGTCTTACCTTGATTCTCTGTAGAATAAAATCCTTCTTAGTTTTAGTTTGTTAAACCTAATATTATATTTTATAAAGGGTGATGGACCCTACTTCTTTTAATTAAATTTTCAAAAAAATGTAATAACATAATTGTGACGGCTCCAATAGAGCGGAGTTACCCAAAATGCAGGAATGTAAAAATAAAGCGAAAATATATTTTTAGTAAAAAGGGCGCGGACCACAGGTTCGCGGTAGTTTCATTGTATAAAAAAAAAAAAAAAAAAAAAAAAAAACCTACCCGACCCTACACTACCCTACGCTACCCTACACTACCCTACGCTACCCTACACTACCCTACCCTACACTACCCTACCCTACCCGACCCTACACTACCCTACACTACCCTACCCTACCCTACACTACACTACACTACCCTACACTACCCTACACTACCCTACCCTACCCTACCCGACCCTACACTACCCTACACTACCCTACCCTACCCTACACTACACTACACTACCCTACACTACCCTACACTACCCTACCCTACCCTACCCTACCCTACCCTACCCTATGTCCTTCTCCTGGTTCTAAGCTACCTCCCTGCCAATTTTCAGCTAAATCGATTCAGCCGTTCTTGAGTTATAAGCGAAGTAACTAACACGACTTTCTTTTATATATATAGATTTATATTGCAAAAGAGGTCTATCAGAGCCAGCCAGCCAGTCACATAATTATGTTGGGTCACCGAGAATCTCTTAGGCAACTATTAAAAAATATTAATATTATGACAGCTTCTTGCCAATTCATTTATGAAAGTATTATGTATGTAAGAAAAAATATGCATCTCTTTAGTAAAGTTAGTGATAGACACAATTGTTATACTAGAAATAAAGATACATACATAAACTCACGCCTTTTTCCCATGGCATCCCATGCAGAAACTACAGAACGACACCTGCTACGAAATAAAGATAAGTTAGATTTACCATCTTATAGATTAGCTAAAGTACACACATCTTTCATGGGGTTAAATTCTATAACAAAATACTTTGAACTAAATGAATGAAAATTTAAAACTTTTGTTAGAAGCACACTTTGTAAACAAGCATATTACAAAATGCATATGATTATAAATATTCAAGATAAGAATGCTTGGAAACATACTGGTCCTGCTCCATAGGGCAATCTTTACTGTAGCCAAATCAAAGTGATAAATTATATTATATTCATAATTAAAGTATTGCTTTTTACATTTTTTTCTTCTCTTTTTGTTTAAGAAATTGACTCACACACTGTTCCATTGTTGTTGAATTAGGTTGTTTACCTATGTTTGCAATAGTCGTAAGTATGTGAGAACCATGTTCCTATTTATCAAATGAATGAATTTACCTTTCATACTTTATACCTATACGTAGTATAGTAGTGTTAGTGCATTGCCCTCTCGTTTATAAATTAATGTATGTAGTACTTATGTAAATGGTGTAAATCACGTTTTTTTAGACGAGTATGCGTGGAGTTTCTTGTCCGATCTTCTCCATAACAAGCTACTTTTCCGAATGGACTGGATATAATAATATTTGGATAAAAGCAAGATATGTTTTTCACACACTTATGGTTTTGGAAGTTAGAAGATTTTTTTTGTAATTAGATAAGCCTCGTAAAAAATATCTTAGACAGATATTATAATGTCTCTTAAAAAACTCTTTTACAAAATTCCTAACTCCATTGGGTATAGTGGCGGCCTTATCGCTGACAGCGATATCTACCAGACAACCTTCGGTTATACTAAAATAACTAAAAATAAAAAGAAATAGTCTGAGGTATGGTATGTTGAGTAAACAGGAATATTATCCAAATATATACACGTGTAAAATCTTATTTCCAAACAATACTAGTTAATTCCGAAGTATGAATTTTAGATGAAACCTGATCAATCCAAGGTAATTTGTAACACGCAAGCTATAAAAAGAAGCTTGCTGTTATTTTTATAGCTCGGTAATATAAGGTGCTAAAATCTTTTATTTACGACCGTGCAATCCCCAACAGCCCTATTTCAACTCATTTTCTATCGCATCCGAAGGAATGCAAAAAAGACATGAAAGTAGGATTAATGCAGTAGAAATGCGTTCCTTGCGAAGTATGTGCGGTATAACTTTAAATGATAGATTGAGGAATGATGTATTAAGACAACATTGTGGTTTATAAGAAGATGTAGTGACAACAATTGAAAAGAGTGTGCTAAGATGGCTTGGCCATGTTAAGAGCATAAATGAAAGAACCAACGAAAGGTAGAAGAGGCAGACGCGAATGGAAACGCCGGGAGGGGACGCCGAAAAATACATAGACCTTATTGGTGATGTTCTTCAGAAAGGGCCACGTGTGCAGTAGGTACTCATAACCGGCGTGCATGTATGACTTTTTGGATAAACAATAGTGAAGCAAAAGAAGTATGTAAGGAAAGTAGCAGGTGGCATCCTGTAGTTTTTGCTTTCTCCCATGGAATAAAGGCGTAAGTTTATGTATATATGTATCCGAAGGATTTTTAAGGAAATTCTTATTTAACATAACTAAAAAAAAATCCAAGATTTTTTTTCGCTCATGCGAAAGGCATTGCCATTGATTTTGTGTTAACCAATTACCCAGTAGTATTTTTTTGTAATTAACTTTTTACTGCACAACGTAAACCCTAACCCTGCCTGCTAGGTAGCATAGCTTAACAGAGATCTGATCATAATTTTCCAGCTGCTGACATGCTGGAACTGGAACACAGGCCTTCTCTCTGTGAGAGGAGCCTGCCATGTAATCCTGCTAGGTAACTCCCAATAAACTTATTTGTAATATTATTGTGTTCACCTATATAAAGTATGTTTTCTTCTCGTTTTGCCGATACTAGTTAAAGAATGTCAAAAAATCTAAAAATTACGTTATGAAATCGCCACAGGCATGACACCACATTTTTGCAAAGGGTCGAGATTCCTAACTGTATTAATATTGTACATTTTCTAATAATGTTCGGGGAAGAACTCAAAAGTGCTTTAAAGAGCGCGGTCAAAGGGTTTTCTTTCGGCAAAACCTCTCTATCTACACAGAATATACGTTATGAGAGTTTTAATGAACGTCCTATTGGAGAAGTGAAGTAAATAATATTAACATGTAACATTTAAAAAATATATAAGTTCTCGACACATTTTTTGTATCAGAATGTTGGGCTGTGAAAAAGATGGATGAAAAGAGATTGCATGTAGCAGAGATGTTGAGATGAATGTGCGGAGTGACGAGAATAGATAAAGTGAGAAATGAGTATATTAGAGGTAATTTGAAAGTGGCGCCAGTGACAGACAAGTTGAAAGGAAACCGTTTGTCCTGGTATGTCATTTGATGAGGAGGGATGAAACGCATATTACTAACAGATTTGAATTTAAATGTGGACGGATGGAGAGGGAGGGGATGGACATAGAAAAGATGGACTGTGTGAAGAGTAAGATAAGGGAGTCAGTGATTGGGTGACAGGGGACAGGACGGTATAGAAGAAAAAAAACATGTTGCGCTGACCCCAAGTAATATGGGACAAGGGCAGTAAGATTATGATGGCACATTTTTATTGCATGCTACATAATTTATCTAGTAGTAGACGCGCTTCTATCGAAAATCTATTGAACACGTAAATATGACACGATATCTTGCAAAGACACCCCGATTCAAACAGTAAAACGCCTGAAACTTTTGAACGGCTGAACCGATTCCCATCAAAAATATCTAAGAGCACTCTCGATGAAGTCACCTTTCAAAAAATAATTAACAAATTTAAAATCGGTTCATCCATTTAAGAGAAGTTGCCACAGACCGATACACAAATACCTACACTTACATTATTTTTCCGTCGGGGGTAAAAATACAAATAGCTTTATTAGTTAGGTAGTTTTTAACAAATACAAATTATCATGTAATCCTTTGAAAATAGTCCCATTTGGCAGAAACAAACTATCTTTCCGCATCGCCTCCGGACACCCATTCAATGCGCAAACATTTTTTTCTACCAGATCTTGGGGTATTTAGCTAAGGCAGTGGTGTCTCATCCTATACAAAGAAACCGTGCCGCCGTACTATACTGATTATTCTGATTATTTTTTGTACATCAATCGCTTTCGGTTCCGTTCCGTTCCGTTTCAAGGATATAGATGGTGATCTATCTATTGCCGTGGGAGGAAACGAACGCGATCGATTTACAAAAAATAATCCGTATAATCAGAAGAAAAACGCTAGTTACGTCGGCACGGTTTTTTTGTATGGGATGAGGCATCTGTATGCTAGTATTATATCATCTGTGGCTAAGGTCTCGACTCTTTTTACTATTTACTACGTAAGTAGGTATTTGATAAAAGATAAATAAGCTGATAAAATAAATCGCTCTATTAAGGAATCGCTAAAATGACACCATCATCTTCGTTATGCAAATTAACACCATTTTAATTTAAATCCTTTAATTCCTGCAACAGTAACTTTTAACTCTGGAAGCGCAAAACAATCATTCACGCGTTGCCAACTTATCTAATTAAATATTCTGTGTCAACCACAGATATAAATCTAACTAGATGACGCGATTGTATGTACTTCACGTGCCAAAAAACGGTGTAAAAGTCCGACCAATGATCGTAATTTGAGCTTTTCATTTAGCATTATCGGCACCGGATATCCACTGAAATCTAGAAAAATGCCTTTTTATGCTATATTGAGCTGTAAATACTGTATAGAAAAAGTCGGCCGAAGCAAAGGAAATATTTTCTTTCATTGGTAAGTAAATTTGTTTTTATTTGTGTGTGAAAAAGTGGCACGCTTCTTATCTTATCTTCTGGAGGGGCCGAGAAATAACTCGGACACTTCGACCCATGGGATCTATTGTGTTCCCCTAGATAACTTACTCCTCGCCGATCTCGTTGAAAACACTTTTCATGAGTTTTACAACGAGACTAGGAGATATGAGCCTATAGTCTTCTGGTTTTGGATATCCAACCCCTAGGAGACTCATTCGCTTACCAGCCAGTGCATCACATGTGCACAGAAGGTGCTCCATGCGTTCCGTATGTTTCCTACACAACCTGCACATGGGTGTCGCGGTTAGACCCATTTTCATGAGCATGTCGTTGGTTCCAAAGTGCCCAGTAAAGGCCCCAAGCAGGTAACGGATTTGCCCCCTGCTCATATTCCAAATGCATTCCCGGGCTTTGAACGTAGAGCCTAGGAATTTCTTGGAGTGTTGTAGACCGGTATTAGACAGCCAATGTTTTTGTTGTTTTTGATCTGCAAACTCCCTAAATGTGGCTTTGACGAGACACGTCGAAATGCCTACACATGGTTCTGGACCCACAAAATCATTTGCTGAGCCCTCTCTTGCCAGTTCATCTGCCACTTCGTTACCATGGATTCCTTTGTGCCCAGGGACCCACATCAGTCTTACCCTGTTATGCTTCCCAAGCCTGTTTAGGGCCTGGATAGCGTCCAGAATAAGTCTGGAGTCCACTTTGTAGGATGCCATGGCTTTGATTGCAGCCTGACTGTCACTAAGAATATATATGGATTTGCCTCTGGTTCCTCTATCTATATTCTCTTGAGCACAGGTTATTATGGCATATGTTTCTGCTTGGAATACAGTTGCCATCTTCCCTAAGCTTCTGCTACATTTGTAACCTTTTGCGTATATTCCCGCTCCTGTACCTGATTCCATTTTGGATCCATCAGTGTACCATACCAGACTATCTTGTTCTGGTGGATCGATTCCCTTCGTCCAGTCCTCTATTGTAGGGATTTGGACCTTGAAAGACCTTTCAAACACAAACATAGTTTGCATTTTATCGGATATCATGCTTGTTACCCGATCCAGGTCTTCATTCCCATCGAACTTTGTATGGTTAGTCTTTGGCTTAGAGGCATCCCATAGTCCAGCAACAGCAAGACGATGTAATGTCTTCCTTGCCTCGAATTCAACCATCATATGCAGAGGAGGGATATTAAGGTATCTCTCAATCGCTGCCGTAGGTGTTGTCCTGAAAGCACCCGTGATGCCGAGACACACTGTTCTTTGTAACCTGGTGAGTGGCGCTTTGCACGAGGCAAGCTTTGTTCTTGGCCACCACACTATGCTGCCGTATGTGATAATAGGTATTATCATTGTCTGGTACAGCCATCGTATCACTTTGGGCTTTAGCCCCCAAGTTTTACCATAGGTGGAGCGACACATGCCGAACACTCGTAGGGCCTTTGTCGTAATATTTTCCACATGAGTTTTCCACCTGAGTTCTTTATCAAGCGTTACACCCAGATATTTAACTTCGGTGGACCAGGGCAGCTTTATTCCATTGAGGGAGGGCTCTCCTAGGTTTCCTAGTTGTCTTTTCCTCGTGAATGGAATAATGACTGCTTTGCCTGGGTTGATAGAGAGGTGGTTCTTAGTACACCATTCTTCTGTCATCCTCAATGCCTGTTGTAATAATCCAGAGACTATGTTCAGGAATTAACCATTATAGCTATGTCATCTGCATAGCCTACTGTGTAGAATGGTCCGGTATTGAGTTTGGTAAGTAGCGAATCTACTACCAAGCACCACAGTAACGGTGACAGCACTCCGCCTTGCGGACAACCTCTTGTTGTTTTTGCACTAAGTCTGTCTCCCATCAGTTCCGATCTGACTATCCTGCTTCTCAGCATATTGTCAATCCAGTTGCACGTGGTATCATTGATGCCATGTTCCTTTGCAGCTATGCGTATGGACTCAAATGTTGTCTTGTCGAAGGCTCCCTCTATGTCGACGAAAGCCCCGACACATATCTCCTGTCCCTCAAGCGCAGCCTCGGCTCGACTCACAACATAGTGCAATGCCGTTTCCGTAGATTTTCCAGGGCTGTAGGCACACTGTAGTTGATGTAGAGGGAATACTTTAAGTGGTCCCTCTCTTAGGTACCTGTCTACCAGTTTCTCCAGAGCTTTTAGGAGAAAGGATGATAGACTGATGGGCCTGTAAGCTTTAGCTTCCTCATAAGT